>VYZM01005892.1:63531-96958 GCA_013398915.1 Dromas ardeola
GCGAAGAGAGAGGAGCGGAGAGGAGAGGAGAGGAGAGGAGAGCTGTAGGCAGTGCTGGAGGATGGTGTTAGCTCAGGAGAGGATGGAAGCTGCTCAGTCCTCTCAGGATCTCACTTCTGACCATTTTATCACAGAGCATTCATTCAATAGGGATCTGCTAATGTGGCAGAGTTACCTGCAGCGGGGGACAAAGAGCTTAGCTAGGAAGGATCCTGAGGGCTGCAGATGCCCCTCAAAACCTGGCAGAAAGAGCTTCCCTCTCTCACCCCATGCTGAAAATAAGGTGTTGATTTGCAGAGCAGTCATCCTTCCAGGAAGCTTAAGAAAAATACAAGAAAAGACCCTTCTCAAGGTTTGCAGTCATTCTATAGGACATGCTGCTGCTTTGGGATTTCAACAAAAGGACTTCAGCGATTTGAGATCACCTCACATGGATGCACAGTCCATTCCTCCCCTTTGCACTCAGAAAACTGGAAACAGCAAAATCAATGCTGAAAAAATGGCTCACTATTTGTACTCCCACTTGCAAAGGGAAGGCTCTCTGCAAAACTTTCCCTAGAGAATGGCTCCACCTTGCTGAACCAAGACTGAAATATTTTCCAGGTTTTTGTGGAGACTTCAGGGTAGGACCTGCTGTCCATGATGGAAATGAGCTACAGTCCCTGAAGGTCTGTCCATTTTACTTTAGAAATATGCACACATGTGTCTCTGGGGGTTGTTCACAATGGAGGAAATAAGAGAGATTTCTTTCTCGCTACAAGCATCCTTATTACAAGCTACTACACCTCACCTGGCTTGTATTTTGCTTCTAAATTTACAAGGAGGAAGAGCAACACTACAGAATCTTAGTCAAGTCCAGAATACATAAACTCTGGGCCCTGAGTGGCTCAGAGAATTTCTGACATCAGGAGCTAATAACAAGGGAGCTACACCATACAAAGTGAGTGTCTGTGCAGCCCCTTCTGGCAGGAGAGAAGAATCATAGAATGGTTCGGGTTGAAGGGACCTTAAAGATCATCTAGTTCCAACCCCCTGCCATGGGCAGGGACACCTCCCACTAGACCAGGCTGCTCCAAGCCCCATCCAGCCTGGCCTTGAACACCTCCAGGGATGGGGCATCCACAGCTTCTCTGGGCAACCTGTTCCAGTGCCTCACCACCCTCATAGTGAAGAATTTCTACCTAATAGCTAATTGAAATCTACCCTCTTTCACTTTATAACCACTACCCCTTGTCCTGTCAGTACAGCGAAAGAAACTCTCATCCTATCGCTACAGAGTACCATGAAAGTGCTCAACTCTGGACTAGCAAATGCTGTCAGAGAAAATATAACAGTAGACAGCCTTGGCTATGCCTCCACCAACTCTTGTTCCTGGCTCAGCGTTAGCATCCACGCACAACTTCCCTAGGAAGTTGCTCTCAATTGCCCTGTGCTCTGAAGCAGCTGGCAAGAAAGGCCCTCTGGGACCTGCTACTTGCCTCCCTCTGCTCTTTTTCCTACTTTCCTTCTCATCAAAGGCTAAAGCACATAAGTAATTATAGCAATCCTCACAACAGAAAAATGTTCACGGTATTCAAGCTACAATCTCCCACAACAATTTAAGATAAAAGGGAAAGAGAAATCTTCCTGAGATTACTTGCTGAAGGTAAAGAGCAAGAGTGAAATCAGAATAGGCAAAAGAATAGGGGAAGGAGAGGAGAAGAAAAATGAGAGGAAACGAAAGGGGGGGAAGGAAAAAGAATAAAAAGAAAAAAAAGAAGAAGAAAAAGGAAAAGGAAAAGGAAAAGGAAAAGAGAAAAGAAAAGAAGAGAAAAGAAGAGAAAAGAAGAGAAAAGAAAGAAAAGAAAAGAAAAGAAAAAAGAAAAGAAAAGAAAAGAAAAGAAAAGAAAAGAAAAGAAAAGAAAAGAAAAGAAAAGAAAAGAAAAGAAAAGAAAAGAAAAGAAAAGAAAAGAAAAGAAAAGAGAAAAGAAGAGAAGAGAAAAGAAAGAGGAAAAAGGAGATACCTGTACCTGCATAAGGCTGATCCAAGCTTGAGAAGGCAGAGTCCAGACCTGGAGAGCTGGGCATGTCACAAAGCCCGTTTAATTCACAACTCCCCATAAACAGAGAGAGAGGCAATGAGAGAGGCGCCAAGCAGTTCCCTGCTGGAGCAGAACCAAAACTCTGAGGTGTCCAAGCCCTTTGCTATCAGCTCCACAAGCCTTTTAAAGCCTCTCTTTTGTCTCATAGGCATTGCTGCCGAAAGCCATGAGGTCACTTTGACTATTTCTGTCTTCTTAGCTTCATCACGGAGCACTGTGATGGACATTGTCACCTGGCACTTAAACACCCTCCTTTTTTCCCCCACCCTCTACTCCCTGTGAGGAGAAACTCCTCTTTTTTATTTTAAAATAAGAAAATATACTCTATACTCTCACTGCTTCTGTGGTGCAAGCTTTAGGGTAGAAAGGTGCAAGCTTCAGGTTAGTGTTTCCAATGCCTCAATGTCCAGCATTTCTGTGCTAAAGAGCCCTTCAAAGAGGTAAGACTAACACAGTGCTCATGTCCAACACAGACAAGCTGAGAAACCCACCCAGGAGGAAAGGAACTTTCCCTGTCTGAAACCCTCAGAGAGCACCCTGAGGGTAAATATAACGAAGAAAATATAAGGAAGGTAAATTTAAGGAAGAAAAGAGAGAGGAGAGGCTTTCTTTTCCTGTGTATACCAATTTCCTTCCATGCGTGAGGAGAACCAGTCCATGATACAGATTCCTGTTTTGTACCAGGACTGAGGAACATTTAACAGAGAATCATGAGGGTCCTGGGTTCCTGTAGTGAAGTGGTTTAGTTGAGTTAAAATGGCAGAGGCTGTTACCTACACCACTGAAGAGTGTGGCTGTGCCCAGGGAGGGTCATGGAGTGTTTGGAGGCCAAGGAGTGGTGTTTTGGCAGCACCATTCAGAACTCCTGTGCTGGAGACTAAGAGGTGTTGAAAGACGAGATACTGATAGTGAGGACTGGGGCGGACAGGGAGGAAGGGAACAGAGGGTGCTGGGAGTCTACAAATCTCCGCAGTTGTGGCCTGCTCAGCATCTCCTCACACTTTGGCGAGGTCTTGTCTTACTGCCTCTTTCTGTACACGAGCAATAAGTCCTGTGAGAGAATCCCAGAGCTGTTGCCAAGGGACACTGCCCTGCGATTCTCCCTCCAGCAGTCCCAGCCTTAGCAAGACTGTATCCCAGGACTGGAGCAGACCATCTCCAGTGTTAGTGAATCTAGAAAAGTGAAGGTCTGACCGACCATGCCTCCTGAAATCCACTAGCCATCGCTGCATGCCGAGGAAGATAACTTCCACAGGCAATGTTGCTGCATGAGAGACCTGTCATGCCTCATACAGAGGCTCCTACAGCAAGAGCAATGCAAGTAGTTCAGTCTCTTCTTCTTTGATGAATATTTACACATAGAGGAATACAGCCTCTTTGGGAAAACCTTGTAGAATCTGATATATACAATAAGCAATTGGAAATGAAAATACAGCTCTGCAGTACAGAAAAAATTCTCTATTAAGGACATTCAAATGGGATAAAAGAGTAAATGGAAGGGTTATAAAACTCTCCTAAACGCGGGTACGGTGGATAATTTCTATAGAAAACTTTTTGTTAACTTTTAAAGCACTAAATTATGTTGGAATAATTCACAAGAGGGAAAAATTTCTATCAAGCAAAGCCTACAAAGATTTTTCCGTTAACTAAATTTCACTGAAGTGAAATGAATTATGTTACTAATTACAATAAAGAGAAGTGTAAAAAGTACGAATCTTTTCAAGATCAGGCCCTGTTAAAAGAAAGCATTTTAACGTATGCGCACGAAAACTACTGAGCAAGCAGGCTTACATGATGCCAGATACTGTTCATGTTCACTAGGGAAAAAACAACAGTAAATTTTATTACCAATGACCAAATTCTAGAAAAGTCATTACCATAGAAAATAAGCACACTGCTAATTTCAGAGATAAAGAGCCTGTTCCTCTGTGATGAAATACTACTTGTCTACTATTTTTTCACATGGGATCAACTAGAATTTTGTTCTTCCAGCTATTTATGTTAGATAAGGTCATTTTTCCGTGGCTAACGTTGCAAATATCCCAGTAAGTCATTAGAGGCTATGGACACCTCATGCTTTTCATACCTGGAGTCCTTTCAAAATAAGATTTGGATAGGTTATATTGGCCTTCTAAGTATTTCCCTGTTGAAAGCTTCAACCTTTCAAGCTTCGACCAATGCTTGAATTGCAAACAGTAAAGCAGAGGAGTGTATATTCTTTTACTTAAAAGAAGTTACAAAACTTTTGCGACAGAAAACTTGTTTCTCATTCTTGGATATCAGCACACTTCCATCACATAGTCTGTGCATAATGTAAAACATAGATACGGCTCCAATTTAGGATGCTACAAGCATGCTTCAGTCCTACTCAAGTCTGCAACACTTAAGCATGTATCTGATGTTAAATATGTAGTTAAGTACTTGTCAAACCAGTATTTCTTCTTAATTGGCTAGTGATTTTAAGAGCTCCCAGTGAGACACTGCCCCACTGCAGTCTCCTGCTTTTAGAAAACAGAAATCAAGCTTCTCTGCAGATGAATCAACAGCCCATGGGAAAAAACATTCCTAGTCATTTTGTAGATTTTTGACCATTCTTAGCCATTCTGCCATTCCCACACTGCTATTGAAGAGCTCTGCTAGGCAGAAAGGGTGTGGAGACATTGCTATATGTGGCAGCAATGTATTAGTCTCATGGTATCCTGCTGGAGACTTGAATAGCTTGTTCTCTTAAAAAAATCTCCCTCAGTTGAGTGAGAGTTTTTTCCTGAGCTGAGGATGGAAATGTGTCCTCAGTGCAAAAGGTAACACACATGGCCAGTTCTCCTGTGCCGACAGCACACACTTGGGCCCTGGATAGTCTTCTGTTGCCAAAGAAGAGCTTTCTTTTGCCAGGAGAGCACCTGTGGAATGCACTAGTGAATCTGTCTTTTGCAGTTTTAGCCCGATTTCCTGAGAAAGGTCTATGCAGTCATGCTCCATGTCTTTTGATCTTACTTGTTTCATGCTAATAGTTTTTGAGCCTATTTTGAGCTACTGAAGTCTGAAGTCACAAAGATACAACGCTCCTACAAGTTTACATGAAAGTATGTGGCTGGACAGAGGTGACAGACCCCACCATAGGCAGCAGGAAGCCTGAGTGCAGTCTTAATTAGGCACCAAAAACTGATGAATACACACAACAAAGAGATTATGAGTTCTTATTTTGAATGTGAGAGACATCAGACAGGTCTGCATTTTACTAGACATGAGAGAATGAGATATCAAATGCAAGACATAAATTAAAAGGACACCAGGATCTGTTAATTCTACTGCTCACAAAATTGCTTGATGTCTCACAGCAGGATACCACTGATTCATCTTCTCTTTGTCCTTCAGTGTTTCCACCATCCACTCTCTAGTAATACAGACAAGCATATGCTCACATCTGGGTCTGTGGACTGGATTAATCCTGTAGCACTTGCCATATATTGATTTTAGTCCTCTTCTGTAACCAGTCAAGCTCCTACTACATTTAAAAATCCAGGCTTTCATGAGACAACTGTTTACCTTCCATGCCTTATGTCATCTGCTGATTAATACACAGCAATCTCTGCTGAATCCTCAGGCCGTCCATTAAAAATGGTATCATTGCTCTTTCCTGTTACTGCTTGCTAGGTACGACCCACTCAAGAGAAGCAAAAAACATTTAAAAAAGCTTCACTAGCAGGAGTTTGCAGTTGAAAAAGCTGACAGGAAGACAACAGTGGTGTACCTCCTCAATCCAGGTAACCCACCTCCCTCCCCCGTGTCCCACACACACCTGGGTTTCTGTGTGAAGAAAGACCAAAGAAAAGCTGCAAGGTGTCCCAGCCAGGTCCCAGCTCTGGGTAGTTGCAGTTTCGGGTCTGTGGGGTGCCCCACAGCACATACTGCCTGTTCTGTCTAGATGTAGTCAGAGGACAAGATCCACTGACAGAAGAGAGGAGGGTTGGGATTTTTAATCATCTGTCTCCTCACCAGTCATATAACATTGAGGTGGAGAGGACATTTGATTGACATACGTTAGTGTTTAAAGCTGCCTGGGTGAAAATATAGAGGTAGTCCTGTTAGATTCAGAAGCCCAGTGAAACACTACTACCAACTTAGCCAGTTAGCTAATCTGACATCATGAGCCATTAATAGTTATATTTTCTGTTCTATTCTTAGCCAATTGTGCAGTCACCTTACAGTAGTCCTATCTCATCCATATTTCTCTCGTTGGAAAAGTCATGTGGAACCATATCAGATATCTTACAGAAGCCAACATATACTGTGTCCACCTTATTTCTTTAGCCACAAAGTCTTATCTTAATGAACAGGTCAAAGACTATCTCTTTTTCTAGTTTTTATTAGTCCATGTTGTTTTTATTGATCATTTTGTTTACCACAAAGTGTGCTCAAAAGAACTACTTTGTTTACCGAACTGAAGCTAAACGTTTATTATTTTTTTTCTTATCCTCAAAGCCTGTGTCTGTAAGAAGGGTGCTATTCTTGTTCTCTTTCCCTGAGGCCCTTCCCATTATTCCAGGTTATTTATCAAGGGCTGAGGGCCATTCTGATACAATTTTCACTAATTCCTTACATTTCACTTCTATAGACAATATGATTCAGCCTTGTCCTTTCATTATAGTCAGTGTATCGAGATACGCTGAATCTACTCGCCCCCGTTCCTGCTTCTATTTCATTTATACAAAGGGCTTGATTCTCGGCTAACATACGCGGTAGGTAACATAAATCTTTACAGATTTCACAACAAACTGATCTCTCTTCCTATGATGGATTTAAGTGAGACTGAAGAATGATTATTTGCGTGTTTACAGTTTTCTCCTTCCAAGCTATAACTTTCTCTCACTTTTGTTGAGCAATGACTCTGTTGTTTAATTACCTCTTGTCAAAGTCCTTTTATGCCTCACCCTTTTATGCCTCTCCCTCCCCTATCATTATCACTTTGTCTCATTTCAGTGTTGTCCCTGAGCAGACTTGTCCCAACCCTGTCAGCAAGTCCCATATCACTTTTGGAACTGATGGAAACAACATTGGACAGGCAGAGGAATTCCCATTGCCCGTTTGCATTACAATTTCTTTCAACTCAGCTCTCAAAATCCTGGAACCTAGAAACTATCAGCTTGGCTAAGACACTCTACGGGGCTATATTTATAGTTGTTTCAGTGTGATCACCTTGAGATCTGAATTATTGGCAAAAGGCAAAATTTTGGCTTAATCTCATTGTTCCACATCAGCCTTACACATCATAAGTCACTCCAGATGTGCATGTGCAAGGGCAGGCTATGTTAACTTCATGTGTGTGGCAGCATATCCTGAAAAATAACCAGCTGAGGCTCTGCAAGGACCATGGAAGCATGAGTTTGGAAGAGAACTGCTGATGCTGTTTCACCAGCAGCAGGATGATGAATGACCTCTGACCATGTCTGAGGAACTGTGACCCAGAGTCAGACTCCCTGCACTGACAATAATAACATAGAGAAGTAATGCCTGAGTAACTGGTAGTTTTAAAAAAGATACTCAAAATGGCATCTCATATAGTGGAAATACTACAACAAAAGAAAGTATGTACCTTTTCATTTCAGGGATCGCATACAGCTTTCCTCCAAACATTTTCACATACCAAAGATCTTTCTCCTCCCAGAGAATATTATATGCAGCTAGATTTTTCTTTAGCTAACACATGTTCAGCTAAATCCATGTCTCTGTCAGGCTCTGGGGCAGCAGGATAGCAGTGAAGTACAAAGATGAAGCAGAGCAGAGCTCTATCAGCTTTACTTTCAGTGCTGCAACCCACAGCATATGCACTGAAATGCTGGACAAGAGTGATGCCTGATGGAACAATGATGGAAGTCTCCAGTAAGAATACCCGAGGAAGATGGCCAATTACTTGTGACAGTTTCTGAGAAGACGGAAGGAAAAATTCATCCACACTAGCCAAACCAGACAACACTATCTTATAATCTCTGTCTTCTGCCCAAACAGTTAATGTATCAGCCTGAAAATATCACCTCTGTGCTTTTGATGGAAGAACATAAACTGAAGGCATAAGCTCAAATGCTATACTCAAGCCTAAAACTGGAGGAGAAAGAGAATGAGTGTTTATCTCTCTGTTGTCTTCTTTGATGAATGCCTTCCATGCTGCATAGAATTCAAAACTGAATGTTGGTTATCAACTGGGATATTCTTCAGCAAAGACATACAACTAGACTGCGTACACCAGTGTACGTAAATTGATTTCCCAAGTGGAGGCAATTTCCAGTTTAATGTGTGCTGAAGTGGGATCAGACTCTCCATCTGCGATTCAAGCATGGAGGCTGTTGTCCTTGTTTTCCTAGTGGTTGGCGGCTCACTGAGTAGCAAGGGCCAAGGGTTATTCAGCATTGCTTCATACTGCTAGGAACAGACTTCCTGTAAAATGAATAGTTCAGGCAATTAATTTTAATCTCCTGGTCTGAGCAGAATGCTTCTCTATTCTACTTTAAAGCAGGTAGGATGGGGACAGTTTACTACTATCCTAAACCTTTCAGTCTTCTAGACTGCAGTGAATGACAAAACCAGTAAGCTAGCCTAACAGTCATGTAACTGTGATCATTAGAGACACGACTGTCAAAGATGAAAGCCAAGAAGGAAATGTGGCACAGTAAGTTCAAACGCCATTCAGGTACTTTATCTTGTTCACAGCTCCTGTGGCCTATACCGATTGTAACAGGCTGATAGATGGCTTGCTGCACTCCCTCTCTCTGCAGGGAAATGTGACTGCAGTCACTCTTAGAGGAGGTAATCTGTATGACCCCCCAATGAATAGGCCACTTATTTATAAGCATCCTATCTCGTCAAGTGATGCTGCTGTACATCCGCTTTAAACAAGAAGGATTTCCTTTTCTGATATGGAATGTAGTAACTTTGATGACTCTGCACAGGCAGCCAGGCCCATATAAAGCAGAGGAGAAAATTTCTCCACCCATTTTTCCCTCCCTTCCTCTACCGTACATGGAGAGGCTCATGATCCTAGGAACTAAAAATAGTCCAGTGGATAAGTTTAAATTGAGATATTTTGAAGCACTTCTTGTACTGACAAAAATTCCTACAGTGTGATAGCAAGTTAGGACTAGACTGCTGTCCTGGTATGTCTGTCTTCTGTTAGCAATTGGTATTTCCAGTTGTGAGAAAGATGGGGGTGAAAATACAGTGCACCTTAGAGAGCACAGGTGGCTGAAGAGAATTAGCCTTAGCTACTGGTGGATCCCAAGCCTCTGAGGGTGGGGTGAGCAGAAGAGGACACTGCAGGAGCTATGGGGAACCAAAGAACCTCAATAGGAATTACTTGTGACAACTATAGTCTGATTCTCCCTGCCATGAGCTCCCGCTTTCCCCTAACCTCCTGAAACTCATTCAGATTTTTTTATTTGTATTTTCTGTCTTATTATCTCTTCCTTTCCTTCTGCACTGTCCAAGCAGCACAGAATTCATCTCAGGAAGGGATGTGGCTTGACCCTTTACAGTAATGATGAACTGAGGCCCTAAAGATCCCGGTTTCACCAGGGGTTAATCACCTCTTTAAAGAGAGCAAGTTACTGTTTTAGTAGAAAGGAAACAAATTTATACTTTTGTTTCTTCAGATTAGGCAAAATATTGGCTATTCACAAGTATGAATGCTCTCCTATAGTTCATTTAAAGTACAGAAGAGTCCCTGTTTGCTGGCTGTTCTCTTGCCTCACAGAGCAAAACACGAGGGTGCACAGTAGCCACCAGGTAGCAATGAAGACTGAAGTCCTATTACTTGTAGGGCAAGTTCCCCACATTTGGATGGTGTGTGGCTCCCCACTCTGCCCCACTAGTCTGCATCAGGAATGTTCTGAGTGGTTTTTGAGGCATGTCCAAGTCATGTGTCCCGTGGAGGGCTGGGATGATGTACGTGCTTATCCCACAGGTTGGAAAAAATGAGCCAATACCAATGTGCAAACAGGGCAGGAACTTTGGCGAGAGACAGGCCCAAACCTCACTGCAAGGGCTGTTGCCTCTCTAAGCAGCTCTAAGGCCTGGTGTTTTTGCTGGGCAAGGAGAAGCACAGCTCAGCAGCTGACAACATGCAGGGCATCGCAGGGTGACACCATCAGCTACTGCCCCCTCTTCTTTGTGCTTATTTTGCTCCACCCCACCCACTGCCAAATGGGTGCACCCATTTGTAGAGCCTTGGGCTGTTGGTACTTGCCACCACACTGTGTTCTGCTCCCGGAGTCAAATCCTTGCCTAGTGTAAATAAGTGAGCTCCATTTGCTTCTGTGTTACTGTGATGCAAAGCAGATGTTAGACAGCAGTGTCACCTCCGGCAATTGCCACGTGATGAGTATCCTTGTAGCAAAGGCAGGGAAAGGAGCTGTAGTTGTTAGGAGTTGGTGGAGTCGATGCAAAAAAATACATGTACTGGAGAAATGTCAATCAGATGAAAATTAACAGAAAATGAATCAGTAACAACCAGAGCATCAAGACTGATCACACATCATGGTAAGACTAGGAAAGATGGTGGGGGAATATGGTAAGCATTTCCTAGTTTCATTGATGATCTTGAGGACACTATACAGTCAGCCCAGATCAGATTTGCTAAAAACATCAGAAATGAAGGAAAATCATACAGAAAAGGGGAGGCAGGGGGGCTGAATCAACTTGCCTATGAGCTGGAAAGCTCAGAGCTGCATGCAGTGAAGACAAAGGTCTACAAAAGCTCTAGAGATAGGAAATAAAAAGCAGAGCTACAGTTTGAGAAAACCCAAGAGCTGACAGTCAATAGCAGTTGTACTGAGATCCTCGCAGGGCAATAGAGCTGTGGAGATTGTCAGTTGCTACTCTCGGTGGTGTGCAAAAGAATTATTATGTATCTCTATTCTTGTACAGGGATTTCAATTATTCATCTCGAAATCTGATGTTTCTAGATACTTACTTAGAAATACTATACTTGCCATTCTGTTTGCCTGAGCTGCAGGGACAGATGGGAAAGGGAGAAAGTCTCTGTAGCTTAAAAATGACAGTGAAAAGTTAGAAAAAATGAATACAAAGGACAAGAGAAATACTCCTAAAATCGGAGAAAACATCAGAGCAGGCATGAGAAAGGAGTACATTCTAGAGAGAAAAGGTGAGGAACCATCTGTGTGACAATCCCCACAAACCAAAAAGGAGTTTTTTACATTCTTATGGTGCGGTGGTGGGAGTCATAATGGAGAAAGCCATGGCAAGACAAGAATGGTGTGCTGAGCAAGTGCACTGGGAATATGTTTAGAGACATAGTGCTCCAAGAGGCAGACACCTGATTAGGTAGTCAGAAGGGTTCTTAAATGCCTACTGTGTATATATCAAGCCCCAGGCTCCCATGACTAATCAGACAAGTCACCTACCATAGTTAACTTAGATTTTAAAAGCTCACCTATCTTCTAAACCATTTTGTGTTCCTGTTTAGCAAAACCCAGGAATCTCCATGTCCCAGAGTAGGCTACCATGCTGTTGGTAAGCTAAGGAAAGGCGGAGAAACAGAGCTTTAAACTCTGATGGCTCCATGGGAGCCTGGAGCAGCTGTAGGAACGGAAGCAATGCAAGCCCAAACATCCTTGCCAAGGCTATATCTTTCTGGCAAGAGATGCTGTACCATGTGCCTCCCATGCCGATAACTTCTCTGCAGGCAGCTTCCCCACAGAGCCAGTGCAGCTCGGCAGTCCCACATCCTCCTGTGTTTATTCCAGGTGTAGGTGCTCCTTAGCTCCGTTCACTGCATAATGAAAACCTTCCATCCCTCTTCCTTCCTTGCGTCCTTCCTTCACAGAGTTACTGGCTGCTGATTGTGACTTGTTTTAATGGCAGCTGTGCTCCAGCATGATCAGGACATAGAATTTTGCCTTCACATTTACTGCCAAGATTCCTAACCCAAGGAAAGGCCAAACTGGCCATGTAAGTTGCCATCCATGGCAGAGTAACTCTTACATAAGGACACCCAAGGCCAAACATAAACCAGAAGGGGGCTGAGTGGTGGGGGGTAATAGGAGAATAAAATATTATCTCAGTCTGCAGTGCTTCTGGGAACCCTACCTCTAGCTGGCAATAGAGTTGCATCACCTTCTGCCATGGGATATTATTTTGCCATCAGAAATGCTCTGCATTAAATACATGGCTTTCCTGGGAGACTTCTGTACTGACGCTGTCCATGGAAATAAGTCTTGATGTAAAGCAATTGCTCATCCACTGCTAGGACTATCAGGTGGCAGGGAGCAGCTGAACATGCCTTTCTCAACATTCACATCATGCTTGTACATTATTCAAAGGGGGAAAAAATAGCTTCATCCTGAGGGAGGCTGAAATCGCTACTTACTTTGCTGTCCTAAGGAAAGTGAGTGCTAAAGACTACGAAGAAATGGTACAAGGCACCAGGTCAGTTGTACTGCCTAGCACGGCCAGGCATAAGAGACCCAACCGAGTTTATCCTCTCAACGCAGGGCAGAGCAGTAAGACAGTGCCCTGCCTAATGGAAGCAGCCTAGATTTGAAAGTTACCTCTATTGGATCCTTTAGGCAGAACAGATAAAGGAATGTTTAGCCCAGGGAAAAGAGAAAAGAGAGGCTTAACAATTGCCTTGCAATATTATCTGGCCTGGGGAAAAATGTCTAGCATTTGCAGCAGAGAATCAGAAGTTAGAATCTGTGTGCTTTATTTCTGATTCAGTCTAGTAACTTTTCTGTGTCTCTGTTTCCCATTCTGTCCCCCAGCTAAGCCACTTTTTTAAAACCTGCTTTATTTCTAGGCTCAGAGAAGTGTAAATTAGTCAATCATACTGCACACTGAGGTAATCATATGAAAACAAGTTTTTGATTACCTTGCTTTTAATATTATTGGGTAGATCACAACTGTGAAACCAGGTAACATCTTGTTCTGCCTTCATGTTGGGTTTGAAATACTCCATGTGTAGCAGAAACCAGGAAAGATATTCACAATTAAGGTCACTTCAGGTCCATCACCGATGTACTACACTACATTTTTCAGTACTTTATTCCACCTGGAAAGGTCTTTACTAGTAGGAATCCCACTACAAAGAACTGTTCCAAGAGCTGATTTAACAGCTTCTGTCTGTCCTTGCTGGCAGTCCTCCACTGCCGATACCTAAAAAGTGATAAATTCTACCAGAGTTCATTAGCTGCTGCCAGACATGGACACCTTTGCTGGAGTAAGTGCCTGCAGAGAAAATATCCTCCGAAAGTCGATGTAGACAAGTCCCTCCCTGAGCTTGACAGGGTGAGAGAAATGAATAAGCTACTGACAACACTCTTTTAAGGCTATGCTGACTGAAAATCTGAAAATTATTTCTACTTGGTCCTTAATCGTGTATAATACTACATGCCTCTGTGCCCACGGAGAGCTGAGCTGAACAGGGGGCTCCTCAGGAGCCCCTCGGAATGAGCGCCCTGTGCTTGGACACACAGACAGCTAAGGAGCAAACTGAGCTTCTGTGAGATATCTGAAAGTCCAGGCCTGGGAAATCTAACCCCCAACCTCTTTGCTGACACTGAGCCTTCTTCAGCCCAAAGTGTTGAAGAAACCAATGACCTCCACCCTGTTTCCAGCACATAGAGGTGCTAGAGCACATAAAGGTTGTGTGTCTGCAGCTTCTACCAGTGACTCCCAGACCCCAGACTCTTTCTCTCATCTGTTCCTTGGGACATCTTGGATGAGGTAGGCCCCAGTGCCAAAGCTGCAATAGGAAGCCCTAGTCCCTGGAGGTCTGACTCGACTGTGCTTCTTCCCAACCTAGAGGAGCTAACCCACTTGACATTTGCAGGAATGAGGCTTTTGGAAGGAGATGCAGTGTAGGAGGAGGGCATGGGTAAGTCGCAGGGTGCAGAGGACTTACTGGCCTGCTTGGCTTTCTCTGTGTACGTGGTGGTTAGGTCTTCATCAACCGGGTGCTCCACTGGCCCCACCATGGGGATGAGATGACGTTCTGCTCGGATAGCCTTGGTGGCATGGGGCAGGAGCATCGCCTCTGGAGAAGGCTCCCGTCCCTCTGTTGATGGTGGCCGCAACTGTCCCTCGCTCTCCGAGAATGGAGTGTCTGTGCGGCTGCCAGGCGGGCAGGTAATCTCCCTCTTGGCCACCCCGCTGGAGGAGGCTACCTCAGCTGCCCCCTGTGCAGCAGCCTCCGGCATGCTCTCGTAGCCGCTCTGTTCGGACAGGGACACCTCATCCTGAGGCACATCTGCCTTGCTGTTGGTGCTGTCAGGCGGGGAGCGTGGGCTCTTCTTGCGAGACCGGCGGTGCTTCTCCTGGGCCACGTTGTCAGCATCGCTGTCCGTCTCGCCATAGTAGGCCTCACTGTCCGGCGGGGAGGTGAGGCTCTCCAGGTGCCTCTGTGACCTCCGTGGCTGCGAGGGCTGTGCGGTGGCCGGGGCTCCTGCCGGTTCAGAGCTGAGTAGCTGTGCCGGAGGGCTGAGCAGGGACGGTGGGGAGAGCACTCGCTGCCCTGGAGAAGGGGAACGCTGGAGCCGTGGGCCGGTCTGGTCCCCACCAACTATCCTGTGGGGAGAAGGAAAAGGGGTGAGCGAGGTCTGGTTGGTGGGGCTGAGCTGGAAAGAAACTCCCACATGTGAGAGAGGGCTAAGGATTGAGCCAGTGTTTCAGATGTCTTTCAGGTGGTACAGACACCTGAAGAGCGGACTCATCTCTGACATAGCTACATGCTCTCATCCTGATCTTCTGCTTCACACACTTGAAAATCAGAATGCCCCAAGAGCATAAAAATCTACCCGGCCAGCTTAAGCAGCTCCCCAGGCATTTCTCGTGGGGAGGTGAATTCCTGCATAGCAAACATTCCCTAGGACAGTGGGACGTACCCCTACAGCCTGCTGCTTGCCAGGGGGGGTGGGTGGCGCTTCAGCCACCACACTGCACTCCAGCTGCTCCTGCAGCTGGGACTGTGCCGTGGAGCTCTGTCAGCTCTCCAGATCCTGGCACCCCCAAACTTTAGTTTGCTTTAGTTCAGAGTGGGCTCCAAAGAAAGAAGCTGGTGCTGTTTGTTTGCCCTGACCTCCATGTGGGAGTAAATAGCAAATACTTAGGAGAAAAAGGCCCAAGTGTTTTTTGAGGGTATGAGACTGCTGTCCTGTGGTAGGAGTCCACCCTGATGTGTGGCCTTCTCGCTGTGGGACTGCTTCGCAAACTAGCTACCAGTGCCTGGGTTTTGACAACCATACTGCAGTCATTCCAGCCAGCCCAATCCATGGTGGCATTTGCCTTTGGCTTAGGCATAGCAACTTCTAGCCTCTAAGTCAGCTGGAAGGATGACTAGAGTAGGGGCAAGGCAGACTGGGGCAGTCAGCCCGATTGCTGGCTGCCAGAGGAGGGAGAACTGGCAATGCTGGTAGGAAAAGAGCCAGCTCTCTCCTCCCTCTCCTCAGGAGTGAGTCTGGATTTCAGTGGCAGCTTGACTCCAGACCTCACAGATGGGGCTGGGAACTTCTTCCTTCCCTTGCCAGAGTCACCAGGGCACGTTAGAGTTACAAAGGAGCATGCATACTGGGAAGTCAGGCAGACGGCATTGCCTCTGTAAAGCTGGGGAATTTATTACTTGGATCCCAGTTCTAAACTGTGAAAAATTTATACTCATGTCGAATAAAAACCTTTGTAGAAGCTAAGGGTGGGACAATTTCTCTGACAATTTATTTTTTTAGCAATATTTGCTATTATGAACTCTCACTGGGGAACAAACTCAAAGCTCCCCAAGCAAAACAGAACAGTCCTTCCTCTTCTTTAAATACTCAGCCAGATAACTGAAAAGCATTACTGTTTGTAAGCCAGTTTCTCTTGTTCTGCACTGTCAGGTCACAATCTCTCTCCCTCCCTCTCTTTCTCTGTTCAAACACATCCTGCACTGACAGAAATACACGTGACCTTGCAGGCTCCAGAGTCATCCAGCTACCTCCCCTTTCTGAAAGGAACTGATTGTTTTCTCTGGGAACATAAATATGAAGTGGGAATAGAGCAATACATAAAGCAGTATTTGATGAGTCCTCCACTGCCCCGGGATGAAGCCAACTGGTTACACTATTTCCAGACCATCCGACATTGGCTCCCAGAGGGCTGCAAGAAGCCTGCCTTTGTCACTTCGCTAATTCAAAGTGTGCTGATTTTGGCCCATTGGAATTTGCCCAGGCACCTGTTGGCTGCAGATAGGCTCCGATGGGGTGAGATAAGGCCTTGGCAAGGGACCAGGAGCTATTCTGGACACCTTGTGCAGACCTCATTCATCCCACTTAATCACAGCTAGGGTATAGGGTGAGCACATCAGAAGGCACCGGCACTTTCCCTGAAGCCAAGGGGAAGATCCTACATGTTCAGGCTTTCCTCCTCTGAGCACTGCCCACCTCTGTCCCTGCTTTACAGATGCCAGCAACCAGCGTGGCTCTCCCTCCAGCCTGCTCACACTGCTCTGTTTTTTCAGGGCTGTAAAACATCACATTTCCTAGCCCTCTTCACCAAGGTCTTATTTCCTGAGGGTGTCTTCTGTTTTGGCAGTAGTGTGGACTAGCTGGGACCTCACACAGCTTTGCTGTCTTCATCTTTATATGATTCATTTGCAGCTCGGCCCTCATCCAGCATGCACTGAGGCACTGAGTTAGCTTAGCACAGGGAGAATCAGGGATGTTACTGGGACCATTTTTGTGCTTAAATTTGAGCCTGGTCTCCACTATTCTGCTGGACTATAGATTGCCAAAGATATTTCTTTCTGTAAAAAGGGACTCAGCTACATACCTGTTTATCTTTCTGGAGGTCAATTCACACCCTGTTGGACTACAGTGGCCTGCTGTAGTAAATACTTGGTAATCTTTTATCCAATCCAAAACAATTATCCAGTATGTAGTCAAATCCATTTCTACAGAACAGTTATTTACGCAGAATGACCTGGAGTCTCTATTAATTGCTGAGATGAACTGCCCTATGGCATCTGCTTGCTTGGAGCCTAAATTGCTCATTGTCCTGAGTGTAGCCCTCACACTACAAACATTTCCCTCCAGCCTGAGGGGCGGGGAGGTCTGGGGTCAGTTCAGCCCCAGGGCCAGGCACTCTGGAATGCAGCACAGAGACAGTGCAAAACTTTTGGATGGCCACATGTGAGCCATGGGGAAGTCCTCCTAATACATCCTGCAGTATGGAGAAACCAAAGGCTTCCTGCCTGCCTTCTTTCTGCTAGGTATGGATAGCTGCTGCGCTGGATGAAGCTGCCCTGCTGCCTGCACTTCCACAGCACCAGCACTAAGGAGCAGGTTACCTTTTCACACGGATGTTGAGCATGCCATTGGAGGAGTCGATGATCTGCATGGCAGTAGCATGGGAGAGGCCAGCACATGACCTCCCGTTGATAGATATCAGCACATCATTTTCCCACAGGCCTCCACGGCACGCTTTGCTTCTCTTTCGGATCTGGAAAAACAGAAGAGAGAAGATAGGGATGAAGGCAAGAACAGCAGCTATTTAGTTCAGTTTCTTGTCTCCTGCTGGCCCTTCTATTGCTCCATGCCTGATAGAATAAGATAAGGCCTAAGACTCCTGTGCTTGCCAGGGTGAAGAACCAGTCCTCTTGGGTGAGCCCTGGCTGTGCCTTTTGGTCCCTGTATTTCTGTTAATTCCAAGAGCCACTCTGCTGAGCATAAGCCTGACCTGATCATCAACCCACTTTAAGTCCTTTAGTGCAGATGAAAGACTCAAGAACACCTACATGCTCTTATCCTCTCATTCTCTATCTCCTAAGTTGCTTAGGGAGTCTGTGTCCTAGAGACGGAACAGGAACTCTTTCCAGATTTCCTGTACACGACTGTGTGTCCTTCTGTAGGCCCCTACTATGCCTCCTTGGTGTGATCCCTGACACTCACACAGAGCCCCGGCGGGTACCATCCTCGGGGAAGCTGACATCGGGAAGAGATGATGGCTCTGAGACACTTCCTGCTGTCCAGCATTTCTGCTCTAATGTCTTTGGCCAATGTTATTTCTGGACATCTGCATCAGGCTGTATGGCGTCCTGTTACACAAGCGTAAACTTGGAGTAAATCTTTAGCCTTAACAGGACCTGTGCAGGATGGGCATTGCTATATCTGAGAATGGAGCCTGGGTCTCTAGTTACAGGCTAGTTCCTAGATCTGGCCTCTTGTGGGCACCTTACACCAAGTGTTTCCTCTCCCTTTTGTTCCATCATCCATCAGTTAAACTTCTTACTGAAACCCCCAACCCAGCCTAGCCTTCCTGTTAGGGCAAGCAAGCAAACCAAACGCCCACTCAGCCCCAAACCACAGACCTCTCCTATATAGGCAAGCAATGGGATAGTCTTGTAGGTTGGCTTAGCACCCATAATGAACTCATTTTACACATAAAAGAATAGCTGTGTCAGGGCAAATCAGGCCCAAGGTAGTAATATGCTGAAGCCCTGCTGGCTCATGTTGGGCAGGCAAGAGCAGCACTACTCCCAGGTCAGCCTGTCAGCAGGACTGAGAGGTGTTGGGAAAGAAGATGGAAAAAGGAGGGCTATGCTCGGAGTTGTTTGTGTGTTCACCGGCACTTTATCACTCTGTAGCCTCTCCAGCTTGACCCCAAATTTTGCCTGCATGCTTAAAATAGGGACTGGCTCATCCCAGCTGCCACATCCATCAGCCTCTGCCATTTTAGTCCTTTATCTCCCTCCTTGTTAATATAAGCCTGGAATGAGAACATGTGGGTCTGTCATGAACTACTGCTGAAGAACCACTTTTCTGCTGTTACAGTATAAATGCTGCTTCCTGATACTCCCTCAAGGTGCAGCTGTTAACTGAAAGAGATAGCAGACACATTTTCCAGTGCTGCCTACCGACACAGCAGCTAATGCAGAGAGTTAGGAAGTTGAAGAGAGGTTAGAAGGAGGGTCTCCTGGTATTCCCCAAAAGGCCAACTGCTGCTCCATGGCCAAGTGCTTAGTGCTCAGCACTGGATGGAAACACACTTGCCAGTATCTCTCCCAGTTATGGCGTGAGGGGACTGGGGGTTAAGGGCTGTTAGCAGGTGCTCAGAGCATTCCTCACATCCCATCGTACTCCTCCATGCTCACTGAAACCAACTGGATGTGGGCTGGTGACCACCCAGAGCAGAGCCAGTAAGCTTCCTGCAGTCCTCTGGTCCCACAATACTGCAGGACTTGGCAGGCAAGTGTTTGGGATTCCCAGGCAGGGAAGGTCAGGCTGTGCTCACAACACTGCCTGCTGCTGCTTCAGGCATCTTTAGATCAGTGTTGGCTGGTGCGACACAAGCTGCCCCATGCGGGCTGTGCAACGTGAGCAGGCAACGCGTTTCTTTTGTGGTTGGTAAAGATACTGGCTCTGGCTTGGTCTGTGCTCAGATTTTACCAAGGTGGCAGAAGGCCCACACAGTAAAGCAACTATAGTTACTTCAGTGCTGTTGCAAAAGCCTGCAAACTAGCTCTGTAATCCAGGAGGGGACTTCTTGTCTCCATTCCTCTTTGGGAAAACAGGACCAGGTCTCTTCCAGCGCACGAAGAGACCTACAGAGTCTGAAAATAGCATGTAAATGTTCCTGGCTATCAGCATCCCACAGGTCTATAAGGCGCTCTCTGGAAGTTTTATGATCTACTTCCCAGGGGCAGAGGGAAACAAACTATTCACAGCTTCCTTTTAATGACAAACCCCTACCCCACTGCATTTGCCAGGGAGGAAAGCAAAGGTGTTAAAGGCAGAAGAGGATTGTGCAGGGAGAGAAGGAAGAAAGCACGTCATACAGAAAGGACAGGACTTAATCCGCGACCATGACAGCAGGGTGCAGTGTGCGGAAGGCTGGAGAGCTTCCGGACAGACACCAGCACAAGCCTGCCAGTTTTCCTATGACTGCCAGCACGGTGCTGTGGACACCTTTAATGACAACCCGTAGCCTGCACATCCCGCTCACAGCGAGGGCAGTACTGAGCCTTCGAGGCCCCAGGCCAGGGCGGCTGCCCAGTCCGAAAGCCAGGCGCGCTGCCCACCCTTGAAGGTCAGGCTGCCCTCCGGCTCAACCACTCGCTCCCCATGTCCAAAAGATGCCCTCTCCTGGGCACCCAGTGAGCCACATGAAGCGCCAAACAGGGAGCTTCTGCTTAGGCTGCAGACAGGTTGGAAGATGTCACTCAGCAGCTGTTCTGAAGAGATGGGAAAGGATGGGAAAAGCGGCATTTCAAAGAGAAATCCTCTCTGCTTCCTGTAGGAGATCCCTGGAGAGCTTTCGTGTGTGAGTGAGAGACAGCAGCAAGGGACTCTGACAGGTGGTCAGGGGTAGTCCTGGACCTGGCCCCAGGGGATTACGCTGTCTGACCTCCTAGCACATACTGTGAGGATTGACCCCTGCTTTCTGGGGGGGAACCCCACAAATTCTCTGAGCCTCTTCTAACTAACTGCCTGTTACACTTTCCACTCTGTGCCTCGGCGGACACACCTTAGCTCACATGGGAGGAATGTCCTGTTTAGATTTCAGCTGGCTTTAGAGGATCCCAATTTCAGGGCCCTACTGATTTACGCTACTGGAAATACAAATCAGTGTGGAAAACTGGAACTATAAAGTAATGAAACACATTTCCTCAGGAGACTGTCCACCTCGGTGCCCTCTCAGCAGGACTTCTGTTGTGATGAAAGAGCTCTTGTCAGAGAGGTTTGGGTGACTGCAGCACCTATGTACATGCACATACAGGTGCATGTTTTCTTTCATTACTTTGCCCTCTTATCATATCAGACAGGAGGGAAAGGACAAGCAGCTGAGGGTGAAAAAGGAAAAGGGTGAAGGTAACAAATGAGGAGGAAAGGAAGGAGAAAAGGTGTCGAAGGGAAGGCCAGGAAGGCCAGGGCTGGGATCAGGCTTTAACAGTACAGTACAGGTTTCCTTGTACAGCCCTGGGGAGACAAAAGGACGTGCTGATTATTGGACGTGTCTCAGGGGAATTCGGCCTAGCTTTCGGGAACAGAATGCAAGAGAAGAGGGGGTCAGATGCAACTTGGCAGCATCTGTCCTTCAGTAGGGACTATATTTAGATAGTGGTATGTGGGGGTGAACACACACTGGGATGCTAAGAATAGAGTAATCCTGATAGTAACTCAGTGGCTTCACATCTTGCCTGAGTACAGCCCAGCGAACCAGTCTTGAAACTTTGCAACCACCCTCCCTGCTGGCCAGCATCGCTTCTTCATAAGAAAGGAAATATGCTGTGGGTAATCAGAAGTGGTTTGCAGTGACTTTTAGGAATAAGCTGCAATAGGTTCATGCCATCTTCCCCCTTGCCTCCCCAAGGTACCTCCAACCTCCTCTCATTGAGAGAGCTCAATCTATAAGGTAGGAGGACAAATTACATTATCAGTTTTCCCCTAATTCCCTAAAATCATTCCAGCAGCGACCTAGCAAACTCAGGCCAAATCAGAGTTGTATGCTGAATATAATTCATCTTCCCATCCAATGCCCCTTCCGCTCTCTCATCGCATCGCATCACACAGCTGCCCCCCTTCCCTCAGCAGCTACGATGCCCTGGGGTCCAGCACTCCATGGCAACTTGTCAGTTTTTAGATTTCATTCCCATCCTTACGTGAAATGTAGTCCTGTCACAGGGTTCCCATGGAGAGGTAAGAACTGCCTTGTTGTAGTATAAAGCAGTATAAAGCATTACCAAAAGGGAATGAACTCAGGCAGGAGCCAACCAGCATTTGGGTCTCCTCCTCCCAGAACTTCCTGCTCAGCCGAACCACAAACACAGCAGTTGCTAGAAACAAACACCCTCCATCTCTTCTTCTTCTGTGTGTTGACATCACTGTGGTTACTGGAATGGTTTGGTTTTCCTCCAAGGCCAGGGCCTAATCTTTACTTGTGCAAGGAAGGATACCCCTGTGGCTAAAGCACTGGAGTGGGATTCAGGAGACCTGGATGATTTTTTGTGTGACCTTGGAGAAGAAACTCAGACACTGACCCATAAATGACCGTAGCCTGGAATCAGGCCATTTTTCAACAGTCTTTTGCTCTGGCTCTTAAATTTTCTTTGTTTCAGCTGCCCACCTGAACACAGAGATCCAGTAAGATACTTTTCCTATGCCTTGTCTATTAAGTATGTGAATAGCATCACATCTTCATGGCAATGCCATATTTTTATTTTATTTACAGGAGAACATTTACTCTAATGCATTATAATTACACTAACCATTACAATTACACTTCTCTATTTAGTTCCAATAACTTCCTGACCAAACACCATATTCCTGTTTGAGAGGTGACACTGGATGACTTGCCTCTTGGTAAAGTGCATCCAGTGTCTCTGCAGACCTACTTCACAGGTCATCCCCAGTGAAGCTTAATTAGGGCGTCTTTATAAAGAGAAAGAAGGGAGAGAACACACACTACGCTTTCTGGGATAAACACAGCAAGGGAGAGTGGTGAAAGAAGGTGTCTTGAGTGGCAGGACAGACTTGGGTGGCTCCTGAGCAAGGGGTTTAGAGATGAAACTTAGTATGGAAGAGGATGCTGGTGCTGGCATTAAGTGCATACAAGACTGCTGTAATATGTTACAGCCTAGAATGTACTGGTGAGGGGGATATTGCTATCCCAGTGTGGGAAAGAGAACATCATCTTCGGTGCACTAGACTTAATTCTGATTTGTACCAGGGTATACGAGCTGATAAAAAAAAATGCAAGCAATCAGCCGTTGTTAGTTTTCACTCTCTGTTGAAACCAAGTGTCTTAAAAAGAGCATTTTGCTGTGATAATACAAGGGGGGAGAGAAAAACAACCCCAAACAATCCACTTTCTTTGCCTAAGCAAAATGTTTAGCACAGAGCTCTTTGCTAGAAACAAGTATCTAGCCAGGGTTGGCTGCAGGTAGATAAAAAGAGGCTTTATCTCCACGGCCTTTTGTTACTGGATGGGAGATTAGCTGAAAAGGCGGTGAAGTGTAAAACCAATGACAAGGAATAATGCCACGTGCATGAGAATAGATACTAGAAGTAGTTGATAAGCATTTTACTCTCAACAGAGTAAACAGCAGGATATCAAGGTTTTTTATATGAAGGAAGGATTCAGAAAGAACAGATATGTTTGTCAAAAAGCAAGAGTCCCAGTGCCCACATCTAGCTGCTGGGACAAAAGGAATTGAGTGTTCAGAAGAAATATGCTTATACATGTCCCCTGTAGGTCCTTTTCTAGAGGCTTAGCCTTGCTCCTTTTGACATAAAAGATTTTGGGATCAAAGTCTAAGGGAATTAGAGTTCATAAGCAAATCTAGCCATCAAAATGCCTCTTTACAGGGACAGGCACTGAACTGGGACAGGAGTGACAGAGCCTCAAAAACAAAGGGAGAGTCATCCAGAGACATGGCGTCAGTCCTCCAGGACAAGGTGTTCTCATCCTTAGCACTGCATCTGGTACTGTGCTCTAAAGGGCAGTGAAGATATGCAAGCTCTGAATAAAACCCTTGCTCAGAACAGAGGACTCTCTTCAGCTGCTACCAATTGTTGAACAGCAGCAGTCTTAAGTATACTATGCCTCCACAGTACTTATGCTGAGAGAGGGCAAATTAGAAGAAGACATATCTACTATTATTTTGATAGAATGAGGATACAATCCAAGACAAAAAAAAACACTTATGTTTGCAAAAAATTACTGTACACAGCTTTCCTCATATTTGCAAGTGTGGGTTACTGTACCAAAACACAGCACTCACTGACCCTAAGAGAGCCTCTGAGCAATGGTCTGAGGAGGATAAGCACCATTGTATTGTTCTGCAGCAGCGAGGATAGGAACAGCCACAAGTATGGATTGGACAAGTACCCCATTCACCTGAAGGATTCCATGGGAACTTTGTTACAGAGACCTTCCTGTGCCTTGCAGCATCTTTGTAGGCATCTTGTAGGTATGAACGTACAGGAAAAAACAGGCTCAGCCTGCACAGATGTATTCAGTAGTAGTTACAGCAAGTAGCAGGTTGAATAATGCCAGTGAATGAACCTGAACTCTGGACCGCAATTGCCTGTAGCATTAAACTGCTGAAATGATGCTTAGCACATCTTTAGTTCAGGCCAGCTAATGCTCTCCAGAGCATTTCCCAGGCACCGTTTGGGACCTAGAACAGACCACTCCCAGAGCCACTGCCTGTGGGCAGCTTGCATGCAGCCATCTTGTCTGGGAGAGTAGAAGAGGTTAATTGCTGGGCTTCATTCTACTCTGTAGCAGCTGGCATCAGTGCCAGAGAGTGGTCCCAGGTATGTTTAACGCATCAGGTATAGATGTAGCTTGTATGGTTTCATCGCAACTGCTGATAGTCATCTGCCAAGAGATTCTTCCAGGACTCCTTCCTGCTAATGGGCAAATAGGATGTAAAGACGAAACTGCACAGACTCTTCACCTCTGCAAGGAGGAGACGGAAAGCTTTTCTAGCAGTTTCCTTCAATTAGAAATCTTAGACAGCCTGTGGAAGCAAAAAGCATGGGGCAGAAATGCTGTGGTCACATGGAAGAGGAGAAACCATTCAGGACAGTGATGTGTGAAAGACCAGCAGCCAACATCACACTTTGTCACAGGCATGATTGCCTCATGTCCTTTGGAGGGATGGTAGGAAGCAAAAAAAAAGAAAAAAATACGGAGTGAAGTGGCTTGGACAGTGAGAAAGGAATAATTTAACAAATGGTTAAAGATTATCTGAGAGTAAACATATAATATAAATCAAGATTCTAATAGTTAGAGGGAATGGGATAACCACTGATCCAGTCCATCCACACAGTCTGCTCTCTGTACTTGTTTCGGAAGGGAGTTCCTGTGTAAGGCCATTTCCCTTGCAGGGCTCAGGCACAAGGAATTATGAACCAGATCATTAGCTGATACAATCAGAAATGGTGATTTGCAACTGTGATAATATGCTTTTCTCTTTAGGCCACCTGCTTACCATTTTCCTGGAGGTCTTTTTCCCCCATCTCTGCTGGGAAGGAAGGGCAGAGCTCCCCTTCCAAGCTCTGTACCTTGCTCGCTGCTGTCCCAGCACTGTGCAGAGCTTGCAGCTTCTCAGCCAGGCAGCAGCCATGGAGCCCCCCACATTCTCCCTTCGCCCAGTGACTGCCGGGCCCAGCTGCTCCTTGGAAAGTTCCACCGGCACCGCAGCCTGTGCTCCCTCGCTGGCAGCCAAGGGTGGCACCTGCCTAAGTGCCGACAGGCCATAAAACATGTCCAGGAGCACTCCCAAAGCTGCTTGAGGCACTCTTTCCACAGCGCTGGCAGACATACTCGGCCCTCCAAAACCAGCATTAGTGACTGCTACAGACGAGGCTGCCAGCAGGGCTTTTTTAGGTGCAACGGTAAACATTTGTGAAAACAGATAAAGAACAGCCTGCCCAACTTTCACTGCGTGGGGGGGGAGAAAGAGAAGGTGCTTGCAAATCGGGAAGCCATCAGACTTATTTGGGTTAGAGCTGGCAGCCCCCAGCAGAAATAATGTCACATGAGCAAAGGTGAACAGGACAGAGCAGCCAGGCCCTGGGTCACAGGGACCAGTGGCATGGCATACAGGCAGCAAGGATACCTGGCAGAGGAGACAGCAGAAACAGTGAATTGTCAGCAGAGGAACATACAGGAGAAAGTGGAGATATGTGAGAAAGAGGTAAAAAGGAGGTTGTGATGAACTGCTCTTAAACGACAAAACAATCCTTTGTTTTAAAAGCTATACGATCCTGTGCCAGTGCTTCCCCTAACACTTCACGCCATTGCTGTAGACTATTTGGACTCTGGGAACTGTAACAGGGAACTGAAAGGAGCCCCCTGAGTTATCAGGGCCAATGCCCCGTTGTTTCAGATGCCGTATTGTTTACTCCTGTTCATAAACTGATTGCAAAAGGATTTCAGTTCTTTTTCTAGATTGGAAAGTTGTTGCTGAACCTCCCTGGTTAGTCGTTTTGCGCACATTTGATTGGTGACAGTGCTGTCCTATATTTGAACAGTGCTGCTGGTATTTGCCCAACATCTATTTGTAGACAGCAATCATATCTTTCAACCTTTTGCTAGGTGATGGAAGCCTCCTCTCTTCCTCTCCTTTTCTATAGCTGCTCTACTTTAAATTCATTTTTCTTGAAAGTGGCTGGCTCCATAGGTGTGGTATTTCCAGTGAATTCCTACTTGCACATTAGACAGTAACATCAATGCCTTCCTATCTCAGTTAGATATGGCTACCTGAGGTTCATTTGTTTATGTTTATCCTTTTTTCAGAGATGCATCATTTTGCTGGCTCATTATCCTCTTGTGATGCACTAATACTCCCAGGTCTTTCTCCTCTACTATCAGTACCAGCTGGAAAGCCTCCAGTTTCCCCTTATTTCTTCAGTATTACTCATGCATCAGACTATGCTGGATGTACAAGTGTCTTCCTTGCTTTGTATCTTAAGTAACTGGGTTTCCCTTTCATGGAATAAATCTTGTTTTGTAGCAGCTTTGCATACACTTGCACCACCTTAAAGCTGCCCTCTTCATCTTTGTAAAAAATTTTTCCCTAATAATAGTTCCATGTTATGATTCTACTTTGGTTGATTATGGGCTTAATGCTTATGTCCTATCTTACGACTTTTCTCAGACTAGGTATTTTACATTTTGTTTAGTTTCAAGTGCATTTGATGCGCACATACTTATTGCAAAGAAATCCTCTAGGAACCTGATGGTATTGTTCACCCATACTCTCTTTTCAGACTGAGTGCACCTTCTCATCACTTACAGCTTCTCCTTGCAAGGAATGTTATATGTGTCAGGACCATGTACTTTTCCCTCAGCCTTTCTAAAATAAAAATCTTGCTATCTATGTATCCTTTTTGTTTCTTGCTTTTATGCTTGCTTGCTTTCTTTCCTGATGACTGTTTCTGGCCAAAGATTAGTTGTGTTGCTATGTGCACCACAGCTACCAAGCTATACCAAATCAGCTTTATTTTGGTAAGGGGTAGTGTAAAATCCCACTATACTTTATCTGCTTCTGTAAGAGTTAAAAGATTCATTAGGATTCACAGTAAGCCAAATATGAATGCACAGTGGTTCAATTGATTTCACTTGAAAGGATATTGCTGTAACTAAGAACAAAATGGAGATTTTCCTTTCCTTTCTGTGTTCTTTACTCTTTATTTTCCCCTTTGTTTTTTTCTCTAGTTCTCCATATTCCAATCCTTCCTGATTTCTGTAGAATTATTCATGTCCTCTGTTGATGTTTGATCCTGCTGTGTATCTGCCTGCTGAGCATATCAATGTCTGCTGTTCTTTTAGCTTACTCATTACTGAGTTGATATTTTAATACAACCCTAATTTAAAAATCATCTATTCTTTCTCAGTGAGGGCTCCCCAGACACTAATAAATTTTCTTTTGCTTCTTCTTTTGTTTCACCCTCCACTCTTACAGTATCTGTTTTTATGAGACTGAATTTTTACGGTACTCCTTTCATATACCCATCAGTATGGTATGCCTCATGTTCACCAGACGTACAGCACCCAGACACTGCAAATGATTGTTTAGGTGGAACAAAACAGTTAGTATGTGCTCCTGTAGGCGAGTTTAAGATGAAAGGAATAGATATTTTCAGTTACAGATCTGGAACCATATAGTCAGTTGGCGTTAATACTATTTCAGTCTTGCTTATGTTATTTAAATTTGAGCTTTTTCCTCAATATCCACTGGACACTGCTGGAAGAAGCAATGTGTGTTTCCCTGATCCTGAGGCAGGCAGAGCTGGTTTGGCTCCATAAGGTTACTTGAACACGAGGCTAGTTATGTATGACCCAAGAGGCTGTCCACAAGGTATATAATTCCACCATTTTGCTCTAGGTGTGTCCCCGAACCCATAACCCACAGGGAGTCAGATGGCACAGATGCTCTGTGGCAGCTGGATCCAGCATGTGAAGATCCAGCTGCTTTTCCATCCCTTTGTGTTGGCTGGACTGAGGTTTAGAATTGATCCCTTGCTTGGTCAAATGCTTTAAACAACAGCTATGTATCCTTTCCGTCTGTAGAAAAATGGGTTCACACCCCACTTCTAACATGTCCATTTACTTTATTTAGTTGCAGCCAGTTGAATACTTTGTGCTAGAAAAGACGGTTTAAAATGCACATGCTCACTGTACATTCTGAGTTAGCTGCAACTTGAAAAAACCCAATAATTTAAGCTATCATTGTGAACAGCTTAGAACAATCTGGTAGAGGCCCACCAATGTATTTGAAGAGTACAGAGAATAATGCTGAAAACATTCTGATGTCATTAAATACCATCTTGTCTCAAAAAAAAAATCATATAGCAGATCAAAAGAATTTTCAGGAAAACTAAGAAGATACCAAGAACAGCAATTAGTCATTGATTTTTTCATAATCTCCATATAGAGAAACAATAAAAAGATGATGATGATGTAAACTTTAGAAAGAAGAAAGGCAGGAAGACCTGTGACTGCCTAAATTGATCAAGTAAGATGATGAATTATGCAGGGCTTTGTAATACAACATGAGCGACTCAGACAGGAAATCCCACTTTGTGCAACATTTAGTCTTTGGAATGCCTGGCCGCTTGATGTTATCAAATCTTCATTAGGAAACCATATAAGATTTAGTCAGACAAGTAAAGCACTAGCTGTTCACAAATAATTATCTGTTTAATTGTAGGGTAAACCACCAGGACTGTCAATTCTTACGCACTTCATAGGGCATGCTGATAATCAGCTGGGGTGAAAGAATTTCCCTCCGCGTTGCATTACTAGAAAATTAGCTGCATTGGTGAAGTTTACAACTTCCTCTGAGAACACTTGCAGGAAACACAAAGGGAACAGGAAGCAGGAGACGGAGTGACCATTAACCTAGTCTGGTCTAGCAATTGCAGCATCTCTACGTAACTACAATGTGTATCATTTATATAAAACTTATTTGTTATACTTGATTCATTTCCACTTCCTAGGCCCAAATTAGATTTTCATTGCTCTTTTTCATCCAGAAAGGTATACAGAAACAATTTGACTCGGCATCCAAGGGTGAGCATCTTTTTTTAGTGTTACTAGTATGACTTTTCTAGTCTAGAAGTTGAAATTGCCTAAAATGACAGCACTGGAATCGCCTGAGACACCAACTGTATCAGGCTGCTGACTGGCACCTATTGGATATTCATGCCTGTATCTTCTATCACATTTTCTCCAGATTCATCCATGTGCCTGTTCTGTCCTTCCCCATTCTGTCCAAATAGGTTTTGTTGTAAGCACCAAAGTGCTAATATTTCTGTTCTGCTAAGCCAAAGTTTTTCTGGTCTCATATGAATACTTCTCTTTCTCCCCAAGAATCCTTTCTTTGACAGCAGTCAGCTTACTAATAGACCCTCTCATTTATCTAATCTGTCTTTCCATACACGCACAACACATCCTTCACTGTACTAATGAACACCATGTTGTTGTTTGACCTTCCCCCTGCAGGGCAGGCTCAATCTCAGTGACACCTCCCTCTCACCACGCTTCCCAGTGCTGCCCAATGGCACTGATCTCCTGGATGGAGGCCAAACTGAGAGAATTGCTCACCCACATGAGTCCCAGCTCTAACAAACCAATAGAGAAACACACAATACTTCCTTGTTTCTCTATGCTATATCATACGGCCACAATCCCTGGTCACGCTTCTTTAGTGATGGGACCATGCCCATCTTTGGCTCCTAAAATATCCAAACGGACAGTGCAAATGATGTTAGAGTTTTGGACGATGCTTTGCAGGCAGCATTTGGGCCCAGACTTCATCCTGCTGGTGTCAATAGCAGAATCCTAACTGCAAAAGAATGAAGAGCTGATCTTTCAACCCAGAGAGCTGAGAACTGACATTCAAACTTCTACTTTCTGCATGGTAAGAGGAGGACAATTAGGTTACTCTGTGACTCCTGGGAGTTTATTCTCTTCTAAGAAGTTATTTTCAGGTATGATCTTACTGGGTTCACAGTAAGGATCAATAAATCCTTTCTTTGGAGACTGTTTAAACGGTGTTGCCTTTAAGACAGTGATTATGTATGGTTACCTGGATACTGTTAAATTCTGGACAATAATAGCCCAAAATTATAAAATCAAGGTCCTGCTTGAAGAATGATGTATACTTTGAGCTTCAAATGGACTAGTATATTTTCCATAATTATTTTTTAATGCAATATCCAAGTATTGTAAAATAGATTTGTATTGCTAGACTTAATGTATCTCACCCAGTTCTGGGTGAGAGCTACTTCTAGTCAATACCTTTCTAGAAGTGCTTCTAATCCTTGAGCAATATTTCATTCACCTTAAGGTGCAATTTAGCCTGCGTAACGGCTAGTTCTTGCTGCTCTTCAATCCTGAGTAATCTTTATAAGACACTCAGTATCTCCTCTCTCTTTAGTCCCAGTTTCTTGTCTCCTGGGGAAAAAACATGAGTCAAAATAATCCTAGACCCTACAGAGCTTATGTGACCACTGAAAATCCCATTTTCCTAACAACCACTGATGCCAGGTACCTGTTTCAAGGATATTGATTCTTTCTCTTCAGCACCTTAATCTCTATGAGTATGCGCAGAAGTCGTTTTCCTGGAGAAAAACCATCTTTCTATATATAAGAAACATCCACTTCAGGGCCGAGCTATGGGATTCCAAACCATTTGGCAGACGTTACAGACAAACACTCCTTGACTTGGGGTGAGCCAAATGACACAGAACCTTTCATTTTAAAATTCTCTATCAGAGGCACAGTCTACTTAAGGAAACAGAAGAGCCAGGCATAGCGTTTTTCATTCCTGCTGCTGAGTGCCTTCCAGTGAGACATCCCAAGATATTGTGTCAAGGCTAATGCAGCTGTTACGGGCTTAATAAACAGAGGACTTTTTTTTCCTTATTTTTAAGCTACTCAGTAGTCTTTATGAAAAAAGAACAATAACAGTTGTTTATCAAAAGTAGTGCAACTTAAGGTTCATGTTTATTCCTTTTTTATTATTTCATCTCTCAGCCAAATAACTGCTTTTCTTTAATTCTTGGAATGTAACCCATATTTGCTGCTTAGAGCATCAGAAACATTCACTTCGGACAGTATTGAGAAAGTTTCACCAACAGAAGAGACCCTAAGAAATGTGCATTTATTTTGAAAACTGGAATTTAGTAATGAATTGTTAGTGACAGTTGAATTGAATTACAACTATGGCTTTTGTTGCTTCGATTTGAATTATTTTTTCTTTAGTTGGCTGTCTTACGCAAGTACTGAAGCTTCCATATTTGAGCCCTTTTTCCTGCACTGCCACTATGGTTGTACCTCTGCTGACAGCTGTTGTTGTGCAGTTTTATAAAGTTTCTGAGCTGTACAGACCTGCACTGGAGCCGCTCTTCACCTGACACTTGTCTCTACCTCAATAGCATCTATTTCAGGACCCGTATCCCACCCCACACCCTGCTTGACCATTCCACTCAAGTTTTCCTTTTAACATCTGCTGCCACAGTAAGGAGTTCCTGCATTCCTTAATGGTAGTGAAAGATGCCCGACTCAGTAGAGATATCTGAGTTCAGTGGAACAACTCTGCCCTCACAGTTCACATCTCAAGGTCCTACCTTTGACACTTGAAGGGGTCTTTTCTGCTCTGAACCCCCTTGCAGCCGGAAGCCCCAGGGGGCACCTCCAGACAGAGTGATGAGCATTTCTTCTTCAGCTCCCATGATTTCTGCGCTTTGGATATTTTGTCTTCCCAACTTCAAAACAGACTCCAGTTCTTAACAGGCGGTATATTCTACTCCCATCTTCACAATTCACACCACGATCCCCCAGTCCCCCAAAAGGCCTTCTGGTCACTTTCTCCTTCAAGTTCACACACACACAAGAGGAGAGTTGAGACTGTGAAGCCCAGCCTTCCCTGCTCTTCTGGACTCTCAGCTGCTGCTCTGCCTATGATTAGACATTTGATTCTGCTCTTGGTAAGGGGCCAGAGTTGTCCTACACACGTGTCATGTCAATCTCACCCTCTGTGCCCCCCCCATGGATCTCTCACCGGAGCGTGGCTGAAAATAGCACACCTTCTGTCTCTCCAGAGCTTTGTCTGACACTCTTCAAGCTGGAAGCGTTTCAGTAAAAATTTTATTTCCACTTTCCATTCCGAATGCAAATCCTAGAATCACCCAGCACTCGAGATTCATTAGTATGAATTTCAGGCAAGGACATTACACAGGCACAAACTTGTACAAGATCAGGTGATAGCACCTGACCCTCAGAAGCTGAACAAAACCAGCTTGCAAGTGGTGTACTCTCCACCTGTGTTTTCTCCATTCAGCGAGCGTCACTACACAGTAGCACTGCCCTGAAAACCACAGGCAGACCGTAGATGTAATGTAGTCCCTCTGCAGCTTGCTGCTCCCCAACATTCCTTGCAGCCACTCCTCATATTAAACACTGGGACCAAAATAGCCAGGATTAGCTACACAGAGGGGATTCAAGCAGTTCTCTGCAGGGCACTGCACACATAGACTCCCCAGTGGCCAAGAGAACAGCTTTGCACCCAGGCCCTTCATTTTCTTCTCTTTAGGACCATGGCACGCAAGACCTACTGGTTATCCCAAGCCACCTTGATCCCTTGGAGTTACAGAAGTAAAATCCACATTCCCCCTTTTGCTACAGGGCTTAAAATGTAATTTGCTGTTAAGATCCTGAGGACAAACTTATCTCTTCCTTATTCTCCATGTGGTTATCTCCCAGTGACTAACAAGTATCTTACCAATCCCTGTGATACCCTTGTACCGTAAGATTCAAAGGACGCAGTTTTGCTGTGACATCATTGCTTGGTTGACTACTCCATTGCCAGTATTCTAACACCACTCATTCAGGGCCATTGCATGGTTCTGGTGGGCACACACCAACAAAACCTTACGAAGTAGTGAACAACTCTTGCACCACCATTGCATTTTGGTGCAAGACTGGTCCCAGTCTGTCACAGGCCACCGGTGGGACACACGTCCAAGAGCACCGTGACCAGCACGGGCCAAAGCTCAGCAGCATTGGGCCTCGGTTGTGCCGCAGCGCAGCCATGCCCTCAGCCCACGACTCGGCCTCTCGTGCGGTGGAACGCTGGTTCTCCGACTGTGCAAAGCAACCGGAGAAAATGGCCCCCGCGGCTCTGCCCCACCGCCACAGCGGCGCCGCGGGAGCCCTCCCGCCTCACTCGGGGCCCAAGGGAAGTGCAGGGCGCCCGTCGGGCAAGCGTGGCGACGGCCGCTGTCGGAGTGGCGGCTGGTCCCCGGCCGGGCCCACCGGCGCCTCAGGCCGGGTGGAACCCAGTCGCCCCC
>VYZM01005892.1:97663-136359 GCA_013398915.1 Dromas ardeola
CGAGTCCCGGAGGGTCCGTGTGGGCCGTCGCTCCCTCCCGGAAAAGCGAGCGGATTTTTTGGGCCCGGGCGCGCTGTGAGGCGGATACCCCTTCTGCAGCGTCCCTAATCTCTCCTAATCCGCGGATCCTTGTCCCCGCGCTTCTGTTGTGCTGTTCAAGCTTCCATTCATTCCAGGCTCGTAGAGGACGGTCGTCCCGTGCTGGGGGCACCCGGTGACTGAGTTTGGTTTGATTTGGTGGTAAAACAGCGATTGTCTGCCTGTGGCTTTGAGAACGAAGGAGGAAAGGAATGGAGATGGCATGACCAAAATACAAGTGTAGTCCTGAAAAAGCGGTTATGCGAGATAGCCTCTTGATTTCCATGTAGATGGTGCTTTGTAGATGTTTTGTTTTGTATCGTTGGAGCCTGCTTTCGCTCTTTCTGAGCAATGCTCTTTGGAGTAGAATGGAGGTTAGTTTCATTTCTTTTTATTCTTAGGATGTACATGGTTGTCAGTATGTGTTCATGTGTCTTAGCCCTGAAATCTTTATCAGGGAGGCTTTGCAGAACCATCCAAACTGGGCCTCCTTGGTATCTGTCACACTGTAGTTGAAGTTCTGTTTAAAATTACTGTCTGATGGAAGTGGTTGCTGAAACATAGCTGAATTGCTTACACCCACATCAGAATTTATGCACCAGAGTTAACAGTACAGGCATCTTAAAATACAGATTTTTTTCAGTTTGGTACTCAGTGTTATTTTTGGCCATTAATGTGATAGTTCCATAAAAAATATTTATATAGATCCTTTTCTGTTAAAGATTCCATAGTCAACTTTACTAAATGTTGAGGGGGGGATGTTAGAAGGGGCGAAATCGCCATCTGAGACATAACGTGCAATGTCTTTTTGTCGTTGTTGTTTACAGGCAGTGTAAAATCACAGCGCTAGAATGAGAAGTGACTCCTTGCTAATTTTGCCATAAAGTCTTTACTCTTTGTTAATATGAAGTTGTCCTGAGTAGGTCCAGGGAACTTTGGCTTTAAACTCTTTTTTTTTTTTTTTTTTTCCTGATCCCTTCTCATAGAGTAGGTGTTCTGGTTATGGGGTGGATAGAAATGTATATGGCCTAAAACTCCAGAGCCTCTATCTTTAGAGGAGACTGACTTTCAATCTTGTATATACACTGTTTGTGGAAACATAGGCATTTCTATCTGTTCTTGTGTGGTAAAGGTTCCTGCCTCTGGAACTACCCTTTTCTGCTTGCAGCTGTACCACTCAGGGTTCTTTATTGCTATAGACAGACTGTGAAGTAGACATCGATATGAGGAATATTTCTTCTTAATACGCTGGGACATTAGCTACAGGTTCTCATTTCATGGCTGAAAGCTGAGTTACGGTAATGAACACATGTGTAAAGGATTATTTCTTTAATAAATTGTTTGATGTGTGTACCTCTTTTAATGTTTTCTCCTGCTACTGTAGGACTATATTTTCTTCCTGTAACACTTATCAGAAAGAGGGTCAAAAATCCAAGAAAGAATTGATGGTTGGCTGAGGAAGGGCAAGGTACAAAGAGTGACTAAAAGCAATCAACAAGGTCTCCACAGAAGAGAGAAGGTGGATGTTTCTTGTTCTTTAGATTTGCAAAGCTTTATTAGTGACGAATTGTGAAGATACAGCTTGTTCTGTTATGTTCAGCAAGATTCATTGTTAGCATAGAAAGCACTAAAAGACGGTGTAAACTGGGCCATATGCCTTAAGAAAAGCTAATTCTGAGCTTTTTTGGTTTTTGCGAGCGATGAGAATTGCGTAATGCTTATTTGTGTAGAGGAAGTCAGAGTACAGAAATTTTGGATGAAAGATGGTCAGTGTTACAACTTATGTGAAGAAAACTTGTTTAGCATTATAACATGTATTTTAGCCTTATGGATGAATAGGAATATATAGAATTCTTCCTTCTGTCCTCTTCTCTGATCTTTAAACTACTCTTGTAACTTTTCCTAATCAATTATACTTGTGCAAAGTTCATAGAAATGAGTCAGATGACTTCACACGTTGTAACATGTATGTGGGGGTAGCTAAGGAAGAGAGAAATCTTTCACTGTCATTTTGTCAATGTTATATTTTCAATGACTTGCCTCCACAGGGTTGCTCTCCAGAAGCAATGCCCATAACTGAGTGCTTTTGAAATCTTTTCCTAGAGCTTTAATACAGAGATAGAAATGTAAATCAGTCCCACCAGGAGACTTCAGTCACATTTTATACTCTTTGTTGACTTAAGTAAAAATCTAGTGCTGGTGGCAGGGGTTGGAAATAGTGGTAGGTTTAAGGTTAGGTCAAGCCTAAGCTCTTTATGTATTCAGTTTGTAACTGCTTTCACTCTCTCATAACTTGTATGTTGTATTGGACCTTGCCCAAGGTGACGAATCAGCCTGACAAACAGGGTTTAATGTGGCCCTTCTTTGGAAGAACATAGAAGTGATCACACCTTAGATGTGAACCATGATTTTTATGTCCTGAAGCCCGAAAGACCTCTTTGAAACAGCCCAGGAAAGACTGGGCTGCAAATGTCTGCTCCAGTACCTGTTGTGTCAAGAAGTTGTAGCAGCTGATCTATCCTTTCTTCTCCTGAAAATGTTTTCTGTGAAAATATTGTGGCTTCTGGACTTTCACTGATATTAAATTGTAAAGTTTAATTTTCAAAATTGTGTCTTATACCTCTCATGAACTATTAAAACAGATCTTTCTGGCGGTGACTCAAAGCATGTAGATGAAGAAAATGTTACCTGTGGCGTAACAAGTTGAGAATCTTCTGCCCAGGTGGAAAGACAGAGCACGACAAAAATACAACTGAATTGGAGAGTCAGTTCCAGTAGTGCCATTTGTATTGATTTAGACAATGCATGGGAGGCATTTGTTATAATGGTCTGAGTGCTTCCAAATCAGTTGCCGAGCTCTGACTTCCAGGATGTGAGCTTCTCTTCCAGGATTTTCTGTAGCAAAATAAAACAGGAGTTTCTTGTAGCTGAAGAGAACCAAGTGTTCCATGAGTGCTTGTAGAGGACCTAGTCAAGCTGTAAGCTGAAACAAAAGCAAGGACATCTGCCTTTCGGAAGAGTATTCTCAGCTCCAGAGTCTAGGTCTTTAGAAGAATGGCATAACTTTGCTGCTTCTCCAGAAAGTTGCAGAAGAGAAGCGTTAAAAGCATTGTAGGTAGTATTCTGAATTGGTCTCTGAGGATGCTGATTGTCCCCTTCTGTCCCATCTTTTGGAAATGATTTTGATTTCTATGTTCAGAAATTAAGTAGACATATTTCCTTCAGTTTCAGCATAATATCGGAGGCCTATTTATTATTTTTTTTAAGGGTCATTCTCCCCCGGAAGTTGAAACAAACAAGTCTTTTATTTCTCTGGGACCAGTAAAAAAGGCACAAGAATCTTTCTGATGGAAAGTAATTTTGCTGTACGTGTTTGCTTTAGAAAGCGATCAAGAGCTGATGAGATCAAGCTTTTTGGTTTCAAAAGGAAATTAACAGTGAATGCAGATGATAAAAATGATGAATATGCAGTTTTCAATGATTTGGGAGATTTGCTGATTGAAACAAGCTCATTTGAATCACTAGGTTTTTTAAAAAAAACAGGCCATAAAAACTGGACTGTACTCCGCTTTGTTTGAATACTAAGGAATCTGGAAACTATTGTAAAAGTTAAATGATCCCCTGCCAGTATTACGGTGTATTTTTCTCCCATCAGTTCATTGCTCATCACTACTGGTTGTCTGTCTTGTATAGCAGTGTTCAAGTAGGAATTTTAGCTGTGTAACTATTTTGACCAAAACTTCCATGGTCAACTGCCTTGACACAGAGGAACAGAAACCGGCACAGAGTGACTGTCTAGTGCTTTGCAAGAGGTTTGTTATTTATCGTAATGACCACTTGTTGTCATAGTATTTTCCCAATAGCATGATCCCTGCTTTTTTGAGTTCTGTATATTTTAACTGATGAGTAGTAATACGATGTTCAACAGCATGTTTTAATACTGTGTTTGACTTAGTTTTGGTAATATGTTACTATGTGCAAAGGAATATCCTCAGTATTTTTGTCAAGTGAAACAGCCTCCATTTCTCCCTATCTGGTGTATGTATTTCATTCTTTCTGTGACTTTTTTCCTTCATGTCATGAGAGCATAAAATTATCCCTTTCCACATATCTCTCCAAGTGACCAGGTTCTATTATATATTTTTTTGAGTGGAGACAAAATGAATGCTGTTTGGTCCAAATGACTTGTACTGGGAGAGAAGGAAAATGGACTCATTCAGTGACAACTGTCTTCCGCCTTCTCAGAGGTAGATACTCTTGGCCCTGCCCTTTATGGTATTCCACATCAGTGATGAGCAAGCATGCCACTAGCCTTACGTTTAGAGCAAGTCGAGCAACCAAAATAATGAAGCAGCCTTCTCCCCAGCTTTGACACTGAGCTTGTTCTTGAGTCTTCCTCCTCCTTTCCAGGAGGCTCCTTGACGCTCTGCCAGTATGGAGCAAGCATCCCCCTGTGCTATGGTGGAGATCAGCCTGTTCTGTCTGCCACAGGGGCTGGCTAAAGATCTGAGGTGTATCTGCCTTTCTCTCAGTTGGGACACTGAGTTAGAACCATCTTCCTTTGTGTCGCTACTTTTTCCATAGAAACTGTAGGAAATGATCTCAAAACTCTTTTCCTCTGTAAGACGTGCATTAAATGTCCTTGCCTCTTTGTAAGTGTTGATCAATATTATTGCAGAGAGAGCAACAAGCTGACAGATAATACCCGCTCAAGCAGGAAATAGTGAGGAAGGGGAGGGAAGGCTGAAAAGAGAATAGTTAAAGATCATCAGGTAAGATGTACTGAGTACACTCACAACAGTAAGTCAGAAGTGGTTTGTGAGGGATGTGTTGAGTTCTTGCCCAATCATGCTTAAAAAAAAAAAAAGAAAAGAAAAAAGCATCAAAGATTGATCTTCTGCCCTGCAGTAATTCCTCATTCAAACATTAGATCTGTTCAGGGATTTCTGTAGGTGTAACTTGTGAAGAGTGTCTTAATGATTATAGCTCAGGAGGTATCCTGCAGGATGCTGATACTTTGCCTGCAGGTCTTCCTGGAGGAAGGATCTGTTTGTAGGAGCAGTGACTGGGAGCCAAGCTCCTCATGCACAATACAATAAGCAATAGACAGGGGCAGGAAAAAGAGAAAGCAGCCCTCCTTCCTTGGCAGAAGCCCTACCTGTATGTTCCAAGGCGTGCGGGTAGAGCAGTCTTCTCACTGCATTCTCTCTTCCCTTTACACCAGCGTTGCAGGAGGAACTTTACTGTTTGCACCGAAGAGGAGGTGGTTTGGGGTAGGTCCGTGATTGCAATGTGGTAACACTAGTTGCCGAACTAGGGAGGAAGAGGTTAACCTTTACGGGAGCTTGGGAAGGGAGCAGGTCCCAAAGTCCAGATTTCCTGGCCCTATGGCTGCTAAGGTTAGACAGTTCTGCAGAACTAAGTCAAAGGTGGTGTGGGAAACCAGAATCTTTAGCAATGACTCTCTTGCGGTCATGTTTATCATGTGTAATCATGATTAAAAACAGTGCAGGCTGGTCAAAAATTCTGTCATGCTGTTGTAAGCTGTGGCAAATGACATTATATGTTACTTTCAAGAGCAGATTAACTATTTAAGATAAGTTCTTTTTCTAAACAAAAGCCCTATCATTACCTTTATACTGCTTGAAGAATAAAAGTATAAAACTTCGTTTATTTCCTTCATATACAGTTGAATATATAATTTCAGAATAAGCATTTTCATTCTTGGTATTGACATTCGTCACGTTTACTAGCTATAGGAGGTTAAATGTAGTATGTATGTATTATGCTAGCTTTCTTCTGTAAGTAATTAGATCACTCTGTTGTGATACATGTATTTTCCTTTTACTTTATATATGTATATGGATCTGAAAGAATTTCTTTCTGTGTGGATTGTTCTTACAGGACCGTAGTTACTTTAGTACCCTGGCTGTCCAACTGTTGTGTCAGTTGTTGAAATAATTCTTTGACATCGTATTTTTGGTAGTGTAAAGGACCAACCTTAGCATTGCCTGGCGTACTCTAATCAATGTATAGGTGAAAGAGCTCGGGTGTTTGTTATCCACTTGAGTTAAGGTGTAGATTCCTCATTGGGATTTGCCTCAACTGTCTGATGGCTGTTGCAGCTGTATGTCTCATCTTTGTTAAGATTTACTGTGTATCTTTAATACACAAGTTCATCATAGGGTTTGGAGCAAAATATGGGGACAAAATTAGTTATTTGCTTCACTTTAACTTTGCATTTTTATATAAACTGCAGTCTTCTAATAAAAAATGAAATTGCTCTAAAGATACCTTTCTTTACAGTGTTAGCGCAGATAGTCTTAGCTGACGAGGGTAACAGTGACATGGAGTGTCCAAAGGAGTACAGGAGATGCAAAACATCCTTGAGAAATAGACTATGAGGGAATCTCCTGCCTCTGAAGTCATCTCCTTGTCTCTTTGCAACTCGGGCTCTGTGACTTACCTACTTGCTTGGTACTGTGGTATTGTAAGAATTGCCTGCTGGGTTTGAGGTCTCCCAATGCCATTTCTGGTTTTCTCCTTATAAAGTTAGTCAATCTCTTTATATAGTTAGTTAGAGGAATTGGGAATCTGTCTGTTAAGCAAGATTTCTTGCGTAACTGCTGAGAAACATCTGTCCTGTCTCTGATGCTGTTTCAGGTCTTACATTTTTGTATAACTCCTTTAGTGCTATCTTTGCCTGTGATGCTTTTCCATTTTGAACATCTTTCTTAAATGAACATGCTGCTTTTGTGATGTCTTATTTTTCTGAAATTTACGTACATAACAAGGACTTTAAATCATCTATTGTTTAAAACAAACCAAACCAAAAAAATCCTGTATTGGTCCTGTTCTGGATTCTATCAAACACTTTGAGAAGCAGCCTTTGTGGATGGTGAAGTGTGTGTTACTTGTAGCAAGGGAGCATGATCAAGTAGACTAACAGAGATGAAAGCTGAACTGAAGTGTCATGTTGGGAATCTCTCATTTATGTCATGAAATCTGTTTTCTGTTGGTCTGATGTTCTGTGAGGTGGAAGTAGTTCATAAGGTGTCTCAGGAAGATAATCATCTGCTATGGAATTGCAAATTATGGTATTTTTTTCTAAAATGATGATCAGAAGTCAAATCAGCATGAAGCAGTGAATAAGTTGATTGGAAAACCTAGTTTCTGAAAATAGTTTTCTAACTAGCTCTTGTAAAGCATTTATCTTACTTGAAAAAATTGCTGTGCAAGAGTAAATTACCATTAATATTTTACCTTCCCTAGTATCTCAGGAGCTCTCATTTCTGTGAAAACAGTAGAGAAGTTGGCCAGTTTGGTTTTATGTTTGCTAAAAGCCATTTTTCCCTCCCTTTTTGCAGGTGAGATTAGTTTGGGGATGTGAATACAATGAGTGTAAACCAGCAAGCTCACACAGGGCCTCCTTATGGGCAACCTCAGCCTGGATATCAGGGATACCAGCAGCCGGCCTACGGAGGACAGCCATTGCCAGGGGTTCCTCAGTCGCAATATGGAGCTTATAATGGTCCGATGCCAGGATATCAACAGCCAGTTCCTCCACAAGGTACTTGTCAGTCAAAACTTAATGATTGATAACCTGTGAATTGTTGTGTGCCTGGATTTTTTTTTTGTATGCTTCCTATTGTTAGTCTCTGTTTTGTGGTAGCAATTACCTTTTCTTCTGTGACGTTAAAAATCATGCTCTTCCTGTGCATTCTGAGGTTATTGTTCTGTCACTTGTCCATTTTAGTAGGGCTTACTCTTCTTTTAATAGCTCACAAAATTAACATGTTGTGAAGCACAGCCTGCTTTTTTTCTGTATGTCCCTGCCCTGTGATACTGAAGCACCTGACTAGGACAGTCTTCCTCATGATGTCATGTGGAGGGGCAGCAGTTAGGGACTGTAACAGATTTGTAATTGAGACTGCCTTACATCATTATGTAGAAAGTTTGTGGACATGTGGCAAGCTAATTTGTTCCAGAATTTTCCTGGTTTTGCAGGATAATATCACTTGTCTTTGTTTAAAAAAAGAAAGAAACAAACAAAGTATTTCAACTTTTTTTTTTTCTGTTTTCAAAATAAAGACTTAAAATTATTAGAGAACTTCAAGAGTCTTTGTTTCAGAGTACCTGAATTGCTTTGGGAGATTAATAGCGACTTTAACATCTGAAATGTAGAGGAGAAGATACTATTGCTTTGGGTAGAAATATTTCTGCCTTTCAAAATCATGTGGATGAATTCAGTTCTGCTGAGATAAGCACAACATGAACTTCCACTCTGAAATGTTTGCTTAGATTTCAGATTGGTATTCTAAGGAAATGAGGAATACGCTAATCATGCTAATAGTTTCTGTATTATTCTCCTCTCCAAGTACATGTTGAATTTTTTGCATCTTCTTGAATTTTAAAGCAAACTCAATGAGAAGGATGGAGCAGTCAAAGCGCTTATAGTTGTCTTGAAACTAACAGAAGTGGGAAACTGAAATTTGGGAGTTGAATAATTACCCTGTTGCATTCTTTTGTCTGGAGTTAGCAGGGTAGCAGAGTGGAAGAGTCAGTGTTGTGTGCTGAAGAATGGGTTATTCAGTTGCTCCATCTTCCTTCTCTGTCCTTAATCCTCTTCCTCCCCTCCTCTCAGTAAATCTCTTCCAACAGCACTTTTAATCTGTGAGTTTTGAACTAATTTCACAGAGAGTTTAAATTCCTATAAAAGTAATGAAATTCAGCACTGGGCAGAGGAAAGAAATCCTGCTTCTTGGGAAGGCAGAGCGCAGCCACTGAGCGCTCTGGCTACTCACTGTAGCCATTGACTAACAAGTGTTTTCTGTCCCATGGAAGGAATGGGGAGAAATTGGACTTGCCTCAGTGAGGGAGAGAAGGAGATTCAAGAAGGACAAAGATCAGTACAGATTTGTTAGAAAAGTTTCATCAGTGCAGCTATTTATAGAAAACGTGTTTTAATTGTTAGCCGTGTGAAGAATGTTTAGGATGTTTGTGAAAAAAAACCTGATGAGCATCTTCTATCAGGTACTTCAAGAATTATTTACAAGTCTGAAAAACATTTATTTTTAAGGAAATTAACTTTTTACCTTCTGAATTTTTTCTGGTCTGGGTTTTTTAATTTCAGAACAACAGAAATGTGGTTCATGTTAGCTCAGTCAGGGTGTACCTAGACAGCTTGATAACATGCGTATAAACTTGTGCAGATTTAAAAAATGCGGATTTTGTTTGTGCCAGTAGTGATTCAAAAGTAGTGTAACACTGAGGGCAACAACGTGTTCTTATTCAGACAACAGAAGTGTATTGCACTACTGTTAAGTAGTATCTCATGTACTTTATGGGTATGTCAGGCAAAGGCCACCCATTCAATGTGGAGATTTCTCTTCCATCTTTTCTTCTGAGACCATCCTTCCTAGGCTTAGCAGACTGTATTAAGGAAATCTCAGTTGTCAGCTGTGCATTTTGGACCTGTTACTGTAAATACAGGATTCCTATCTTTAAAATGAAGGAATGCAAAATTCAGAGCACTAGCACAACAGCCAGAAGTTGAACTATAGCTGCTGAATATGACAACCAAGTGGAAAAGAGTCGCAAACAAACAAATCAAAGGGACCAGACAGGTGGTAGTGAGGATAGTGATGATTATCCTTTCTACCCCCATCTACAACACGTTATATTTATTGCAGATCTTTGTAGCAAGACTTGTAGCTGCATAGCATAGAGGAGAGAGAGGCACTAGAGCGACAGGAATTTAGTGAACATTGAACGGTAAAAGGAAAATGCCAGTGTTATTATGTGATCTCGAAGTATTTGTCTTAGGGATTTATTTTAAAAATAACAATAAAATTGCTTGGAGGACTGAGTGGAGGAGAGTTGGGAGCAGGTGCCATCCTCAGTTGGGCATCTGATTTATGTGACAAACCTTAGCTCTAACTGATGGAAACATGGGAGCGCTGTGCCAGCGATGCTAGTCTTGCTTGGGACCAGAAGAGGAGTACTGTGCTGCTAGCTGAAAATAGCTGCTTCTTGCTGTGAGAATGTTGAAGAACCAGGACAATTTTGCACAAGTCTTTCAGTCAGTCTGTCGGTTTCTTTCTGGTGAGATCATGCAGTTGAAAGTGCAAACACGATTATCTGAATACCAGTAACAATCCAGCTGCTGCTGCATTGTTTCACTTACTCAGTTTACAATACTATTAACTCTCGTATTAATGTTAATATATGAACTATGTTGGTAAAATATGTTATGCGTGGTAGAACAGTGAGAGGGAGCATAGCTCAAGGAATAATGTGATAAATGTGCGTCCTGGTTTGAGACAATGTGACATGGATTTTATGTATATAATATTTTCTGCACTACAGATTGTCCTCAGCACTGGAAACACTGTCTCTTGGTGCTTTCTCTCAGGCTTGATTTACTGGTGTATTCTGTCTTTCCAGGTTACTTTCCTTCCGTGGGGTTCCCTTCGAAGGGCTCTCCTGTATCTCTCAACTCTGACACTTCTTCTCTTGCATCTAATTTCATAGGTAAATGGTGTCCTCTCTGTGGGAGTGTTTGTGCTATGCTGCTTCTTCTGTGCCAACTTTGCATTTAATATGGGTATTTATCTCAAAGGTGTGGGTACCTGATTATTCGGGCAGAGGTGGGTGGGACACTTCCCAATCTATTTGTAGGCAGCTCTCCAGAAACATAAATAGGATATGAAGAAATAATCCTAATAGAAATCCCTTATGCCTGCAGATTCATAGATAAAACCTGACTTGTGACTAATGTTTTCTGAAGACTGATTTCAAAACCTGAATTGGCCCATTCAGGTTCTGCCAGGGAGAAGCCTTAATTTAAAAGAGTGCAGTCTCCCACTTGAAAGAGAACTAAAACATGAGATTTGAAATTACAGCATTGCAATGAAGAAATGAAAAATCTCCCCAAGTACCAGGAGGTTGTTATTGGAAATGATGAGATTTTTTGTAACTTGTGCTTTTGTTTAAGGGAAAAAAGTTTTTAGCTTCCTTGGCTATAGCACAGAAACCAAATACATGTTAGGAATAATTACGATTCCAAAAGCTGTGGCTTGAAGAAGGAAATACTTTTGCAAAGCTAGCAATCAAGATGTAAGAATTAGAAACACTGCAAGAAATCATACTGTATTTTTCCTGCTTTTGAACTAGGGGTATTTTGGAAGAGCTATTTCCAGCTGTGTCAATTTGTTTAGAAGAGTAGGGAATCAGAACTATGCCAAGACTGTGTGGTCTCTGGGCTTTGAGTAAAATCATGGGCATTTGCCATTTTGCTGTAATCTGCCTCCATTTTGAGATCTGTGATGAGTAAGACCAATATCTCAAAGGTGTTGAAGGGGAACTTCAGGATTCCTCAAGAGTAATGAATCTTAAGATAATAAACCAGTAGATATTCGTACCTGTTCGAGTGAATTTTTTTCAGCGGCTATTTCCTTGCCAGAAGTATATTTGTGCTGGTGACAAGAACTAGAAAAAGAAGACTTCAGAAGCTTTTTCTGAAGTAAGCATGTATTTGTCAAATTGTATGCCTGTTAAAGTCATGGGGGGAAAAGTTAATCTAAAAAAAACCCCCAAAACCCAAAGGTGTAGGTTCCTTCCAGGAATTGGATTAAATATACTTTCAAAGACAAAAGATAACAATGCCAAACAGTTTATATGTAGTATCAAGGAAAGAGATTCCAAAATAGATGAAAGCATATCAAATTAACTGAAAAGGTATCCCAAAAGACACTCAGAAATAGAAATACCACACAACATACAAATAGTTAGACATCAGGAAATGCCTAGACAGAGGAACAGTAAGGTGACGGTGCTGTAACAGTAGTTTGGAAAAGACAAAATTTAATGAGATGAATGTGTATAAAAATAATAAATGTGTCTGGAAATAATTAAGTCCTAAGTTCCGAAGTGAAGAACAGGAAGAAGTTTATTAATAAAGAAAAAACCCAAAGAAATTACTGGTTATTCATACAAGGTCTAGTTAATTCCTTCCTTGAATTTACATCCACACACTTACTAAGAATTACATGTAGCAGATAAGACAAAAATATATGAGTTGAAATCTTATGCTTTGGTGCATAAATTATACTGTAGAATTGAGAAACGGCTTCTCTTATTTCCTATTTCATAACGGTTCCTCACAGGAAAGTTTCAGAGTCCTTTCTAAACTTATTGTTCTGGTCACTGTCAGTGTGTGTGTGCTGCGCTGGTCTCATGTGGCAGTTTACTCTGTTTAGTCATCTGTATTTAATGATACCCCATACATGAAATGTTCCCTTGTGGTTAGCAGGCACGGTCACATGGTTATTCTAATTATCAGCATTTTTAACATAATATTATTAAAATAGAAGTTTATATTCTCTTTTTTGGAAGTAGACACTGCAGTTGGTCTCCTGGTAATGTATCCAGCATTCTGTGGTCTGTGAAAGTGTGAAGTCTTGTTTGTGAGGCAAATATGTTTAGGCTGTGACTGAACCAGCTCAGTCTGAAAGATGAGAAAGTATTCATGTTAGCCTCCAGCCTTGAGAAGTTGGGAAGAACAGTCTGTGGTGGCTCCCATTATGTTATATATCAAACCAGTTAGTCTGATGTAATTTTTGAAAATGGAATCTACTCACATAACCCGCTTACCTTTCAAGTAGGGAAAACTAACCTGTAATGTTCACAGGTCAGTAAACATTAGATTCCATGTGAATACTCTCCTTGGTCTGGATAAAAATAATTGGACTTGGAGAGGGAAGAATTTAATACCTTACTGACAAGATAATGGGTTTTTTTCTTCATCAAAAGTTGAAGTTGTCTTTTGAAAACCCTCCACAGCACGTATTTTCTACTTGGTCTGTGGGGAGATGGTGACTAGTGACACTGGCTAAAAATATTTGTGCTTCAGTTTTGCTACTTCTAATATAGTTGTATAAATTATTTGTTGCTTGTGGAGTATTGATACATCAATTTGGCCATCGCTAAGCTGTTTGCACTTTTTTTCTTTCCTGGATTTTTCATGGTAGTTGATTCAAGCCCTTGTTTCTGTGAGTAATTTGTGATTATATTTTTTTTTTAATTTTTTTCCCCTTATGTCTGTAGGTTCATTAAGAACCCCTCCAACATCTGGAGCTCCCCCTCCAGCCTCTGGAGCATCTCTTCCTTCTGGCCACCTGGCATACAGTCAATTTGGACATGGAGATGTGCAGAATGGGATTCCAGCCTCAGCAGCCCCAATGCAGAGGTACATAGAAAAAGAGCAAATCATAACGAAGGTCTGCATTGGTAGACCTATGCTAGGTCTAGACCTCTTAGAATCTAAATCTGTTTTTCCTGTGGTGGACATTGAGTTTCTTTATTGCTTCCTTATTGTTTTGAACGTTTTGAAACAACATTTAACCGTAGGGGTATTTGTTGGACAATAGGATTCTCTGGAGATGAAAATCTTCTGGGAGGATATGAGCAGATGTCAGTGACTGAGCAAAACCACTTTTCCTCCAAAGACTTTATTTGTGGTAGTCATTTTTTTATAAGGAATTTTCTGATTCACACGATCTGTCTTGTTTTGAAACATTTGCATCCACACAGATGTAGTATTTGATTCCTTGGCAGTGTCAATTGATCTCTCTCTGGGGCGTGTTGCTGTCTGCCATCACTGAGTAATTCCTTAGTATTGGTTCTGGGTCCTTTTCTGTCTGTTGTGGATGCCTGAGTTATCTTCATCTAAAGCTCTTGGGCATCTTCTTCAGAAAGATATTGCCATTACCTCTGTGGTGAAAGTGGCAACAGTCCTCACTGCTTCATTCTGATTACTGGTTATGGGGGAAGGTGGTTGTTTTTTGTTTCCTTCTGGTTAAGCTCAGCACTGTCAGCTGGAGAGTCCAAATCCTTTGAGCAACAGAGCATTCTTACATAGCTGTGCAAGCCTGACTGTTGCTCACCCTGTAGACTCTGTTGCAGTACTTCTGATTTGTTGTGATAACTGAAATGCGATTAACAAAAAATGCCATAAATGTAGAATTTTATTTTAAGAGCTAATAGATACTTTTTTTTTTTGATGGAAGGGTTCAGATCCATGCAGGATATGTAATTGTTTTTCCCGAGCTTCCTGAGTTTTCCTTAGTTTTCCAGTGAGCTACAGTGCTTCATGTAAATAATTGAGACCCAGCTAGTGTTTGTGGTAGAAAAATTTTAAAAGGCACAGAGAGTTGTAACTGCTTGTATAATGGGGAATCCAGTGAAGCTTTTCATCTTCCTTCTCAGGCCACCTGCTTCTCAGCCGTTTCTGCCAGGCTCAGCACCCACACCTGTCAGCCAGACATCTACGTTCCAGCAATATGGTCACCCCCCAGCCAGTGTACAGCAGCTCAGCAATCACATGGCAGGGATGACAATTGGCAGTACTACAGCATCTGCTGCTCCCCCAGCTGGACTGGGCTATGGTGAGGTTTCCTGGCTACAGAAATATGCTAATTCCTTTCATTTTTGCTAGTAATTTCATAAAATATTAGCTCTTGTCAGTGATTCATTACCATATGGTGGTGGGAATTCTCTGGGTGTTGACATCTGCCGTAGTAAATGGTAGTTTCCTTGACTAGTAAGGTCATCATTGGGGAAAACAGGCTATTGTAGGGGACAGTGCAGGACATGAGTAACAAGAGAGTAACAATTTTTCTCCTCAATTAGGTGAATCTTGGTGTGAAACACAAAACCGGTCTATCTTTAAGTAAGCTGTCAAGAGTCTGCATGCCTTGCCACTGTTATGCAGCAGCCCAGTCAAAAAACAAACCAAACAAAAAAAAAAAAAAAAGGAGAAAGGGCTCAGTAAATCACGAAGGGCTGAAATTACTCTGAATGATTCTGTGAAGGGTTTTGCTGGAATTTGAGTAGAAACTTACTTACATAGTATAAACTCAATTTAGATATTTTGTTCTGTTGTGTTAGATCTACATTCCTACTGCTGTAGATTACAGGACTTTTCTTTTTAATTGAAGACTATTTGTCTTTATTCTGTGTAAGCTGGTCTGACTACACTTTGATTTTGTTTTTTTTTAATTGTTTTGGTAAGAGTACTTTGACAAACATCTCATACTCTATAACACAGACTTTATAGGAAAATTAGGAGTAGGGGATGCAGATTTCTTCAGCCTTTTGGCAACATGTTTGTCTAAAATTATCCTCAGAAATAGCATAGTGGTAAATACAGAAGATGGTAGTTCCATGCTATTAAAACCATGAAGGTCAAAACCATTCTTGGACTACAGGCTCCAACTTAGTGTGGAGTTTAAGATTAAAAACTTAGTTCAAGAAATCAGTAGGCAGACTTGTGGTGGTTTTTGTCTTGCTTACTCTTGGCTTTGCCCCTTTTTTCTGGCCGTGAATCCTGAAATGTGTTCTGATTATGTAAAATAAGAAGCTCAGACTCTGAGAGAGAGGACGATGAAAGAACTATCAAGTCTCAGGTCCCTTGAAGGAGTTTCAACTCTGATAAATTTAGGAGGGTGTTCATTTAATGTTTGTCTCTAATAGTAATGGCAAGTCCATCTGAAGATGATAAAGTCGTAGACCTAGTTAGATATCTAGAACAAATGGGTTTTGCTTGCATCTTAATTGTCTTCAGGATAGAAAAAAACTATATCATCTTTTCTTCTTAGCAGGTCCCCCAACATCGGTTCCCCCAGTCTCAGGAAGCTTTAGTGCAACAGGATCTGGTCTCTACACACCTTACACTGCGAGCCAAGGACCCCCTCCTGCCAGTGTGTCTCAGGGTCTTCCTTTGGCACAGCCTCCGTTTCCTGGTCAACCAATATCAACTCAGCGCCTACCTACTCAAGTCCCTGGTTTTGCCCCACCTCCCTCTTCTACAGGGATTGGACCTTCCTCTTATCCTCCTACCACAGGTGCCCCAAGGCCACCTACCATGCCAGGCCCGCCACTGCCTGGGCAGACACTTGCTGGACCACCAGCCTCCCAGCCTAATCACGTGTCTTCACCACCACCTCCATCCACTATGTCAGGGCCACACCCTGGGCCTCCCATGAGCGGCCTCCATGGACCACCTCCTCCCACTCATCCTCCTCAGCCAGGATACCAAATGCAGCAGAACGGTGAGTTCTAGTTCCTAGTACGGGAATTGTAAGTTACGTGTGTTCTCTGTGTGCTGCAAACTGAGAACTGGATTTCAGGTTTTTAACTTGTGGGCTCCTGGCTGCACTCCAGAGCTTCCCTCATGTTTTCCTGTGCTCATGTCTGAAGGACAAATCCAAGATAAACAATAGGATGTGTCATTCTAAGGTGTTTGTCATGCAGGTTTTAATCAGATTAATGTAACTAAAGGGATCCTAGCTTACTTGGCCAAAAAGTTGTTTAATAATTAGTGCCATAATACTACAAGAACTTGTGATTAAAATTTTAATATGAACTTTAATTTGATGTATGCAGTCTCATCTGTTCAAAAGTAGAGGTTTGAAATCCTGAAAAGCCTTATTTTTTTTTTTTTTTTAATTTGTGGCCAGTGTGCATATACAAGATATATGAGAGGAGCTGTTAAACATTGAAAAGGAGTTGCTACTTTTTCTTCTGTAATTCACAAAACTGTATTTTTCTCCTTGTAGAACCTTTCACATTTTGTGTGTGCTTAGAAGTAATACCAGTTAAGCTTTATTAATTATAAACAGTTTGGGCTGATTTTAATCAATAACATTTACAGATAGCTAGGATAAAGTACCATGCAGCTTTGCACAACTGGCCAGGTAAATTACTTAAAAATATCTGTCCAAATTCATGTGAACTGTAAAAACACTAATGGGCTAAACCATGCTGTTGTTTTATAACTGAATGAATTGTCTAAAGTAATATGAAATAACTTCAGGTAGTTACAAAACAAGAGATAATCACACATTAACCTATTACTGTAATTTCAAAGCCAAAACTGCCTGAGAGAACTCCTTGCATACCTTTAGTTTGAGGAGTTATGGGTCATCCACTAGCTATTTTGCTGTTCTGTGTGTGCACTTTCTATTAGGCAGTTCTGCAATTTAACTTTAATGTTCATAGTGCATGATCTTAATACATATTTTAATCATATTATTCTAAAAATAATTACGTTAGTCTAAAAACCTATGTTTCCTCAAGTCTGGTTTTTAAGGAGAACTGTATCCATCAATCTATTAGATCATTGATAGAGATGTACAGGTCTAAGCTAAAACACTGTGGTAAGTGTGTTGAATCCTAATTAGCTGAAAACCATGTGACTTTCTTTTTCTTGTTTTTTGACGGTGACAGGAAAAGTGGGAAGCACCTAGTATTAGTCACTGTTTGATTTTGCTGTCCCTTTCTTGTAAGGTTCCTTTGGGCAGGTGAGGGGTCCCCAACCAAACTATGGAGGAGCCTATCCAGGAACACCAAATTATGGAAGTCAGCCCGGACCACCACCTCCACCAAAACGCTTGGATCCAGATTCCATTCCTAGCCCTGTAAGCTTACTTTGTTCTTACCAGTGAGAACTCTTCCATAGTGGCTTTATCTAAAACAGAACTGACAAAATCCAAAGCTGAAAAAAAGGTTTCTTGTTCCAAAGAACATCAGTCTGTTTTCCTGCTTACTTTTCTCTTGTATATCTAGCTTCAGTCTTTTGTTATGAAGCAGTATTTTTCTTGGTGACTGAAGAAGGGCACTGCATATGCAAATCAATGCTCTAATTCCTCAGGTCTTTTTCTGTACTATGTTACATTTTGAGAATCCTTGAGGGCTTTGATTAAGCTTGTTTCTCCATTTCTGGATTCTTGCTTAATGACTTTCCAAGGTGAACTAATTTCAGGTTTTGAGGTGACAATCTGTGAACTGTACGATCCAAGTTTGAAGTATGGTTAATAGAAGATGATTGTGGTGCTTTTCCTTTGCCTTTCCTATAACCTGTGAAAAAGCTGATTAGCATTTTTGGGGGTTATTAAGTCATGACACTACTTCAGTCAAATATGGACAACTTTTCAAATTGGGATTATCTTTCAGAATGGAGGTTCTGAGAAAGGATGAGCAGTGATGTTGTAATGGTTAGCAATGATGAGTAATATTAAGCCTGGCAGTATTATTGCCACTAGTCTACTGTGCTAGATTAGTTCCTTCCACTGCTGCTGATGCTGTTCTGTTACTGTCTCAGAAGGCCACAGTCATTTGATAACAGGAAACCTTTCCAGGGCAGCGCTCACAATCAGTTTACTTCAAAACTATAAAAATTACTTAGTCTTGAGTTACGTTGTAGATCTGGACTGGTGCTGTCCAGAAGCTATTGCTATTCCAAAAAGATTATCTGTTTAGACTCCAAGTTTATGTAAAGTTTATGACTGTATTTTTTTTAATATGTCTTTGATTGCTTCTCTGCTTCTCTTCTCTTCCACTAAATGAGATCTCAAATGGCTTGTGTCAGTTGCCTTAATTTTAGCATGTTCTTAAAGCATAAATCCCCAATTTCTAACCAAAATGAGCACGTGAGCCACTACCTGTGTTAGCAAGGTGTTCAGAGCCTCAGCCCAATATCCTGGCAAGACTGGTTTTGGGATAGGTGTATGCTGCAGAAGCTGATGTTTCCTGTTGCATGAACCGATGTCCAAATGTATCTAATTCCAGTGCTACAGGTTTGGGTAGAGAGAAGTAACACTGTTACTTTTTGGTTTATTATTCTCTTCTCTTTCTTCTTTTTCTTTTTCCCTTTTTTTTTTTTTTTGTGGCACTCTTACTTTTTATTTTGTTAAAAAAAAGCAACTTAATGAGCTGCCACCACAGCAGAAACCCAGGCACAGAATAGACCCAGATGCAATTCCTAGTCCAGTAAGTGCTATATATATGTCAATTGTAGTCTGTGTGTTGGTGACCACCTGTGCATGCCTGAAACCTGAACTTCACCTCACTAACCCTTCATCATTAATCCTTTACCCTTTCCTTGCTGTCTTCTGCTTGCCTTATCAAAATAAGTAATATTACACCACAAGAAGTTGTTAAAATCTTCTCTTCTGTGATGGTGAGGCAATAGAAAGCAGACTGTTTCAGAAACAGATCATGAAGAATGTCTCCCCTTCACTTTGATCTTTAAAATATCTCCTTCATCAGATTCCAACCGGCATTTTCAGTGTAAGCCATCAGTATAATTGTCCATACAATGTGTTTCTTGTGTTAACATACACATAGCATGAGCCTTTGTAGCCATGTTTTCTACCAGTTTTGAGCAGAATTTGCTCACTATTCTAGTTGATATACCAGTACTGGGCTAATGCTTTGAAGTTCTAAAATTGCAGATGAACTGTTTTGTTTTGATGTTAATTCCTGATGCGAATCTTCTAGTGGATTAATTTGAGGCACGGGGAGCTGTAAACATTCTCTCATCATCTGTGCTCATACATAACCATTAAATTTTGAATTTGAAAATTTAATGTTTATGTGTAGAGAATATTACCTAAAGAAAGAAAAAGCAGCTACCTTTTGGATTGGAAGAAAAAAAAACCACATTTGACACTGTTACCCTGGTATCACTTCTTCCTCATTTAGCTGAAATTGGTCATATAACAGAAACCAGTGGTGAGACCACCAGCATCAGTCAATCTGTAGACTTTTGAAATGGGACTAGATTTATCCTAGAGTAGTCACTGCCTGATGCTGTGGGAGGCTTTCTGCTGGCAACTTGGATAGAAGTTCTGCCACGCAAACTTCTGCATTTCACAGTTTGCTCTAAGCAAAGGCATGTGTGTTTGGCAAAATAAGATTAGAATAATGATTGCTAGCTTTAATGCTTTCATTCAGGCACCAGTATGGAAATGTAGTTAAAACTGTGCAACTACAATTTTCTGTTCTTATGCAAAGATCAGTGGATATTTTAGTCAAGTAAAACTGTTTAATGCATTTGCATTATCTTAAGCATATTTGCATTAATGAAGAATTAGCAATACTAAGAAACCGAAGATTTTTACTGGCTTTGTGAAGTTTAAGCTTGATTCATTGACAAGTCTATTGAAACTTCACTTTCCACATCCCCAGAATTCAAATCACAAACTCCTGAGCACCATGGAGTAATGAAGACTTCCACCTGAGCTTGCAAGCATCTGTCTTTGTCAGAGTTACAGTGGTTAGAAATAAATGCATACTATGAAAACGGTGGGAACATAACAGAAAGGAAAAACCAGGTTATCTATAGAACTTCACCCTGAGGCTTATGGAAGGTTCTAATTTTAATTTGGCTAGGACCATTATGCAGGGAAATACTACCAAAAATTCCTTTCTTGATCTGTGTTTGGCTTTATGAGTTCAGATCAGGCCTTAAAGCACAAAATGTGCTACTACTCGAAATACCTGGGGGAAAAATACTATTTGCAACTTGTAATTTGTTTTTAGTTGTTAAGTACTGTTCGAAATCAAACTGAGAGGTGACTGCTTGACAAAACTTACTTGCTTTAGACTTCTTATTTTTAGAAATAGTAATGTTTGCCTCAGGTCCCCTTTTCACTGCCTGACAGTACTTTGAAACTAAGCCTCCAAATATTAACGTGGTGTTTTCCATCACAGATTCAAGTGATTGAAGATGACAGAAGTAACCGTGGGTCAGAACCATTTGTCACTGGAGTGAGAGGGCAGGTCCCACCTCTTGTTACTACAAATTTCTTGGTCAAGGATCAAGGTAAAATATTTTTCTTTTCCTAAAGAAACGAACAAAACACAAACCCCAAAAAGTCAGTGACAGAACTGTCCGTGTCTTTGAAGGAAAAGTTTGAGGAATTATTTCAGTGTCTGGGGATGGGGATGTGTGTTTTACTAGCAGAAGCTTAGTTTCAAGTCTTGTGTTGAATTGATCTCAATGTAGATTCTTCTGATAGTTTGGTAGCTAGTAACCAATTTGCAAGTAAAAAATATTTTCCAGGGCAGGTACCTGGGACCAGCATGAGCAGGGATATCAGAAAGCAGCAAATGAAGCCTATTCTTTAGAGCTATATCAATAACAGTTAAGAACTGAAATTTACTAGCAATATCATTTGAATTGGACTGGGAACTGTATTTTTTAAATCACAAGTAAGATGAAAATTGGTCTGTGGGCTTCATAGAGAAAGGATATTTTATCTTTTAATTTCCCATGCTTTATTGGAGATTTTAAGCTCCCTTAAAAGCGCTTTACTCTTCATCCAAAATTACAAAATTAAACAGTAGAAATGTTTGAGGTGAGTTTTCTGCCTGTAGTGTGTTTTAGCTTGCAAAAAGAGTGAAATAGGAATGCCTTTTTAGAGGTTTAAGTTGATGTGGAGTCAAGCACACTTGTTTTGAGTTAAGGGCTTTTATTATATGTAGTTAATCATGAAGAGGCATTTTGTTTGGAATTCAAATTTTGCATAGATTGAAATTAATTGATTGTTTAGATAGGCTCTTAGTCTCTGTGGCTTAACAACACAACTGAAGGTACTTTTAATTCTGTTCTTGAATATAAATTTAACTTGTACTGAAATTTATGAGGTTTTTTTTCTTTATTTCCCAGGTAACGCAAGCCCCCGCTACATAAGATGCACATCATACAATATTCCCTGCACCTCAGATATGGCCAAACAGTCCCAAGTTCCCCTAGCTGCTGTCATAAAACCGCTGGCTACTCTACCCCCAGAGGAGGTAAGAACTATATGCAGAGTTACATGCACACTGTATGCACTCTGTACTCATCAGGAGAATGCTATTAGATGTCAACAATTAACAGATATGTTGAGAAGGAATGTTTAGGTAACAAGAGACTAGGTAAACATTAATTCGCCCACAAGTGTGTGGTAGAGATCTGTAAGGCAGAAGAGGGCTGTGATCAAAACATTTAATATTTTGATCACCATGATAATTTCAGCTTCTTTGCAGTAACAGTCAAGCACTGTGACCAAATGACCAAAATACTAGGATGGTCACAAATGCATACACTTCCAGCTGATCGCAATTTCTTTCTTGGCCTAAAATATTTAAATGGTTACTAATCACTGATGTTAAGTCTCTCCTAGGATGTCAGGTTGTGGAATTGGATGAGAATGTATCAAGCAGCAATGGTTAAGCTGTCTAATGTGTATGTACATGCAGAGCACTGTGTGAGGTGTCAGTACAGGACTGAGTACTGGGCACTGCTGAGCTGCACTTGTATTTCTGCCCTTGTTTTGTGCAACATTTATTTCCTTCTAGGTGTAATGTGTGGCTAGCTAGCCTTTTACTCGCTGTCTGGTTGCTGAGAACATGAAAGCTTTGAGAAAATTACAAAGACAGAAATTTTGTAGAATATTCTAAATACTCTGGCTACTGTGTAGTTTTAGCCTGCTTGGAGCAGTGACATAAAGACATACGCTCGTTAAATTTGAGTACATATGTTTGCAGTATTCTGTGCCCTGTTAAGTTTAACTTTAGCATCTGCTGAGGAAAGGAATATCCTCTGGGCTTTTAAGGGTGTTTTTTTTTTTTCCTTTTGTGTTTCATTAATTACTAAACTATGGTTTGAATTGTGAAAACTTGTTTGTGATAAAAATGAATTGTAAATTTAATTCCTGTATTGCTATATTGTGCCTGGAGTTCAAAAGGAGCACAATGGGGGAATGTGGTCTTATTTGAGAAACCTGGAGGCTTGTGGAGCTGCACGTTTTCAGAGAAGCTTTACAAACAACTAGTTGTTAGGTCTCCTGGTGTGTTTATGCTTTGAACAAATGCTTGTGATACCCAGAAAAAACATAGTTAGGATCAGAAAATTGCCCTGGAGACTGGTCAGCTTCTAGCATTGGAAAGTTCTTTACGGCAAGGGCAAACTCCCTGTGGAGGGGCCATTCCAACAGATGAAGACTCAGCTGTTCAGAGCAATAGGACTGTAAACAGAGCTAAAGCTTAACATATCAGTGACGAGAGGATGAATGTTTTGTGAAAATACAGCATTCAGAGAAATATAGAATATATAAAAATTCAGCACCTTGTTGCCAGATACAGGACCTTTGACCTATGTTAATGCACAGTTCAGAAAGCAAAGTTTGAGGCTTCAGAAAGAAGCATCTTTGTGTCTTCTGGGTGTAAGTGGTTGGTGACAAGTTTTACATAGCACTACATGTTTGCAGCACGCTTGTGGTTTGTTTGCATGTGTGTTTATTGGAGGAGAGGCTGAGAAAAAAAGGTTATTGTGTGGAAGTACAATGCCAACGTTGCTTGGCAGTCAGAAGACTTGAAATTTTGTTTCCTCTGAGGAGGTCAGCCTGGGCGGCAGGAGCTGAGAAACGCTGGCCGCAAGACCATTGCATTGTCAATAAATGATTAGCGGGGTTGAATGAGATGTGGCACGAAGAGGAAGAAAGTGGTTGGAGCATTTGCTCTACTCCTGCTCAAGGAATGTGCTGTCTCTTAAACATGGTCAGAGGTTTAGGGTGACTGAAAGAATTAAGACTGGACACGTTTAGTGACAGAAAATTTAAAAGTAAGTTAAACTTTCTTTTGAGCTAGATTCTTAGTCATGAAATGTGCTTTGAACTATGAATGCAGCTTGTAGCTTGCACAAGTTCTGTCTTAATCATTTTAAAGTGCTTCCTGCTCGTTCTGAGGTTGAGAAGCTGCAGAAATTGTCACACATCTTATTCCGGTTTGGCTGCAAAAAGAGTATGTTATCAGTTGTAGTTCAAAAATGGTATCACTACATAACAGTTTTGAGGACTTGCTATACCATGGGATCAGGAACTTATGGATATACTGTATTTCACAGTGGACTTCAAAACCAAGTCTTATCATCTGAAATTTTTAAAGCTAGTCTGGATGCTCTGTGTTCTTGAATATATGGAATGCAATGACTGGCTTCTATTTTGTCAAAAAGCTTGCTTTTTACAGGGGAAAAATAGAAGAGGTGAAGAACCGCTTTTAAAACACCCAACCTGTGGTGAAAAGTAAATTGTATGCTCACTCCCATGAGGTTATCACAGCCATTCTTTGCATGGCTTCAGTGTTTTGTGTTCACTTGGGATACAACTGTGCTGTGCAGTGTGGTACTCCTGCTAGAGTTCATGCTCCTCAAGCAGGCCACCTACATAAGGCAGTGCAGCACCATGCAGAAATACTTGTTTGTGTCTAAGTGGGGTAACCCATTAATGATTGCAGCCCACCGAGAACTGCTGTGCTAAAGCTTGAGTTGAAAAGCATTTATGAAATACTCTTTCAGGCTTCCACCACCCCTTGTGCTATCTCCCAGAGCTGCCAAAATGCCAAATCCCATGCAATGTACAGGGAGATTGTTTTAAGCTCTGCAATATGTGTGGTCATTTCTTTCTCATCATCATGTGACCTTTCTTTTCTTTTTTCCCCTGCTTCCACAGACCCTTCCTTATTTGGTAGACCATGGAGAATCCGGTCCTGTCCGATGTAATAGATGCAAGGCTTACATGTGCCCTTTTATGCAATTCATTGAGGGTGGAAGGAGGTTCCAGTGTTGTTTCTGCAGCTGTGTCACTGAGGGTAAGGTTTCTTCTGGAAATTGGTCTCTGGCTCTGTTGGAGTCATCTCTGAACAAGATGCAAGCAAATAAATCTTTATCATGTTATGATAATTTATAATGTATACTTGGCTTTAGTGTGTGTTTAGTCTTGTAAAAAAATTCATTACAAAACGTGTTCAGTGCTCAGTTCTGATAATTATGTTCAAATTAGGTGTTATGCATTGCAGTATTACTGTAGCAAACTTTTAACATGAGGTACTTGTAGCGTAATGTATGGTGGTTTGAAAAATTATTTATGCAATTTTCTGAGGGTATTCAAACTTACATTTTTCTATGATAGATGGAGATGTACATCTAGTCAGTAGCATGAGTTAGGTTTTTTTTTTCTCACAAAGCCTGTTTAAACACCGTTTAGAGATGGGATTGCAGCTAAATCTGCTACAGCTGAATAGGTGTTCAATATATGCCAGTTAATCTTAGTTGCTCTTCTAAATTAATATTAAACATGCTTCCTTTTAAGCAGAAGTTACTATGTGCTGCTCCTAGCATGACATCCGTAGATTTGTTTTGAAGGCACAGTGGAATGTAAGGTACAACAAATCTTATGGTGATGTTTTGAGTGTTTAATTTGGTAGCACTGGTGGCTTTTAATGGACTGTTTGTTCTTATCACCTCAGTTACGCTGTACAACTGTTTGTACAAACCAAAGTGGGAAGCTGATGGGGGTTAGAAATGGTCAATTTTAAACAACTTTTTTGTCTGGTGATTTTCAGCCTGCATGCATTCCCTGTCCCTGCTCACTCAGCAGCTGTATGAATGGCTGTACCTGTAACAACTCAGCAGGGACAGAAAAGGGAGGGATGCTCAGAGACTGCTGAGGAAAGCAATGCTGTGAAAATACAATGTAGTTGTAGCTAATAGTTGCGAACAAATTCTGTTTTCTCTGCAAAAACAATGAGGTAATTAGCTTGTACTGGATGTGTACTTGGAAAGGAGAAGAGTGATAGGTGCTTATATATATAGTCTTAATGATATCACTTTCTTTTGAACTGTTGAAACTTTGAATGTTTAGAATAATTTAAAGGTGCTGAATACTACCATTACAGATAATCTCATTTTATTCTCCCCTGGAGCATATATGCAGCTATAACTGGAATACATTTTGTCACCCTAGCATTTCTGCAGGAGGGGCTGTCTGTCATGGTAGCTCTTGGGCACAAGGGAAATGCTTGCTTTGTTTCTGCAGCTGACTTCTGTAGGCGAAAACTTAACTCCTATTTTACCTTCTGATGCCTGGCACCAGCAAAAAAGTACTGGGCGTGGGGTTACACTTTAGGTTCCTCCTTCTTAATGCTTTACAATCCACTGTAAGAAGTACACTGTCTATTCTGGCAGAAGGATTATGGCAGTCTCTGCACGCGGGAGTGCCCAGAAGGTTTTACTCATGTGCAGCATGGGAAGGGAAGGATAACTCATAGCAAAATAAGGAGCTCAATCTTTTGGTAAGCCTGAATTGAGTCAGTAATGTTGTAGCCTGTAGCTTGCCTCGAACCGTGTTGTAAGTCATTTGTTACTACTCGTACAAGATTTTTCCTTTGTACTAAATCCTTCAGAGGAATCCTAAGAGCATGTTGTTGTGACATTTCTGATATGAAACGTAAAATAAGAATGTAAAGGAGGTTCAGGAAAAGTACAATAGTGACTATACAGTGTGCCACTTGGTGCCTAAGGCAAGCTGGAAGCGGTTTGTCTGTATTTCTTGGTTTTAATGATGCTCTTAGATTGCATGGATATTTTTAGTAATACTTGTAAGCTAGCACAGAGTGCTAGCTAGCTTTCCTGGAGTTTTATTTGAAAGAGCTGTTGTCATGTTGGCTCTCTAGTCACAGTGTTTTTCATGGACGTGTCACTGAACTTAATGTTTTTTCCTTCCCCAGTGCCACCTCATTACTTCCAGCATTTGGACCATACTGGAAAGCGAGTAGACTTCTATGATCGACCTGAGTTATCACTGGGGTCTTATGAGTTTCTAGCAACAGTTGACTATTGCAAGGTATGTGTAGTGCAAGTAGTTTGTATTTATTACAGTATTTTGTTTTGCTTTTAAATAAAAAGTCCTGTTTTCCTAAAAGTAAGAATGACATGAATTGTCTGGGGTTGCTTTCTAGCTGTCAGATAATTAACAGCATTAATCCAACCCACTTCATTGTCTAAGATAATGTGTTTGCCTGCTTGCTTCCCAAAGTAGAGGAAGTCTTGATTACACATGCCATAATATAATTTTGTTATAGCTGCCTCTGTCATTCTCTTCTGGAGCTGTGTAAGCAGCTATAGCTGTTACCTTAGCAGTTCTGCAGGAGGGACTCTCTTGCAGTAGTCCTTGGGGCAGAAGGAGAATGTAGGGGAGATTCAAGAAAAGTACAACAGTAACTATGCAATGTGCCACCTGTTGCCTAAGACAAACTTTACCTATTGAACTTAACTTTCAAATACAGCCATAGTGGTTAAAACCACAAGAATAGTGTGGAAATATAGAGAGCTGGTTCACTTTTAAATTAAAGATTTAAAAAATAATTCTGAAGAACAGGAAAAATATGTGGAAGGTGTTTATTAAAGCAACTTACACTTCTGCTGAAATAAATGCTGGAAAAATAGATGCTTAAATGTTGCAACTTTATACTGGTTACCTTCTGATGCCTCAGCTTTGCTTTGAGTTAAGAGAAAAACCAATTATTTTTCTTCTAACAGCATAAGAAACATTTTTAATTTAAACAAGATGCGATCTTCCCAGCTTTTTTGAAAGTTCTTGTGTTTTGCTTTTGTTCTGTGTGCTCCTTGTGGTATGCCATTTAGACTTCAGAAAAATGTTGACTGAAACGTTTTTCTTTCGCAAAGCGAACTTGGTATTTAAGTAGAAGGAAAAGGTTGCAGTTCTCAGATAGGAAAATCTTTTGCTTTATATTGATAAAATCACCTGTAACAAGTCTGGTCAGATTCAAAAGTCTTGAGAACTGACAGGAAACTTCCCTGTCTATTTCCCTACCTGGCCTAGTCATGTAAATGGATGATTTAGCTGTCATTAGCCTGTTCTTCACTGAGCAATGGCAAAATCAGTTTAGGGCATCTAATACTGGTCCATTTCAAGCACAGTGTGCTTACGTGTTTGTTGGTTGGGCAGGGATGGGAGAGTGATCTGAAGAAACAATTAGTGCTCATAAGTAGAAAAGTACATGAAAGCTATTAGAGTTTTGACCAGCACTCATTTGTCCATGTTACAGGCCTGTTATGTGGACTGCATTACATGGCCATAATGTGACTTCTTCCCTGTCTTCCACAGAATAACAAGTTTCCCAGTCCACCTGCTTTCATTTTCATGATTGATGTGTCTTACAATGCTATGAAGAGTGGCTTAGTGAGGCTAATATGTGAAGAATTAAAGTCACTCCTAGATTACCTGCCCAGGTAGGTATGTTGTATACTACTGTAGCCAGGCAAAATGGGGGAAACTGTTACTTTTTCCCTTTAAAAAAAGCTAGGAATTAAAGAATTATTTGATAATCCTATCAAGCTTTTCTTCAGAAAAAGGCCAAGCAGGACATCTTTCTGGATACCTTTCTAGGAGAAAATAAGTTTTTCTTCCTCGCATTTTTCCCTTATCTTTCATTGTGGTGGGTTCTGTGTAATGATTTCGCTATCTACTTGGATGTGAAAGCAAGTATGTCTCCTCTTACAGGGAAGGCAACATGGAAGAATCAGCCATTCGAGTAGGCTTTGTCACCTACAACAAGGTGTTACACTTCTATAACGTGAAAAGCTCACTGGCACAGCCACAAATGATGGTTGTCTCAGATGTGGCGGATATGTTCGTGCCACTCCTTGATGGTTTTCTGGTGAACGTGAATGAGTCCAGGACAGTTATTGCCAGGTAACAGAAATTGATTTACAATGTTTGTAGTAAATATCTTGTTTGGTAGACTCAAGCATTGCATTTAAAAGTGTTATGGTCTCTGCTTATTTGTTATGTTATTCACCTAGAAGTCACCCCATGTGTTTTAACTTCCTATACCCTTTTGAGATTAAGCTGGCAAAGTAGAATGGAAAAATTCATGTGGTAAGGGTATATTTGGCTTGTAGCCCAGCTTGGCAGAGGGTATATATAAGGGATTTAGTGCAGAAGGGCATTTCTGGGGAAAAAAAAAGAACAAAATAAAACACAACTAGAATGATGCAAAGTGGAAATCGCAAGAATACTGAATCACTGTCTGTAAGGGAACTGCCTAAATAACTGTAAACTGAGGAAACAGTGGTGTCTAATTTTGGTTCTGTGGAGAAAACTGAATGAGTTGATAGAGAAGATAAAATCTAGAAGGACAGCAAGAGAAATTAGCAAAGTTTTGGCAAACTATTTAACGTGATACTTGAACTGTATGGTGAGTAGCTAACTACGCTTTGGGAACTAGGTGTGGCACTGCATGTTTTTAAAGAAAATTTCTGTCTTGTTCTGTAGTGCATCAACAAGCATAAGTACAGAACTGTGGATTAAAGCTATTAATCTTTGAACAGCACACAGGACGCTTGGCAAACAGAAGTCGAGTGTCACTAGTCTTTCCTAAGAGTTTACTTACCAATATATATTGAAATACATTGAAAGAGCAGGAATACAGAAGAGCTGTTGGAGTAGGTATCAGTTAAGGCTATACAGCAAGCACTGAGGATATGAATGAGCGAAGCCAATGAAAAATGACAAACCATCATTTTTTTCCACAGATAAACAGTGAGATGCCAAATAGCGTAAAAATTGTGCAAATTAACAGACATGCTAGGGATCTCTGTTTAAACCACCTCAGTCTCATATGAACTGTTTGGCTTTTCCAGTTAAATTGAATTCCTCCTTTTTCTTGTTCTTTGCTAGTTTGCTGGACCAGATTCCAGAGATGTTTGCAGACACCAGAGAAACAGAAACTGTTTTTGCACCTGTGATCCAAGCAGGGCTGGAGGCGCTGAAGGTTAGTAAATGCATTGTCATGGCATATTGTTTTCAGTCTGAGTATTCTGAAGTTCATACTCTGTGAACTCACACTAATAAAACAATTCTGAAGTTTTTCATAAGTTTCATAAATTTCCTTGTGGTAGATGTGTTACATGTAGGGAATACTTTGCTCGTTCTTCAAGTGCATGTACCTCCGGTTCTAAGTAGCTATCTATTTGTTCTCTACCCAATTTTTTAAAGTAATTTTTGTTCAAAGTACAAGACGCGTGGCTTAATCTCAGTTATCTGGCTGGGGTTTTGCTTTGAACACGCACACACAAAAAAAACCTCAATCAAAAAACCCCCTCCAGCATTAAAACCAGATGCTGGAGTCTGTCATCTCTCATAGAGAAGTTCTGTAGCATTATGCCTTTCTAATCCTGTGCTTGAAGCTCTAGTATAATCTTAAATAAAAGGAGAGAACGCCATCTGTTGAAATTGCCCACACTAATGTGCTAACCAAGTAAACCTTTCCTAAAGTTCTTCCATTCCAGTACTTCATCCAGATACTTACATGCATGATCTAGCTCCGACTTGTATATACTGATCAAATTGATTGCCTGTATGTTTCCATCCAGAACTGTTCATATAGCTCTATTTGTCTGTCATATAAATTCCTTAGAAGTCTCTCTTAAACTCAGTTTTCATGACAGTTGTTCAATCAAGAAATAATATGAATTATTATGTACTGCATGTATCAGAGAAAATAACCTACTAAACATTGGCTAGTGTTGGCATAGGTTACTGATCTAAAATTAATGATCTGTTGAAGCTCAGATTACAAAATCCTGTGTCGTTTCTGTGACTCTCTTCCTTTCCCACAAACTCAGTGGCTGCAAATGGGAGAAGAAAGCAAGCTCACACGTTTGTGCAAAACCTTCTTTAGCTGAGTCCTGCTTGCTGCTCTGTCTCCTTGGAGCCAGTCCTTTTCTCCGTGCCATGGAACTAGCACAGGTCCAGGAGAACTGGAAGTTGCTTTTCTGTAACTGGGCAGTAAGCTGTGCTCCCTGTGTTGGATACCACTGAAGTAACCGAGCGGTCACTGAGCCTGTGTGTCTGACAGAGTGCCTTCCTGACAAAGCAGTGAAGTAATGAGGATGCTTGAAAATTTGTTCTTGAATTACCGTCTCCCTTACAATTTTTATAAATGTTTCTAACCTGTGCTATTGCACTTGCTTCCTGCAGGCAGCTGAGTGTGCTGGCAAGCTCTTCATTTTCCACACCTCTCTGCCCATTGCAGAGGCCCCAGGGAAGTTAAAGAACAGGGATGATAAGAAACTGATCAACACAGATAAAGAGAAGGTAATAATGACTTGCGTGATGCTTACATTACAGGTCGATATTATACTCTTTATGGGATAAAATAACTTTGAAGCAGCATTAAAAAAATTACAAGGGTAGCACGTAATGTAAACAATCCAGCTAATACCTTTTAACATTGCACTTTTATCTTCTGTTCTCAAGCAGAGCTGTGTAGATTTGACATCATAAGGACAGCTCTGGTATGAGAACAAGAAGGGATAGATCTAGATTCTTACAGCGGATAAAATACCATAGCTGGTTTAAGGTAAATGTGCTGAACTTGCGATTAAAGCAAGATGTGTAGTAATTTTTGTAATATTCAACAGTTCTTCAAAGGCAGGGTCAGGAAGAATTTATATGATCCTAATTTTCCTGAAGAAAGACTTAAAGTATAAAAGTGTATTGACTGGGATTATAAACTGGATTTTACTTTCCTTTTCTTACTACAAACTTCTGATCTCATTTCTGACTTCCTTTCTTAGACTTTGTTTCAACCACAGACAAGCTTTTACAACAACTTGGCCAAGGACTGTGTGGCCCAGGGCTGCTGTGTGGATCTGTTCCTGTTTCCAAACCAGTATTTGGATGTGGCGACACTAGGTGTAGTAACTTACCAGACGGGAGGCTCCATTTATAAGTATGCGTATTTCCAGGTGAGTGTGACATTGACTCAGACAGGTATTTGATCTAAATAAAAATTATTGTTTAGTTAAGAGTTCTTTTTCATAGTGTGAATTGTAGTGAACAAGTACTACTTTGGAAACAAATTGCTACTTAAATTTCAAGATTTTCACCAAAACTGCTTTCTTAGCTTTATGTCTTTACACAAAATATCTCTATTAATAACAAAAACAACAAGAAAAGCTATGCTGTTACCTTTTAGCAAAATACTTTATTAGCAGGGCACTCAGCACTGTATGATGGCTGATTTTTAGAGTAAGACTGCAGGAGATAGTATCTGTTTAAAATTACTTTATGGTTTATGGAGCAGCTCTAATTTATGGGAGTATGAAACTTGAATTATTGCTTGTGTTCTAGCTGGAGACAGATCAAGATAGGTTCCTGAATGACTTGAGAAGAGATGTCCAGAAAGAAGTGGGATTTGATGCTGTAATGAGAGTGCGCACAAGCACAGGTGGGTGTTAGCATGAATGTGTCTTAATAAATTGACCACTTCAAGCATGTCATGTGGGAAGTAACAGATTTTTCCCTGATCTAGAACATCTTGAGACTAGGCTATGCAAAAAGCTCTGCTAAAGCTTCGGAATTCTAAGACTTTTCTCAAGACTGAGCAAAGATACCTGCTGAAATCTGTTAATATAACTTAGTGTCACCGATGACAGGATTTTCAGGGCTCCAAAGTCTTGTTATTCTGTTGAAAATTGTGGTTCATGTTGTGCTTTTTTTTTTCTTTTTTAGGTATTCGAGCAACTGACTTTTTTGGAGCTTTCTATATGAGCAACACAACTGATGTAGAGATGGCAGGTTTGGACTGTGATAAAACAATCACAGTGGAATTCAAGCACGATGACAAACTGAGTGAAGACAGTGGTGCACTCCTTCAGGTGAGGGGGGAGCCTTTTTAGGAGAAAGAATTGAGCTGACAGCTTAGAATTGTCAACAAAACTGTGTAAAGGAGGAACCAAATCTCAACTGGAGAGAGTGCCAGTTGCAGAAGAGGATGAGGTTGCTCTGAACTGAATTATTAGACACTACTTCAAGGAACTGTTCATTTGTTCTTTCTGCCCCTTACCTTTCAGCATATGTGTTCTCAGGGTGACCTAGACTGCTTCAAACTACAGTCCATTTTCTGAGACCAGTTCCCTTAAAACAAACTGCTAGCATTGCTGCTTGTTATCTTTCATTGACTCTGATTCTTAGCATATGCTTCTAGCTTATTATGCAAGTCTTTTGCATAATTATCTTATTTGCTTAGGCATCTGAGTCCTAGTTTTTAATTAAATATATTCAAACCTTGCATTTCTTATTGTAGCAGGACCTCATTTTTCTATATCCTGGCATTTTTGTCTCCTACAGTGTGCTCTGTTGTATACAAGTTGTGCAGGACAGCGACGACTCCGCATTCACAACCTCTCCCTAAACTGTTGCACGCAGCTTGCTGACCTCTATCGAAACTGTGAGACAGACACGCTCATCAATTACTTGGCTAAATATGGTAAGAAGAATTGCAACCTTTAACTTCTGTTAAAATGCCTGTTGTCATACAATGACACCTGTTTATTCCCTTGGCATCAAATATCAGGTGGCAATCCTGATACTTCAGTCATTTATGGGAAAGAGCATAAAGCGATGGATGATAGTATTGTCGCTTAGGACGAGAGGTACAAATAGAGGGTGCAGGCTTGTAGGCTTTAGACAAATTCTTGTCTAAAGTTTTTTAATCAAGGTTTGTTTTGGCAGCTGTCTGAATTCATCCATGTATTTATTTTTGGACTGGTTTAGTTTGTTCTTTAACTGTTGCAGAATTTTGCTCTGGGAGTAGGAAAAGGTAGACTTTGCTCATAGATCTGAGTTAAAAATCATACTTTTATGTGTTGTACCCTATTTACACCTTCTAGTTTGCAGTAAAAGCCTACAAATCCAGCAGAGATTTAGAGTTGTGTATGTTTATTGCTATTAAAATCTAATAAACAGTCCATTTCAGTCCATTACAGTACCGCCTGCTTTCAAGTATGATCAAGTGTCTTTTAAAGTACATGGGAGATAGAGTTGAAGAATATGTAATAAAACAGAGTAAACGAGCTGCTACAGATCTTCCGTAGGAATGTATCATCTCTTTCCCACAAGTTTGAAGGGGAGGGAAAAAAGACTTTCATAAACAATAATTGTTTAGGTTTACTTTGTGGAAGTAGCATTGGGCTTTTTACTGTTCATGAGCAATCACTTGATAGCTGTCCATCCCTTTCCTCTTTCTGTGCAGCATATCGTGGAGTTCTGAGTAGTCCAGTAAAGACTGTACGAGATGCACTGATCAACCAGTGTGCCCAGATCCTAGCTTGCTATCGAAAGAACTGTGCTAGTCCCTCTTCTGCCGGCCAGGTAAACTCTGATGCTTTCACTTGAACCACAGGCTCAGGTATTAAAAGGTGATGAGAGCGTCTTCCTACCGAACCTACTCAAAATGTCAATTGGTTTGCTCAGCAGAAATCTGCAAAGAGAAGACTCAGGGAAGTAGAGAGAATGCAAGTAAAACTATAGTTAAGAATGGTTTCTTGGACATCTGTCTGGAGCCCAGAAAGCACTGCCTGCTCCAGGGAAAAGTTTTGTGTTATTTTTGCAAGTCTGTGATATAAATAGACTGTTAGCTTTCACTCCTTGTAGCTGTACCACACTTTGCTGGTTCATGCAAGTCTCTTTTTGTCAAACATAAGCTTATTCAGCAAGACAGCTGGCCAACTTCTCTCTGTTTGTGGCTTGTAGCTGATCCTCCCTGAATGCATGAAGCTGCTTCCTGTGTACTTGAATTGTGTGTTGAAGAGTGACGTCCTTCAGCCTGGTCCGGAGGTCACAACGGATGACCGTGCCTACATTCGTCAGTTAGTCACATCCATGGATGTGGCAGAAACAAATGTTTTCTTTTATCCCAGGCTTTTGCCCCTGGTGAGTAATTCAGGATATTCTTACCACTTGAGACTTGCTGTTGTCTTGGTTGTCGTAAGGGCTAGCATTTGTATTTTAGCAAGGGAAAGCAGTTTCAGAGGGATTTGGGATCTGCCATCTGTTGGCATACTTCGCTTAATTCCACTCGGTGGTAGATGCATTACTGCATGTTGTGAATTTGCTGGGAGATTTTTTTTCTAAGCTCTGAGCCTGTGACTAGCAGCAAAGAAGACACTTTTGACCCTTTCATAGTCTTTTAAAAGTCCTAAAGCTTCTTGTAACTTTATGTAGTAATTTTCATCATTGTAGGACAATCCACATACTATTCTGACTTTTCAGTACCATAGTTGCTGGAATAACACTAACAACTAATTACATTCCTACTCCTGGAGGCAATATTGGAACTGCAGAGTAATTTCACAGCAGCCTTATGTTCTCTTTTGCTAACCAAGAGTCTCTGATCTGTTTCTGTGTTGCATCCAGTTAGAAAACTAAGCTAAGGAAGATGATAATTCAGTCACAGCTACTGCAGTGTTATGAGTCCTAGAAATGAGAAAACCATTGGCGTCTTAGTGGCAGAAGTTTTCAGGATTTCATAAGATGTTCTTGTTTTATAATGTTGATTTTATTTTATTTTTTATTTCACTCTAAAACAGACCAAAGCAGATGTTGACAGTGACTCCTTGCCAGCAGCAATCCGGAACTCAGAGGAACGGCTCTCCAAGGGTGACATATACCTACTGGAGAACGGGCTGAACATCTTTGTGTGGGTGGGAGTCAACGTGCAGCAAGGCCTGATCCAGAACCTCTTTGGAGTGTCATCCTTCAGTCAGATTAGCAACGCCTTGGTGAGCTGGCTGGCAGTGCGGGAGCTAGTGTCTGTGATAGTCACCCAAAACTTAAAACAATGAGAAAGCAAGTTGAGAAAATAGTATTAAATTTTTCATACTAGGAACAAGAGAAGCACAGGTATGTGAAACTAGTGGAGATGTCCCTAGTCTGGGCGTGTCGGCCATGCTTTTGCCTAGCTTTATTTGACAAGCCACGTTTCCACTGATGGTGCAAAGAACAGTTGATATGTACGTATCAAAGAGATTGTATGTTAGTGGGGGTAGATACACGTCTACCTTTATGTGATATGAAAAAACTGTGTAGTTTTGTTTAACGTTGCATTACTTCACGTGACTAATGGGGACTGGATATCTTTCATTACAGAGTACCCTGCCTGTCTTGGAAAACCCCTTTTCAAAGAAAGTACGATCTATTATTGACATGCTTCAAGTGCAGAGATCCCGCTACATGAAGGTAAAAATGTTGTCCTCCGTTTGTAGCTTTAAATCCCCTTCCCTTTTAGCAGAGCAGATGATGCCTGGTAATGCTGCAATGCTGAACTTTTTCTTCCTGATCTCATACGTGTGATTCAGATATGAAGTTTTCAAGGCTCTGAAAAAAATTTTGTACTAGTTTTGGAGTTCTGTGCTTGCCATAGTTCTGAAATTAAATTTTTTCAGACCTGTTTTAATATACTACCACACAAACCACGGAAGTGAGAGCACATAAGCCATATATGCTGTCATTCTGGTTATCTATCTTTGGATTTTTGAGCTATTTATGTTTTTGCTCTCTTTTCCAAGAAGATTAATTCTGCTAACTACTCACTGTTGTTTTTGTTCTTGTTTCGTTTTTTGTAGTTAATAATTGTGAAGCAAGAAGATAAGCTGGAAATGCTGTTCAAACACTTTCTAGTGGAGGACAAGAGCCTGAGTGGGGGGGCTTCATACGTGGACTTCCTGTGTCACATGCACAAGGAGATTCGGCAGCTACTGAGCTAGAGGAGGGAGTGGTGCTGGAACTCAGCAGTGACATTTCGGTCTCCACTAATGACCTGATCAGAAGGCCCAGCGCCCTCAAAAAGGACAACATAGAAATCTGTACAATTCCATAATTTTTAATACACATTGCATAAGCAGAAATCCTTTCAACCTCTGCCAGTCCCGTATGAGAGATGAAAAGTTTTCCTGGTGAGGGCTGAAAAAAAAAAAAGGCCTTTGATACCAGGTCTTTTACTTGTATCTAAATTGTTTCCTGTGCTTGGCAGGAGTTCACCCCCCCACCCCATGCTCGCTAATCCTGTCGTAATGAATGTAGTTTTTTTTCAGTTCACTGTACATGATTCAACATTGGGTGAAAAAGCGATAACTCTTCAAAACTTCTGGTAGTTGCTGTGTGTTTGTATGGGCGCGTGTGCATGCTCCAAGTGTGAAGAGGATGCACAGGTGGGGAGGCCAAGTGGCAGGTCAGGTGATGGGAGCTGGAGCAGCCAAACATTTTGTGTCTCCTTCTCTTAAGAGGGAAACATGACGTTGCAGAGCACAGGCGTATCATGTGGCTGTCTGAACCAGAAATCCATGAAAAAGGAAACGAGTCGTAAGGCAGGAGGCAGCAGGGCAAATTTCTTTCCCCACTTTCCTGTAGTATAAGTTGCTGTGCAGATCTGTAATGGAGTAAGTAATAGTTCAGTGAGCAACAATCAACAGCTTCTGAACAGTGTAGGGGTAGAGACGGTGCTTCCTGTTGGTGTGTGTGGCGACTCCTTTCCTTCTCATTGCACGGCTTTGTAATGTCCTACTCAATCCATGTTCCATGGCCTCTCCTGCATAGCTTACCAATCTATCCAGATGGTGGTAGGAACAAAAGCCTCTTAACCTTAAGCAGAAAATACTTTTAACAAGGTGGTGTGGGGCTGTGTAAGAACTGGATGATAAGGAATGGCCATTTTCAACCATATTCTTGTGAATTATAGCAAACAAGCAGGAATTTGAGTTACACTGATGCAAATTTGAGTCTGCTTTGTACCCTGGATACAAGGAAGGGGATATAAAGACTAAGATTTAGACTGTACTGTAGCGGGTACTGCAAGTACCTGATTTCGGTTATTGAAAGCATCTGGGCTGTGAAGAGTTTCATTACTGGATGTTTACCCTCCCCCATTCTACCTACTGATCAGCTTGCACAAAACCTTTTTATAAGCCTGTTTGTTAAACTGAAATACCTCAGACAGATTAATCCATCCACTTTGGCCACTCTGCTGCTCCATTCTGCAAGGGTGGATGAGAAGACTCCTGCAAAGAGGGAGCGAGTGTAAATCGAATTCTAAGGGCTTCGTTTATTGGCTTTTGAAAGGGGGCTTGTATATTTTAGCTTGAACGCTGAACAAGTGTTCTTACAACACCCCAGAGTAGTGCTACCAATAGCACTAAAAGTGGAAGGAAGAATGTGGGTGGATTAGAGAACATATTATCTGGGCTTGATATTTCAGAGGAAAGTCCTTGTTAAGATCAGAAAAATATCTGGCTGTGGTTTTAGTTCCGTATCCTGTAGCATGTATATAAATCCATTTTTTTCTTCTAATGCTGCTAGTTTGTCTTCCCTCCCATCACTACACAGAAAGGGGAATATGAAAATTGCAATGGAGAAACTCTTTCAAGTTGTAGTTGACAGAACCTTCAGCGTTTTTGTATGAATGTGGCTGACTTTTTACTCCGCATACTGCCTCCAACCAAAAAATCGAGAGGATTTTTAACCAGAGAGAAAAAACAACTTCCCGGGAATATAAGGCGCAGCAACCACAGACTTCCACAAATACTAATTTCTAGTATTAATATTGGGGGGTGGAAATGAAATCATAAATGAACCTTTCATTTTCTTCACCTGTTTTTCCAATGCATCTTTTAATTTGTAAAGAAATAAAAATATATTAAGATGTATTTTATGTCATTGTTAGTAAATAAACACTGCTTATTTTTCCAAACCCTGTATTTTGCGGGAGGGAAGAAAGGGGAAGGGCTGAAGTCCAGCTGATTGAACCTTTACAATCTTCTGCTGACCAAGTTCAGTCTTTTTTTATTCCCAGTGAATGATAATAAGAAATTCAACAAGAGTCAACAGACAAAAAGTGCTGTTCCGTCAGATCAGTGTTACTTTGCCTAGACGATTGTTTTTTAACATTCTGCCTCTTCTGAACTTTTGAAGAGATTTCCATTTTCTCTAACACAGCTTGAGTCTGATGGGGTTTTCTTGGTCTGCTTGGAAAGTTCTACCTGTACCTTGGGACAATGGTAATTTAAAGACTTCTGCAGTCTTTATTTTTCAGAGAAATAAAGCTCCTCTTTCAGAATTGAGATAGAAGGGAAGTTGGGTGGAGGGGTT
>VYZM01005892.1:137569-153313 GCA_013398915.1 Dromas ardeola
CGGCGGAGCCGTGCGGGGCAGAGGGGTGGGCGCAGGATGCCGTCCCGCCGGGCGCGGCCTTCGTCGCCGCCCCCTCGTACCGCGGGCCCGGCAACAACGACACGCGGAGCAACAAGGCGCTGCCCATCCTGCTGTGGTGGAGCGGCAGCCTCTTCCCCCACTTCCCCGGCGACACGGAGCGGATCGACTGCCCGCGCGGCTCCTGCCTGGTCACCCGGAGCCGGCGGGTGGCCCGGCACCGCCGCACCAAGGCCCTCATCTTCTACGGCACCGACTTCAGGGCCTACGAGGCGCCGCTGCCCCGCCTGCCCCACCAGACCTGGGCGCTTTTCCACGAGGAGTCCCCCATGAACAACTACCTGCTCTCGCACCCGCCCGGCATCCAGCTCTTCAACTACACAGCCACCTTCCGCCGGGAGTCCGACTACCCCCTCACGCTGCAGTGGTTGCCCGGCGTGGGCTACCTGCGGGGCCCGGCGGTGCCGCTGGCCGAGAAGGACGAGTGGCGGCGGAAGGGCTATGGCCCGGTGCTGTACATGCAGTCCCACTGCGACGTCCCCTCGGACCGGGACCGCTACGTGCGGGAGCTCATGAAGTACATCCAGGTAGGTGGGGTGTGCGGGGAGCCACGTCAGGGGCTTGCTGTAGGAGCTGGGCCCGCCCGGCTGCCCCCCTCCAGCTCCTCTTTTTAATGGGGTGTGTTTGTCCTTGTTTCTAGCCAAGACGCGAGTTATAGCGGGATGCATGCCGACTGCGAGCTGGACAGAAAAAATAGTTGTATTCCTTCCCAGAGCGTGGTCTAGACTGCACCGCATGCCAGTAGGTAGGCCTGATGGTAGCTGTTAGCTGTGGAGTTGGCCAGACTCGGGATCAGGCACAAGTTGGGCTAAGCCTGAATAAGCTTCGTCCTGTGGAGCAAGCGCTAGAAGCTGCTGAAATCTCTGGACCTTAAAGTAAACGTATGGGAAGGCTGTCTATTTGCAAGCCTTGCTCCTGTTTGAATTCAGAAGCCTGCAATAAAAGGACGGGTTGCTGTGTTTCTAGAATCTGCTGTTTGTCTGTGCTGTGGTAGGACCATGTTATTTTTATGGCGGTTTGTACTGCTGTGGCACAGCTGATGGAGAGTAGCTTCAAAAGCTGAAATAATGTAGTTTCTTTCAAGCAGAAAAAAAGGTTTACTGCTTTTTTTTTTTTCTTAAAAATTCTGAAGAAGAGATGAGAACAAAAAACCAAAACCAAACCTATGTGGTTTTAGTCTTTATCTGAAACATCTTTTTCCTAGTTCTTTCTGCTGTTTCTATTGGTAGCGATTCATTTATTGCGCACATTCATCGTGTACTCAGTAGTGAAGCAAAAACAAAATAATTTTTAAAATACAACTCTATATTGTCAAAGTATGAAGCACATTTCAGATCAAATGTGTTGTCTTTCATTTTTAGACAGTATTCTTTTAGCTCCTTGCATCAATTTTTCTTAGTCTAACAAATGGAAATTTTTTTGCCAGCCTGCTGAGACTGGCAGAAACTGTGTGTAATAACTGTTTGGAAAAGTATTGGGTCTGTGTTAAGTAGAAAGATGACATTTATATTAATATAGAGAGTTGAATGCCCTTCCTTACCTCTTGATTTCCAATTTATCCGGTAATAAATACATTTTTGGGTGACGTCTTCCTTTCTGCGCACTCCCCCCATCCCTTAATCTATAGCATAGTTTACGCTGCTTTGGAAACTGAGTACTAGGTTTCCTCTAAAGCTGTTAGAATTGTGACTCTAGGAATAGTTGCAAGGGAAAGAATTTGTAGTGAAAGTGAAGCTAAACTAAGGTAGCTAGGAACCGATCAAAGTTAGGAATTTTATGAGAACTACAAGTTCTCAAAACGAGCTCCGGGCAAACAAATCACTTTGTAAAGATGCCGGTTGTTATTTTAGGTTGACTCCTATGGGAAATGCCTGCATAACCGTGACCTTCCCAGTGAGCGACTGAGAGACACTTCTACAGCCACTACAGAAGATTCTGAATTTATGGCTTTTATCGCCAGGTACAAGTTTCATCTGGCCTTGGAGAATGCCATATGTGACGACTATATGACAGAGAAGCTGTGGCGTCCAATGCACTTGGGTGCTGTCCCAGTATACCGAGGCTCCCCAGCTGTGCGGGACTGGATGCCAAACAACCTCTCCATCATTCTTATAGATGACTTTGAAAGCCCCCAGGAGCTGGCAAAGTATCTTGATTTCCTGGACAAGAATGGAGAGGAATATATGAAATATCTAGAGTATAAAAACCTTGGTGGAATCAAAAACCAGTTCTTGCTAGAGAGCTTGGAGAGGCGGGAGTGGGGTGTGAATGACATGACTCTGCCCAATTACCTGAATGGCTTCGAGTGTTTCATCTGTGACAGGGAGAACACCCGGGTCAAAGAGGAGCAGGAACACAAAAAGTCCCATGGGAAAATCCCAGCTCCCAGACCTCGCATAGCTCAGTTCAAGCACATGGGATGTCCTATGCCAACTCCTGGGTTTGGAAGTGTTGAAGACCTCTCTGGAGGAGACAGGTAATGTACCAATGCTATGCTTTTTGAAGGGAAAAAAAGCTTCAAATAATAGTAGCTGTAACTTTTAATAATGCTTTGTAATTAAAGGATCTCTTAATACATCTCCAGTTACGCTTTATGTCTTGTGGGTGGTATGGTAGTTTTGCTAATACTGTGTAGCACTGAGGCTGAAAAAGAGGCTTGGGCGGTGGTATGGGTTAGTGGTTGAATGAGGAGTGTGAGAGACCCATAATAAATGGGATGTGACGCTGGGCAACATGGTTATCCTTTGTCTATCTTAGCCTCTTTGCTTGTTTGGAGGAGGGATGTTTTTCAGAACAGTGGTGGTAAAGCACTTGGTAGTCCTAGAGTGAAAGAAGCTCTATACCTCACAGCAAAGTACTGTATTTAGAATGCGGTTGCCGCTGTTCAGCTCAGGCCCGGTTAACTCACGTTGACTTCAGAGCAGAAGTAGGTTGACCCAGAATACTTTACAAGACTTTTGTTGTTTTGTGTGATGAAATTCTGGCTTGTGTTGAAGGACAGCATCCCATTTGTTTAGGAGAGGGACCATGCAGGACAGAGAGTAGCTTGAGTAGTTTCTTGTCCCATTTGTGCACAAGGATTGCTAGTGTTGCTGGAATCTCCCAGGCCTGGAGCCCACTGTTAGCCATCTCTAGTGTGAGCTGCCCTGAAGTCTGTCAGCAGGGTGATAACCGCACCAACCCTCAGGCGACCTCTTCTGACAGGCAGAATAGAGTTTTGTTTGCGTGGTGTACTTAATCCTTAGTATTTATACTTGCATTGGTACAAAACAAGTCAGTGCTTGGGTACCCAAACCTTGAGTTTTTCCGTTGACGGTGTTTGAAGTTGCAGTTACTGGAAGGAAGGGATCTTGCAGTTCATAAACACACAAAAAGTGTGTGCGCTTTTTGTAGTGCATATTACTACTGTAACATGTTTGGATCCCCTAGGTTTGTAATTTTTCTTTGTGTTTCCTGTAACAATTTGTGGTTTTTAGGCAGTTACTCAAATGTATGCAGTTCACTTTCTATAAGCCATCAAACAGCCATCATAAGGTTAAACCCTCAGTCATGGCAGATCTTGCCTATGTTCATAGCTATCTGGTCACCGAAGATTTAAATGTTCTGATGTCAGTCCCACTGTAGTATTAAATGAATGACTTTTTGAAAATACTGGGAAGATCTCATGCACTGTCCTGAAGGAAGTTGTCAATATACTCTATCCCAGTCTATATCAGTTTACAGCTTTGTTAATAATTTCCTAAACTAAGGAATGGAACGCTTAGGAGTGTTAAAGTGTTAGAAGAAACAGTGTGTTGAAACTGTAGAATCCATCGTTTCAAGTACTGTAACGCAGAACTAAGTTCCGTGTGGATATGAAGCTCTAAAAGAATCTTTTACTAGGTTATCCATCCACAAAAAGAGAATGAAGAATTTTGTAAGTGTGGGGAGTTACTTCTTCCTATGTTTGTATGCTTTCAAAATGGTCAACTGAAATTAAAAAAAGGAAAATAAGCCTGAGGTCATTCAGGTTCTTTAGGAAATGCCTATTTCACAAAACTTGCAATGTTTGTCATTAAAAAGCATTTTTCACAATTAATTCTCATATTGACTAATTGAAAAATTATGCTGGTAAGTAAAAAGGGCCCATAATACTTTGTTTTCTGCTGGTTGATGAATTTATTGGAGCTTTTTTATAGTAATACCTTTTTCCCTTGTAGCACGCTATGCAGCATCCTACTCTATGAGTATTCTCTACTTTTCCACATACTTTCTTTTGCTTGAGCAGCAGATGGCAGTAGAGAAATACCTTTGAAGGCACAGCGTGGGTGTCCATGCTACTTACTTGCAAGCTGAGGTACTCCATCGTTCTATGCAGTGGTCATCAGCAAGGAGTTTTGAACAGTTGCTCCATAATCCAAGCTACAGTTGCATCCCACGGAAGCTTCCATGTCTCATTGAACCATGGTGTGTTATTCTCCCCATGTTTATAAACATGAGATGTGTCTAGAAAAATTACACCAGGGAAGCTTTTGTATTGTCCGTTATCTATTTTAGAAAGATATTTATCTATACCTTCCGAGGCATCATCAAGGGGATGTCCAGTGAAATACAGTGGTTTCTCTCTTGTAAGCATCTGAGCTTTCACCATTTCTATCTCCAAAATGGAAGATGATTACTTAGAATTGTAAATGGTGTGACAGTAGCATAAAATTGCCACCAAAGCATTAGCTGAGCATGCTCATATTTTGTCAGAGTTTGACAGTAATATGTCAACAATATGACCGGTTTAAATGACTGTCTACTGAGACCGTCAATTGTGTATTTTGTTACTTTAGAAAACATGGTGGAAAAATGATGCAGGCCTAGTGGGGTTACAGGTGATAGAATTACGCAACATACAAGGTCTAACTATAAACACACATTGTGATTTTTAGGTTCTGGAGGCTTCTGCAACTCAGAGAACAACAAAGGCAATTGGGGTTTATATATTTTTAGAGCAAGTACCCAATTACAATATGGCTACCCTGTGCATCTGCATGCTGTGTAACCCTTATTCCCAGATGTAATTTGTTTTTAGGGTTGACAAATGTGCTGAATTAACAGAACTGTTGCATCATAATCTTTCTCTGTGTAGGCACATGTTGCTGGAACACATTGTTATACCTTCATCTTGCTGTCCTTTAGCTCTAAGCGTGGAGATGTGGTTCCTAAATCCTTATGCTTGCAGCCTCACTTGTGTTTGGACTTCTGGGCTTCGCACCCGAGTAAGCTTCAGAAGAAAGGCTGTAGAACAATCATTTGTATGTGTTAGGTTATGGGTCAGTCACTATAATCTGTTGAATTCTTGGCTGCTTTGCACAGAAAATAGTGAGTTGCAGTGCTAGTGATGAGTAGAGTATCTGTTTAGTAGGAACCGGAATCTCCAATTATTTTTGGACTTTCATCTTTGTGAAGAGAAATTTTTGATTTGTTTCATTGATGAGGATTCATTTTCCAGAAGTGGGGCGTTTGGGAGGGTTACTATAAGAAGACTAAGTGACGATACCTTTCCAGTTACCTAAACAGTTTTCACCTGTGGTAGCATGAGAACAGAGAAGCCAGTGGGCCTTTGATAAAGGACTATTTTCAAACCGTCCTGGTTTTGCTAGGTCCATTTTATATCAAAGTCACAGTTTATTTATGACAAGAGGAAAACCAGCTTAAAAGTGTATCAGATTTGCCACTTGTACGCTGTAAGGTGTGTCTTGCAATAGAATCCAATAATCAGCCAGGATTAAAGATAGATCTGTATCTCATGATAATAACGTTTCGGGTGTATGTAGTTGGTAGCTTCCGGATGTTTGTACATTCCTGTTCTTCCTGGGGTACCAAATTTTACAAGTTACAGAATCAGTGTGAAATTATTTTCTAAAAAATAAATAACAGCAATGTAAAAAGAAAAATACTAAAGTATTCTTATTTAATGTTTTTGACGAAAGTCTTCACTTGGATACTGGAATTCCTTTCAGTGGTGTTTTCATAGAGTTCAGCTGGTAAACATTTTCTGTTTTCTGTTACCTACTGGCACTTGTGTCTACCACTTAATACAAGTATACTCATTTTCCTAACACATGCCCTTACTCAATGGAGTAAAATGACAAGTAACTCATCTTGGCAGTCCTTGAACAAAGGTTAATTAATTTGGCTGGTAAGCAGAGTGATCTCACAGTATGTCCAAGTGCTGCATTTTAGAAAGGAACCTTTTGGCAGACTTTTTTTTTCTTATGCAGAAGTAAGCCTCTGCCTATGATCCTTCCCATTGTAATCTATCTTAAAAGGTTTATTTTGAGGTCTCTGTTGGTGTACACTACAGAAATGTCCCACCATAGATCATGCTGTTGACCACAGAACACTAATTCCCGTGGGATACAAGTTGTACAAGGGATGACATGTTGTGCGTTCCTGTTGGGCTTCCTGGAGTAGTGGGTGAGATCTGCTTCTGGGCAGTGCAGCCATGCTTGCTTTAATATATGGTGCAGAGAGCAAATGCAGAAGGCACTGTACTTATTTCTGTGATTAGGAGGGAGAAGAAGCAAAAAGCTCTGTGTGTAAGTTAGCAAGTGTCAGGTAACTCGTATGGACAGATGAAAAAGAGCATCCTTCTTTCCAAAATCTGTGATGGGCTTCTGTGGCTGGGTAGCAGATAAAACAGAGAAGAGATAAATAAATTATTGCCATACCTTGATATAACATGAATGAGAGAAGTAGTCCACATGATCATCAATGGGAAGGGAATTGCTGGAAGTTGCAGTGATGTCGTCTGTGCTGTGAAAAGTTTGAGAATGTTTGCATTGAAAAAGAGAAAGCATATACTCAACCACGTAGTCTGGAGATAAAGAAGAGAGTCACGGTTGAGGGATATAATGATTTTTTTATCTCTACCATGTATAACCCGAGTTTGTAATGAGTGGGTGTCACTCTCTAATTTTTAAATGGTTTATCTGGAAAAAATATAATTTGATTCTTAGGCTGTTACACGCATACTGGACGTGGAAGGCTACTCCCAAAATCATATAGAGACTCTGTGCTAGAGTTTGTTTTAATAGAAGTTTTTATTCTCTACACTTAATAATTTAGTCTTTTTGGTTAACAGTCCATTGCATGCTGGTATTTCTAGAATGTTGTAAAGCTAATGCTGAACTTACATTTTCCATAGAGAATTTTCATAGCAAGTTTCTTTAAATGACTTGGAGCACAATGGCACGGTAACAGCATACTGTGTCATGACCATCTCTGGGCCTGTTTTCCTCTTATGTGAAAGAAAAAAAAATGTTTCAGTGCTATTACAGCTGCAGACTCATTTGTTTTTTTAATGTTTTATGGTGGTGTCTCTTTTTTTGTTTCAGTTGGAAAGAGATGTGGCTGCAGGATTATTGGCAAAGCCTTGATCAGGGTGAGGCCCTCACTGCTATGATTCATCGCAATGAGTCGCATCAGGGAAGATTTTGGGACTATATGCATGAGATTTTTCTCAAGAGGACAAGGCAACACTGACCCATCTTTGTAAGAGCTTGATTTGAAAAGTGCATTGAAAGTTGAGACTGCGAATTCTTACCTCGCTCCAAATGTTTGCCTTGAAATAGAAGAAAAAAATCTCACAGAGGCTATTTTTTCTGGTGCGTGAAGTGAGTGAGTTTCTGTTATGATTGGATTTCAGCGGTGGAGGTCTGAGCAACTGCTTTGATTTGAATTCAGCTCTGTGGTGTGAAGCCATTCCTGAATTGCAGGCCTCAACATGCAGGGCAGAAGAGGAATTTACTCTCCTTTTGCATTTGGTATAGTTTCCTTGTGGTTTACATGGCTTCAGAGGAACACCTTCAGACTCTTGCTCAAATGCCCTAAGTTATTTTGGGGATTTTTTTAATCTCCAAAATATTAATCGTTTTTTATATGTATTTTATCAGTTACTTATTTTCCTCATTAAGGTGTACTTTTAGCTGCTATTAACAAATAGATTTTCCAGTGAAGGAGTTACAAAAGACAAATGTCTGTGGAGAGCAATTGTGCCTTATGAAATTGCAGCAATAAAGTCTCTTCTCCCCAGGTAACCATCCCTCAATTACTCCTACTTTTCAGGGTAACTGAATAGCTATGGGCAGGTCACTTAACTCTCTGCCTAATTTTCCTCATTTGCTAACTTTCCAGATGATACGTACAATGGGATGAGAGACTAAGTTATTTAATTCACAACTTTCAACAAAGTATTTCACACCAGCAAGTGTATTACCTGGTATTGTGTAGAACTAGAGTAAAATTAGTATGCTTTTGTTCTTTTAAATTTCCATCAAATCTGAAATCCCAGCTGTAATCTTGATTTTAATGCCAGCAGTTCAGAGGTCTTTGATTTGTTCTTTTTGAGTATCTGCAACTTTCTGCAAAGATAAATACATTTTTACGATGGTGCCTTTCCAGTGGTCTCTGCAGTTTGGATACAAACCTTGCTGTCTTTCTATGCTGAAGTGGATGATCAGAATCAGGTGCACTGAAACGATTTTGTGTCTCTACCAAATCTCAACACGCAGTATGATCCCGGTCTGTGACTGGAGTTCCTAAAAGTAAGTGATGACATGCGGGTAGATCTTCCTTGTTGTGTAGCCTGTATCTCTTACAAATATAAATAACGTCTGCTGTTCCCTGCCATGTTTGGTACCTGTCTGAAATAATTGATCTTGCATTGGAGTGAGACTAATTCACTTGGTGTGATGGGTTCAAAAGCACAGGTAAATATGGCCACGCTGTAGTGATGTCTTCAATGGTATAATGGGATTTTATTTCTCCATTTGATTTTTTTTTTTTTTTTTAGGAGAAAACTGCTTTTTTACATCTCTTCTGTAATAATAGTAGCAAATGGTTCTTCAGCTAACATGCATTCATCAGTTTATATTCCTTTTTTTCAGTTACTGAAAAGACATGAATACCTAAGTGAATATATCTGAATTAATTGTGAAAGTGGATTACTCAAATCAGATTAAGATTACAGATATGTGTATTCAGGATTGAAGTGGCCACAATGTGCTTGAGAAGTAAATTAAGATAAAACAAATTAAGGCTCCTTTACATCTGAATATCAACTTCTACTGAACGGTTTAATGATATTTAAATAAATTGTTTGAATTAATGCCTTCCATTACTTCAGATTCTCTTCATGTTTCTGTATAGAAAATCATTCAGTATTCTTTGATTGCATGGTTCTCTTAATTAGCTATATCTCAAAACCCTTTCTTACTTAAGTGCTTGGTGGGATAGTCAGGAGGAGAAGTTCTGATCTTGCTTTTTGTACCAAACATAAGGAAAAAGAAGTAGGTACAAGCACATCCTGCTTTTGCTATTTTATCCTGTAATTTAAGTAGATTTTCTAGAAGTGTGGTATTTATAACCAAGTCCAGGTATTTATTATAATCTATCTGCTGTTGCCAGATTAGACCTGCTACATTTAATATATTGTCCTTGGCAGAAATAACGGGAGGAAGTACCAATATAAGTGTGTGTATCATAGCAGCTGCTTAGTTCTTCGTTAGTGATGTCCTAAAGCCTCACTTTGCCTTCCCACTCAGCAAAATGAGCGTGTTTGTCAGATAACAATAGAATTGAAGTTACGGTGGTACAAACTTAAGAGTAGCTAGCAAACCAACTAAAAAGAATTCCTTGGGACCCTGATTCACTAATTTGCTAGTTCACAACCAAGTATTCCTTCACCACTATTTATTATCTGTACTCAGTATATTACAGTCACCAGTCAACAAGTTTTTTGTTATTCCTACAGGTTGGTTGGTTTGTTTGTTTGTTTGGGGTTTTTTTGCTATATGTATGTACTACAGAAGGCTGGTGCTTTGAGCTTCATGACTGTTGCCAAGCATGAGTATTTCTGATTGCCATATCCCTTCTTAATACAGGCATGAAAGTAGCACGGATATGAAAGTAACTTTATCACACATATTCTGTGGGTTTTGTCTGAGTTTTTCAAAGTATAACTTTTAGTTTGTAGTTAAGAGTCACGAACCAGTTTCAATAGCTTTCTCTCCTGAGTTCTTCGTGTCTTCCTGGTTTCACTATTTTTTACAGTCTTACAGATGGTGAACTTCTCAAAAGTTAATGAGTATCAGCTACTGTTCTTCACAGCCGTGGTGCTCACCCAAGCCTTATGTCTCTTGTATCCGCAGAGGTTTTTTTTGTAGTAATAGAACGTACTAGCTTTATCGTCTCCTATATCTCGCAGTATGTCTATGATTTATAAACAGTGTGTCTGTTGCCTGTATTATTAATATACTAAATGTGTTTTGCTTATTGTACATGGTGCATAAGAATGAAGGCTGAAATATTTCTTCCAGTGCGTAGCGTGAATAACTTGTATAGTTGCCAGACAAACTCCTCAGGGGCGGGAGAGGCGGGAATCCTCCCTAGCTGGCTAAAGAGTTGTGGTTGCAGTTCTGTTTCAGGCTGCTGACCGACCTTCACAATATCCGTTTCTCTGCACAGCAGGGACTGCAAAATGTTGAATAAAGGTGGTTCTACCATCAGGGCTTTGCTTTTATCTCTCTCCTGTTATTTGGAGGCAGGAGGAGAAGCTGGGTCTCATATCCTTGAAGAGTTTGCGATTAATTTACTTAATAGTGCATTTGAAAGGATTGCTATAAAACGTCCAAAGACTGCTGCTAGTCTTAGCCAAAGTGAATTCAATTTACGATCCTAGTTGTCTTTCTACTAATGCAAGTGCATGAATGCAGACAAGGAAGAAGGTCACTGCAGCAACTATTAATATTTTGGGAAAGGTTTCTGATTTCTAGTCTTGAATGCTAACTGGATTTCTCACTTCACTGCTCTAAATCCAAACCAGCTAGATGGTGGCTGAATGTCATCACTCATATTGTTACTACTGGAAGGCTTATATGATACTCAAGACTGAACAGTGTATACAACATCTTTCTTAATCAAGTTCTTGCACTGCAGGTGCCCGTACTAATAACAACGCACAACTGAGACTAATCAGGAATTCTAGCAAAGATATTAAATATTGAAGATGATAAAGAGATTACCTCTGTAAACCCTTTGGTAGGCTTCTACGAACTAGGGAGAGTCACTTCACTGCTTGTCATGCATTTTGCCTGTTTACTGTGTGACTAGAGGGAGGATTTCAAAGCTGTCAGGATAGCTTTATTCACTAGCATTAATGTTCTAAAAATAGATATCTCCTCATTACTGCTCATATGAAACACTAGTAGATGCTATTGGTGCTGTGTCTCAGAATTGACTTGACAAGCTGGGATAAGTTTATGCCCTCCAAAAGGTGAGAGAGGAGAAACAAGTATCTGACAGGTTAAAAATCTAGCAATCCAATTCATTGCATTGGACAAGCTAAAGTTCTCATTTTGCCAAAACTGTGATACCAGGTGCTGCCTATTCTTTCAGTAAGAAGCTGGGTGTTTTATGTACTGAACTAGTAGTCTGTGTTTTCTGTCCTTTAGCAAGCACTGCAATTTCTAGGAATCAAATAACTGCACTGAAGAATATTGATTTGATACCTAACATTGGTGATTTCTAGAACTGAAAAAGAATTGCCTTTTCTTTCTTCTGTCCCTGTAGTAGTTTGAAAACTGAAGGATCTCTGGGTCCTCTTGTGATGTTGAGTAGAATGAGGGCCAAGCAACAATGGATGTTTATGTTTGGAGGGAAAGGAGAATATGAGATTCATTCCCTGGAAATGGTCTGCAAAGTGCAGCAGTGGAGAATCACAGCAGAAATACCCCTCTTGCACCTTGGCAGAGGGTAGTTTTAGCAGGCGTAGAAGAACAAATAACTCCTAAAGGACTGGGAATAGGATAAATTGAATTGAAACACAGCCATCAGGTGCATCGCTGCTTAAACAGGCCTTGCCCTGTTAGACAGGCAGCCATCTGCCTCCCTTACCATCCTTGCATATGCACTCTTCAGCCAGTGTCCCAGGAGAACCACTCCCTTAATGATTAGCTGCCATCCATTTGGTTTGATTTAATTAAGATTGTTGATGGATCTCCAGGCACCTTCTGAGAAGTTGTATTAATCAGAAACATACAGGGTGGAAGGTTCCTTCATTCTGCCCAGAGACCTTTACTGACAGGTTGAAATTAATTGGAGACAAAATCCTTTTAGTTATATGACCAGCTGAGCCAAAGCCTATGTCAGGCTTTAACAAACTGCACTTCTGTTATGATTCAGTGTCTCAAGAGCTGGCAGTGAGAGATTCATGGCCTTGCAGAAGAATTAGGAAAGGTGGAGAAGAATGGAACTGCAGGATTTGTTCCAGAGCTGTGACACGACTGGCATCTTAATTGCTGTGCTGTTACATACATTCTTTCCGGCAGAAAAGATGGATCTAATGCTGAAATGTCTCAGCTAGACACGGTTCTGGGGATCTTGGAATGGATCAGAGCAGATCATGATACTTTGTGGCATCTCTGAGCAAATAAGAAGGCATCAGGTAATTTGCAGTGGAAATGGGATGGATTTGAATAGATGTGGGAGTTAGGGATTAGAGATGGCAGCTCAGAACTAGTCAGGTGGACAGAATAATGCAGGGTGGCTGACCTGATTGAGACAGCTCAGGATAAGGTAGGCCAGCGTTGGAGTCGGGGCAGGGGGTGACACGTCAGAAAAGAAATTGTATCTGTCATTGTGTGAATGAATGCGTTTCTACTAATATGTGTATTAAGTGCTAATACTGTCCAAACACAATAGCTCAGCAGACAGGAGTAAGTCTGAACCCCCTGGAATCTTAGCAAACTGCTTAGTTTCACTACTAAAGTTAAAGTGGGGGTGCCTTAACTTTTAAGGCATCTCCAACTTAATTGGAGTTTAAGGAGGTCAGGGTGAGATGGCTGAGAATAAACTGTGGTAGGTGAGGGTATTAGGAAGTTGTATGAGAAGACTGGGGGCATTCAGGATAAACTTGGGTGATTATGCTGGTATTTACCTGAAAGCTGGATCCACGCGGTTCAGAAAGAAGTGCGTAACAGCTCTCTTCGTTTCTCCCAATGCAACTGATCTCTTAGCCTCATCCCCTGACTGCTTTTTAGGCAATGTCTGGAGGATTTACATAGTTACTCCAGAAAGCAAAGGATCCATGGTGTAATTTCTCACCATTGAAGAGGTATTTAACACAACAATCTCATTTTAAGGGTGTATTTTATTACAGCATTGTTAGCATTATATTTAATTGTGACATAGCATTTACTGTAGCATCATAACTGGCCCTTGTTCCAGTTGTGCTATAGATTCTTTTCAAATCTAACACTAACAGCTTTATCTCTGTGGTTCATTTTGGTTTTGACTAGCTGAAATGCAGGCTAGAATTCAGGTTTAACGCTGTTCATCCAAGTAAAGTGGTTGTAAATGCAGTTAGAATTTTACATGTTCTTTATAGTTGTACATTCAGGATTCACAGTGACACATCTGTGGAGTTCACTTGTCAATGTGTTGAGGATTTGGGTTTCTCATTGTCCCTATAAAGCTGGAACTTCTGTCCCATCCATTAGCGTCTCTGTGCTATCAGCTATACAAAATACAGGCTACAGAGAGACTTGGCTATTGAGTAACACACCTCTTCTGTAGTTCTACATTCTCCCTTAAAACGAATGTTTGTGTTTTTCTTCAGACATCTCTGCATGGTGTGTGCAGGCACCATCACATACGTTACTCTGTCTGCTCAGGAATTTCTTAGGCTGATGCTCCCATCTCAGGCTGAATGCCAAAAAAAAGAGATTCTAATGCAGACAGCAGTAACTGTCAGGAAGCTATTACAATTCTCCTTGTGTAGCTTGCCTTTCTCTTTCTCGACTTCCCCTCATTTTTCTTGGAATTGCTTAAAAGAGAGATCAGCTTTTAAAGGTGAATGTACCTGAAGGTGCTGCCACCATTAGCTAATGTAATTTGGAAGAAGGGAGGTTGATTTACAGGGAGTGCAGTTCAGCTTCTCTTATGTCCTAGTATTTGCGTCTTTGCTTTTTATTGTTCTTGTGCAAGTCTAGTTAGTAATTGCAGCAGGCAAGTGGAGTAGAGAAAAGCGGGTATCAGTAGGGCTAACTAGAAGAGGCCAAAAAAACAAGAGCATCTGAACCTCACTTGAACTGGAATACTGAGAAGTACTCCATCTCTCTGTCTTGAATTTGCAAGATTTCTAATGTTTAGAGTTGCAGGATGCAAGCCCTCTAGCCTAATTTGAAGGTGTCAGCTTGTTTCTCTTCTCCACTGGTAGCCAAGGTAGAACGATAGTTCATCCTGGCCCATCAGAAAAAATGGAAGTAGAGAAACATCCCTCTTACCAAAATGTTTCAGAAGTTCCAGTTAGACTGTTTGAATTTGGATCTAAAGAGATGGAAATTTGCTTCTAAAGAGGATCAAAAGAAATCTTTTGTTAACTTGAAAATGTCTTCTCATATTCTTTAATCGGACTCTACGAAAATATTAACAATAACAAAAAAATAATTTTAGAATCAGACATACCAGAGCATATATTAGATCTGCAGAGGCAGTAAATTCTAGTATTGATACTGATGCAGTACATTCTAGTGATGATACTGAGAATATTCTGGTATACGTCTGGTAATGTTTAAAATCAAGGTCACAAAACTTCCAATGTTTTGTTAACTTCCTTGACTGGGCAGAGTCCAGTATATTCTTTTCATCCAAAGCGATGAGCACACTGCAAAAAATTATTCCAGCATTTCTATGAAAGAAAACTGATTCTTCCTATGTCCTCCAGCGCACAAGGGAAATTGGTGGTGCCTGAAGCAGCCCTGATACAGTGATACGATGACTTAGTGACCACTATATGACAATCATCTGAGTATTTTAGGTCCCCAGTCCAATGTCTCAACTCCTCCGTTCTCTACATCTACCTTGTCCCTCATACTCTGCAGAAATCTGCCTGTACCCCAGCCCTTGAGATGTTACTGAGCCCTCATTTTCAGCTGGGGACATAAGGGCTCCAGAACCAGCCTGATGAGCTGAGGACTTCCAGGGATCTAAATCCTACACTAGGAAAGAAACTTCTGTGAACAATGGGATTCTCCACTACCGAGCAGGAGGCTGTGAGAACAAGACGGCCATTTCAGCAGAAGCGGTTTCAGGATCTTCGTGGAAGGCAGGGTAGGAGCATCGGTCACCAATGCAGGGGAGATCCAGCTGTTAGTATGTAATGGAGAGAGGTGGAGGGCTGAGAGCGAAGCGGTGCTGAGTTTCAAGCACCAAGAGAAGTTTCCATAGAGTTGCAAAAGGATTCCTCAAGTTCCATTTGAGTTACTTGATGCAGCCGTGATTTCTTCCGCGCTGGCTGAAGTGTGTGTGCCCCTTCGTTGGTTAGGGTTGCTGCAGGGAAGGTTTTGAGATGCGGATTGCTGGAGTGTGGTTCCCTGCCGCACAGACACCGCCAGAAAGTTGTCTAATTTCCACGGAGAACGGGCCGCGGGAGGAGGAGGAGGAGGTTGTGAGGTTGCCCCACGAACGGATGGGTTTCCCGTGCGGTGGGATGACGACGTGACCCATCGGCAACCGCACTGGGTTTCAGGGTCACCGCCGGGGCCCGGAGGGTGCCGTTGCCGTTGCCGTGCCCCCGCACCAGAGCCGTCGGGAGAGCGGCGCGGCCGAGCCCCCCGGGGCGGCGGCGGCGGGGCG
>VYZM01005892.1:153333-191376 GCA_013398915.1 Dromas ardeola
CCCGGGGCGGCGGCGGCGGGGCGGACAGCGCGCATGCGGCCGCCGGGGCGGGGCCCGCTCGCCGTACGGCCTGTCGCAAAGAACATGGCTGCGCCCGTCTACCCGGCTTGGGTCACCCGTTGGGTCTCCGGGCAGTGGCGGCAGAAGAAGCGGCCGCCGGTTATCCGCCCGACCCGGCCGCTGGTGTTGGCCAACAACGTGGCGAATCGCCGGGAGGAGGCGGGAGGTGAGTTGGCGGCGCCGGGCCGTTGAACGCCCCAGCCCCTGTGGGGTGGGCCCGCCGCCGCGGGGCCCGCCCGCCGCTCTCCTCCGGCTTCACCCCGGGAAGGGCGATGGTGGTGTCAGGGCCGGGAAGCGCCTTTGCTCTGCAGGGCAGCGGAGGGGAAAGAGGCCTGGTTTGTGCGATGGAATTGGCACGTGGGTACTTCAGAAGAGATGACTTTCTCGTGCAACAACCCTAAATTTGCATTTTGTGGTATTCCGTGTGTGACTCACGCGTGTAAAATCCTTTGTTACATCTCAACACAGCATTTACCTTAAGAACCCCATCAGATGCGAGATGGCTGCAGTGGTGCGAATCTTCGTGCTAGCAACATCTCTACACAAACCAAAGATGAGATCTTTACTTCAGTGTTGTTTTTTCTCACCTGCCTCTCTACCCCATCTTAAACTTCTCACTGGAAACTTATGCACTGTGGAGGCTGTTAGCATGAAATGTCAAACACCTGAGATTTTTGGTTGTGCCATTCCCTTCTAGAGGCGACATGCATTACAGAGATGTCAGTAATGATGGCCTGCTGGAAACAGAATGACTTCAATGATGCAGCTTGTGCCGAGGAGATCCGGATGTTCTACGACTGCGTGGCAAAGGCAGAAGTAATTAAGGCCTCTTTTGTGTTCTTAAAGACTGGTAGTAGGGAAGGAGGAAGCTCCCAATCATTTTTTGTGTGCCAGCAGTAATAATGTTCTCTGAACAATTTGATCGGTGTTGTAACCCATTTGAGCTGCAGGAGAGATGGAGGATGATGTAGCTCAAACATGCAGTCCTTCCTTCTTGAATGCAGAAGTTAAATTAAAGTTAAATTAAATTAGAATTAAAATAAAGGAGTGTAGGAAGGAACTGGGTGTTTGGCACGTTATAACCAAGGATGAAACAATAGTCGCGTCCAGTCCTTTTTGTATTGTCAAATTCCTGAAGTAGAGCTCAATTGCTGTCAATTGACCCTAACTCAGGCCACTACTTTTGATTTCTTCCAGTTTTTAATCTGTACAGTTTCAGCAGTAATGAAGCATTGTTCTTCGCCGTATTACATTATAGTTCTGAATGAAGGGGAATACAATTCGGAGCTATTAAGTAGAACAGTGATTTGTATGGTGCGAGATGTGGATTATATTGTAACTGGGGAGATGTACAGTGTAGGCAAGTTTCCGCAACTGCTCTGATTCATAAAATTAAATAGCTGACTCGGTTACCAATCCAATACCTGCATTATCTAGACAGTTGGGGAGAGTGGTAAATTAGGATTCCCAAATTCCAGTCTGTCATAAATCTGTTAATAGTTCTGTGCTTGCAGGGGTGAGGGTGGAGACAACGGTAGAGAAATAACCAGTGGTTTCAGTAATCCTCATACAAACAGAATTTTCAGGATACATGAGGTAGTTACAGCTATTCTCGATTCTCTGAAAATTAGGAGTTCTTTTAGGCTGTTTCTGACTTTGAAGGCTAGACATTTCCTTGAAAAATAAATTTCATATTATGTGGAAATTGGAGGTTTCCAGCTATATGATAAACTTGAAAACAAGTCAGTTTCAAAAGCAGACTAAAAGTAAGTACAGGTACTAAACTTGTCCTTTAACTGATTTCAGGTTTCATTTTTTTTTCAGTAACAGTACCATCATTTAATAAATAGTTATTTACTGTTGCTGTTTGTGCTGCCGTTGCAGTACAAATGAAAAACTATCCACAGTTCATTTGGTAGATTACAAAGAATCAAGTTGAATAACAGAAAGTAAAAAGAAAAAAAACTGAGTTGTTACTATAAGTTTATAATATTGTTAACTAAGAATATGGAAGAGTATCATCTTTGCAAGATGTCAGTCAGTCATTAATTACATCATTTAAAGGTCATCAGCTTTTGAAGGCCTTGTGATTATTGAGCCGAGTGCTATTGTAAGTGTCCCTTAAAGAAATAGCATTCTTCTGAAAGAAACTTTCCCATACAATTAGTAGTATTCTTTGGGGGTGAGTGTAAACTCTGCAAATAAACAGAGATAATATTTTGAAATTTCTTTTTCTCTTTCAGAAGGAGCGCAAGAATCAAAATGAGGACACCCTGTCGCCCAGGGGAAACTTAAGTTCAAGCAAAGTGAACAAGCTCCTGAGGAGGTTTCCACAGATCACGCGTTATATATAATGTGCTTTACTAAAGGGACTGCAGACACGCAATTGAAGTTGGAGTCTTTGGCAAAAAAGTGAAAAGTAGACTTGAATAAGTGTTTGATGGCAAGTGGTATCTGTCAGCACTGCTGTGAGGATCTTGACTGCACCTTTGTTTCCAGAGTGGAAAAACACCCATCTTGACTGTGAGCTGACTTTGTTCATGAGGTTCTTGGGTCTTGTGGTCTTAGGATTTCTGTGTGCTGTTCAACTAGCCACAGTGTGGAGTCAGGTCTTCACTGTGAAATAAAGTCTTGTGGGAATGGATGTAAGTGCATTTTCTAACAGTTAGGGGGGGACTTTTCCTCACGTATAAGCTTCCTGCCTAACTTCTGAGCTGCTATCAGAAAGCGCTCAGGGCCAGAAGTTGAGCCAACTTAAAATTGATAGTAATCTCATGACTCGTACTCCTACCTGTATGTATACACCATTTGATTCCTCTTGAAATTTTTTTAATTCCTGCTGCTGTACAAGAAGGCTGTAGAATGAGGAAGAAGTCTCCAGCAAAATGCCTTGTTAATACACAGTACATTGGTATGGATCAAATATAATTTTAATGTAAAAGGTTGTGATTTAGGCCCTCTGATTTGCAGATGGGACAGGTATGGTGCCATGTCAAATTGATTGAGTTGTCTGTACTATAATAAAATAATGCAAGACTGTTGTTTGGCTGGGTGACTCATAATCTACAACAAAACGTTCCATTGTCTTGGTAAAAAAACTAAAAGGGGGAGAGAAAGTTCAAGCATGGACTGATATAGAAATTGTGTAATTAATTATTAGTTTTGATTTGGCTTCTTTTCACTAGGCTACCACAAAAATGCAGCAGGTCCCTGTTGTTTTAGGACCAGTATCTAATTGGTAAGAAAAATGCGGTGCCTCAGAGAACTAATTATATAACTATTTATATCACTGATTTGGAGCATAAAAAAAGAAAGCAGAGTAAGAGGAGCATGAAGCACATACAGACTGTGTGGTTACCCACATGTGACTGTAGAGTTTGCATGGGCTGGAGCTGAATTCTCTGGAGCCCCAGGTGATATCAGTCAAGTATATGCTTTCAAATTATTGACGCAATTTTTGTTTAACTGTTAACTTACAATGGATCATTAATGGGTTATCTCCCAGGGTAGCTGATTCTCTTGTTGCTATTGCAGCATAATTGGGTCTTTCAGAGGACTTGGGGTCAGTAGGAACATGCTGTCCACATATAAGTTTGGGAAAACACTTTGGTTCTATGACGTTTTGCATTTTCAGTCCAAAAGATGCTCTCTGAAAAGGAGAGCTACTTGCTAATTCTTTGTTTCTGAAGGGGACAAGCTAAGTTGGGAGTGAGGAACTGAAGAATTCTAAATTCACTTCTGTTGATGATGGTTTTTCTTTCTTTGTATTGAAATTTACAGTACAAATATAGTTTTGCATCTCTTAAGCTGTCAGCTATGTTAAAAGTACTAAATTCTGGTGTCTGAAGAACTGCCTCATTATATAAGAGGCTGTAATGGAGAAACTGATACTTTTCTGTTGTATTTTTACTTTTGAAATTTTGCACAGTTCCCACTAATCTGGAGAGCTGGTTTTGGATTTTACTGCTTCATGCGGAGTTTAACAAGTTCAGTTGTTTGGGGTTTTTCTGACCTTTCACAGGTCTACTGCAAGTTTAAAATTACTACGCCAAGGTTTTCCAGTCCTTAAACGAATGCATTTATTTGTAGGAAGAAGGAAGGAAAAAGAATGCTTTTCAGATGCACCCAGGTTTTACAGTGCTTCTTTTAAAAGTACTCTAGCAGCTCTTTTAACTCATGATCCCATGCTGTAACCAAAAAAACTCCAGTTACTGATTGTCCTTGGCAACTTGAGCTGCTGCCGTTTCCCCATATCTCACTGTTAAGCTTATATTGGGTGTTTAAACGTGTTCTGTGACATGCTCATATTGGGGATCGTTCCATTTGTGCTTAACTGCAGTGAGTGATACTGTCCTCTGAGTTCAGGGCCTGTACCACCCCATGATGCTGTTGCTGGGGAATAAAAGAAAACTGGGTTCTGGTGCTGGGCCCACTGGTTAAGAGCATTGTTGCAGAGACCTGTATGTGATTGCGTGGTGGGGAAAGAATTAAGCAAAAGCTGACTAGCTGTTCTACCCTCCTAAGTCGGATTTACAGGATTTAAGCAAATCTGCTGGAATTCCTTGATCTTCCTCCTGTTCCTTATAGCTTGAGTATTACACCAGCTCTGGGTATGATTTCTATTAACTACCTCTCTTTTTAGGCTTTCACTGAGGACCTGTTACGGAGAAAGGATTGATATTCCAGATGGTTTTGATGAATAGTAGTCCTGCCAGTTCTGGACAAGTAGATTGAATTCCAGAGAGCCGAGAGCATTTGAGAAGATGGTACTTCTTGTTCAGAAGGGTAAATACAGAATAATCTGCAAAAATCTAGACAGAAAGACTCTGTAGTGAATCATGGACTTACTATTATAGAACTGTGCTTGTACCAGGGTGAGAAGGTTATTTATGTTAAATAGCGGACTTAGGTTTTTACAACTACTCCAAACTTGCCCGCACAAGAAAGTTCCAAGCTATGTTTTACCTTATCCTTAGATATGTTACCTATCTAAACTGCCATAGTTATATTAGTATAATTTCCTTCTTGGTCTTCCTCTCCATCTTGGAGAGGGCCATGTAGCCATGAGAAGCTTTTGAGAATCTGAGATCCACCTCTCAAGAAAATGTCGTTACATGTGCCAGAAAACCAGGGGGAGTCTTGGCAAGATGGAATTAGTTCCAAAAGAGGACCTGCCACAGAGGAGACAACTGCAAAACCCACTGTATCTTTGCACAGTTTGTCGTTTCTCCAGAAACTGAATACCAAACTTGGACTTCTGTTGCTTTTGGTACACTGGTCTGTGTTTCCTTTAAAATCACTTGATCTAGGAAATCACTTAATCTAGGAAAGCTTTGCCTGTAGAGGGAAACAACTTAAAAGCTACTGTGAGAGAAATCCAGTACAGGTTTTTGCTAGAGAAACCCTATTGGTAGGTGTCAGAGGTTAAATGCAGCTGCTTCTTTCCAGGTCTGAAGGGCTAAATAGGTGAGCATATTATGGGAGTTGTGAAGGGGCATTAACAACCTCTGTACTCCTAACAAAGGCGCAGATTTCTCTGAATGCTAGTGGATTATCTGTTCCTGCCTCCAGTATATCCTTTCCCGGTGTTTTCACTGGAGTAACTGGTTCTAAATTCCAACACGTTGCCATCTTTTCATTTTGTTTTGCTCGTTTTTGCCAGTGCTGCCTGAGAGCTAGAGCATGCTGTAGTACCTAAGCTATTTCCATCCTCTGTTGCCCTGATCATCTGTCTCCCTTGCTAGGAGGATATAGGAGATTTGCTCCTAATTAACTGAGTGTAATTCTTGGCCAAATCCACTGTGTCCAGAATGCACTCAAGAAAGGGCTCCCTCCTACCACTCAGCAACTCCTGTAAAAGATCCAGCATGTAGTGGTTATTTCCTTGCATTTGATGAGTGACTTGAGGATGAGGCAACACAAAACTGTCATGTGAAGTGAGTAATGGGCAATAAGTGAGTGAAGAAAAAAAAGAGGCTTTTTGTCAAGCCAGTGGATTTTTATCAGCCTGTTCCTTGTTTTTATGCTGAAGGTGTCTTTGGAAATGCTGCTCAGCAGACTTGGCCAGAAGTGAGCTCATTTCTTAAGGTGACCTTCATGTTTCATGCTGCAGAACACCAGGAGTTAATCCCTCCAAAATCAGAATATAAATCTAGGAGATGCCCATTAGACTGAGTTGAGGAGAAGCACAGGGAAAGTGTTAAAAAAAAAAAAAAATTTGCGAGATTGAACCACTGCAAATTGACCAATTCCCTTCTTAGATTTAATAATGTTTAAAACTGTTGTTGTAGCCTCTAACCCTAATTCATATGAAGGAGCAGTAAACTGAAAATACTAAAAACCCTGCTAGGATTGTTCGCAGCAATACAATAATGATCAACCCCTGGAAAGCATCCCAGCCAATGGACTGAAAATAACTTTACAGCCCAAGGTCAAGGAGACACTTGATGGAAAAGATCTCTGGAGGCAATACCCATGATAGGAAGATTCAGGGCTGAAAATCGGGAATGCACCCTGGAGGGGCATGCGCCACCTGTGGGTTTTCCACGGGGAGATCTGAGGCCACTTAATATAAAGTTTTCTGGGTCCCATTTAGCTGGGTTCAAACCTGGGGAGAGTTTGACCTCGGGAAGCTGCGAGCAGCTCATCGAGGAGGCAGCGGTGGGGGGGATAAAGTCCAGATTCCGTCCAACAAGTCTAATCTCTGGCAAGCGTGCGCACACAAGCCGTTTCCTTTCCCAGCTCTGTCGCTGGAGGTTGTGCAGCAGGATCCAGCCCCGGCTGGACCCTGTGTGCCGCGGGGAGCGGGGGAAGAGGCAGCCCGGGGAAGGCGGCGTAGCCGGAGCGGAGCGGGCGGGCAGGGGCGGAGAGGCGGAGGTTGGCGCTGGGGAGAAGCGCCCTCCCGGAGCAGGGCAGAGGGAGGGACAGCGGGGGTGCGGGCTGCGCCCCACCCGCCTGCCCTCGCCGCCTCCCGTTTTTAAGGCTGCTAGAGAAATTCTGGGGCATGTTCTCCGCCCTTATTTCTCTCCCCCCTCCCCTTTCCGAAGAGAAGAATCAAGGAGAAGAGATGAGGAGAGGAAGGAGAACGTGAAATTCTAGGATGCTGCTGGGAACTTTGATCTCTTCCCTTACATCCCTTTCCCTGCATAGAAATGGAAGAGGCATTCCGCTCCACCCGGAGCGGAGCGGCTAGTGCCCGGCGCCCGGGGAAGCCCAGCTGCAGAGCCCGGGGAGGAGGCAGCCGCTGAGCCCGGCAGCTGAACGAGAATGTGATGCTTGAAGAAGCTTCTGCCCACTTTGTACAGGAGGGATGGAGATCCCCAAAGTAGTCAGGCTCCTGGTAGAGCTGTCGAGTCTGTTATCCTGTCTCAGATGCGTGCAGGTAAGAAATGGTTATTCTTCTATCTGCTTGTAAGAAGTCACATGGCTCTTTTAATATCCTCACTGTAAGTGGATCTTGTTATTACTTGACTATGTTTTCCAAAGAGTCTATGCAGCTGTGGTCTCTGGGAAGGGCTGGGGGCTTGGGGAGGGATTTATTTCGTTGTGCATATGAAATTCGGAAAAGGAAACAAAGCAGGAAAGCAGGATGCACAAGGGCTTGCAGATGCTTTGGCTCAGGTTTCCTATGTTTCTCAAGCGCTGCAGTGACCCTGGCAGGAGAGATCCTTTGTTTCTGTTCTTTGCCGATTGACTGATAACCCCTATTGCTGTTGCGGACAGATGATTTATAGCCACATGGACCTGGGTTGGTGACTGCAGCACAGGCTGTTTGCACTAAAATTTGGTGGTGGAGATGGTCAGTGTCGGGAGATTTTGGAAGCTGCTACGGGAACTGGCAGCAACTAATCTTTCATTAGAAGGGAAGCATATTACTTGGACTGCAGTTCTTTTGTTTATGTTCTGCCTCCAAGAAGAGCAGTTTCAGGCTTTCATATATAGCCTGTTACTAGTCCAGCCCATCCCTCTATCGCCTGCAGACTTACATGTGTGTGCAGGTCCACCCTAAAAGCTAGGGGCTGGGGGACCTGGATTATGGCTCAGTGACCTGTTTGGTGCAGTCACAAAGGTGTAGCTTAGTTCACTTTCCTCTCTTTGCAAAGAGCCTTGAGATCCTCGGATAAGTCCTTCAGCGTTGTTGGTTCACAGACCATTATGTGGGCTTGCAACAGCCTGATACACACAGATAGATGGATTCTTGGCTGAAAAGGTTTTTCACTTAAATGCTGTTTTATCTCTGCATCCCCTTGTGCGTACATACGTGATATCCGATCTGCTGTTTCTGAACCATGTCAGGAATTCATCTTCAATATGCAGTGTCACATTCTGACTTCTGGAGGGTGATGCTGGAACTTGGCCATGGTTGTCAACACCTGCTGGACCATATTCATAAGCTTGATTTGAAAATGATATTTGGCATGAGTAGGTGTCATTCTTGTCAAGTATCTGTGGGAACTATCCCTGCTTATCCCAGAGGTGGATTTGGTTTAATTCCAAATTTTTCTCTTCCCCATTTCCAGGGAGGAGCGAAGCTGAGAGAAACAAAATTACTGTATTTTGAAGAAAAACAGAACCATTTCCAATAGTTAGTATTCCTTATATGTACAGCTCTGTTCTGTGAATTAGAGCTCCTTGTTCTATAAAAGCATTAGAAATGTTCATATAGAAGTATTTAGAAATGAATTAAACTACAAGGAGCTAGCCAGAAGCATGTGCAATTTCTTCTTTTCATGCTGGGTCTGTGAAGATCTTGCACCTGCCTGCACACTGTGTAATGGTGTTGAAGTGGAGATCCCTATCGCTCAGCTAGCAGTCAAGTTATAACCACCAAAAACACAGCCTACAAGAGGAAATGCAGTTTTGGACAGGATGCTGGAATTCTGAGTGCTTTGTTTTATATTTTTTGTTCTTAGCTATTTAACCCCATTTAGATAACAACACTAGAGGCCATATCGTACTCTCATGTTTTAAAAACAAAATCCTCAAAAAGCCTTGTTGGATTTTCTTCTTCAGGCGTTTCCTACTTTGTATACAGATGTTTATTGCTATTTTAACAGGGATTCCTGGGGGCACCATCCCATCACATAGACACATCTCTGCTGCTGTGGCCACAGATGGCTTGCCCTATGCATGGAGAGAGAATAAGTGGTTATTCATTATTTTTCTTACTGGTAACGATGATTTTCCTCTAGTTTTTCTTTCCATAGGCATCTCACTCCTGCTTGTTCATTTCCAATCGAATTGGAAGCCTAACCTTGTAACATAGTGCTTTGATCAAGGGTAAATCTCTGCAGGCCAGTAATTATTCATTTCGTTGTTAGTGGGCAGAGCTGTGATTGGATTTGAAGAGAAGCAATGGGGAGAGCAGGGAAGAGGCTGGTTACTAGGGTGTGTTTGCCTAAAGCAGCAAAAGGCCGAGCTGCTTTTAGGACATGCCCGTGTTTATTTCATTGGATAATCATCTCTCTGCTTTTGCTCTGTTTCTTTTCCCAGGCTTTCCTGGGATCTCAGCCCAACCAAAACCATTTGCAGAGTGCAGGTAAGAACAAGAAGTTATTAATTCAGTCATCAGGCAGATTCTTTCCCGCAGTGGTGATCTGAGACCATAGGTACGATGAACCACTGCTACCTGGCGTTCTTCCTTTCTTTCCATCACTTCTTCAATCTTTTCTCCTGTGTGCCTCAATGTCTGTTTATCTGCTTCCCCAAAATAGACAGACTGCTTTCTTTTCTTCATGTCTAATACTCTTGCAGTTCCCTACTCCTCCCACGTGTCCTTTTCCTTTCATCTCTTTCTCTGCCTTCTCCTTTTTTTTGCACATTCACGTTTCCTCTGCTCTAGTAACTACTGAATTCTCATATACCACCCCCCACCCCCGGGTCCCAGTTGAGGCAAAGCGCACAGTGTGTTTTCTGGACACCCACCTGTAACTGCTTCTCATTTTTGTACCTTGCAATTAACCTTCAGCTGTCACTTACCCCCTCTGGGCTTGGCAGTGGCTTGAAGGTAAATGGCATGAGGCAATGTTTCTTTGTACCCTTGCTGTTTATCCTATGTGCCTTTACAGCAGAAGGGTTTTCTGAAAAGTGTTGGCGGCTTTTTGTTTATTCAATGAATAGAGATGTAACTGTTATCCATTTATGAGTCTGCTTTTCCCATGTTGTGGACTCTAAAAAGCCCACCCTCACACAGAATCGGGTTCTGTTTTCCCTCTTTCTTATTTCAGGGTCATGAATGGACAGTTTTCTTCTTTTGTTAAAGACCATATTAAATTAATTGTTGGGATCTCTTCGCATGAGATGTTTCACATGGGCACCGGCCTGGAACATTGTCACCTGCACTTCCCCCCCAAACAGGTTCCCTTTCCCTTCCTATATATTGGCCAAGTTCAGATAAGCTAGGTGATGTGGTAATGTGTATAGGGAACATACATACAATGAAATACAGTGTCATTTCGCACCTTCCTGCTTTATAGAATGAAATTATAGCTAATTTTAAACTCTTCTCAGTTTCAATCAATTTAGACAGGCAATTAATCTTCTAAAGAGCCTAGGATCAAATTTAAGAGAGTATCTTATTCAGATGCCAAAGCAGGTGGGGAAGGAAGTGGAGGAGTGTGTGCCAGGCTCAAGTACTGCTCCAGTAAGTGAATACATCTATTGAAGTAAACGGTAATGGGAACCAGTTCAAATTGTCCATGTTTGGGCCCAGAGTTAATACATTTCCAAGGTCTGGGCAGTTCATGACTTCAGATCAAATTGTGTTTTAGATAGCGCGTATTATAAACATTCTTTGAGCAGCTGCCTTGAAGAGTGATTGAATTAAAATCAAGCAAGTAGGAATCAAGACTGCAGACACAGGATGTGTTTCAGGAGATCAGCTGCCGTCTCCCGCATTGTCTGAGCCTTGCTGTGTGATGCCTTAAGTGATGCTAACAGCTCCCTTCCTGTGCCCAGCGTCCAGCGTGTGTGGTGTCGGACCTCTTGGGTATTACAATGGCTCGCTGGCGGTCACTGAGGCCGGGGCAGCGTGCCTCAGCTGGGCAGAGTTCCCCGATTATGTTCAGCAGTACCCAGACCGTGGCTTGGGGGACCACAACCACTGCAGGAACCCAGACGGGGGAACTACACCCTGGTGCTTCTACCGGCTTGCATCGGGGGCCATCGGCTGGGCTAACTGCGACTGTAACCAAGGTAAGGGCTGCTGTGTGTCCCTGCCAGTGCCCAGGCTGCACTGTCTGCGGGGGGGGGCTCAGGCCAGAAACGTGTGCTGCACAGACTTGCAAGCAGCAGGTGGGACACCCTGTGAAAGAAGCACAGTAAAATAACTGTCCCGAATTGTCGAAATAATTAGGACTAGAGGCTAGCCTGTGTGGGAGAAGAACGTCGGTATATAGTAGGGGGTGGATTTAAGCTGCTGTACCCATAGTGCCTTGTATAGATGTTTTCATTCTCATACAAGGAGACTTCTTTTTTTTACTGTTAACTTATGCCACTTCGAAAGCAGTTTAAGTTATGTGGAAAACAACCCACTCCTGCTCCTTAAGTGTCCATATCAGAGCTCTCCTCGTGTAATTAGAGCAGTTCAAATACAACAAGGAGAAATAATCTGTGGTTAGGTTTGTAAATCTTCTGTCCAAGGTAGGGCATAGGCTTACTTTAAAATTCCTCACAGCGCTGACACAAAGACTGCTGCTTATTTTGAGGCATCCAAGGGAGCTGAGTACTCTCAGTGCCCTGACTCCAGTGCAGCACTCTTGAAAATGGTCTGTTTGTCCTCCTTGTTTTCTGACCTTCTTCCCTTTTCCTGCATTTTGCAAAGCAGGTAAAGCATTAGTTTAATAAATAAAATGACAAAGTCTTTTCCCTTGTCAGTGGAAGTGCTTTCAAAGATGGCTTCACTAAAGGCAACGATACAACAAGTGTAGTTGTGCTGTGTGCCTGCATTGAGGTACTACAGACAGAGGTGTACCCCTCTCCCAGTACATAACTGAGCGGGGAGATACGCTTTCTCAACAACGGTAGGCATTTGTAATGCAGTGGGAATTGAAACGGCATTTATATTGGCACTTCTTTTTCTTAGAGAAATTAAAGAAGATTCACCTGCTGTTACTGAACATCTAGCAGTAGCAACAGGGACTCTCATAGGTGAGGTGATTGATGGAAAATAAATCAGTGGAGCGTCATAAGAATTAGAGAGCCTGCCATTTCCATACACCTTTTCAAGGTGGCATGTAAAATCACTCCCATTTCACAAAAGGAAAATCCTGGATCTGTGGCAGAACCCAAGTTTCCTGCTGATGTTGCCATGCGTTTGAAATGGATGTAGCATCAGCCATTCTCCCAAGCAGCCATTGCTGGAACTGGCAAGGTGCCACAACCTGCACTCCTTCCTACTAGTCACTTCAGTGACAGGACCAGCAAAACAGGGATGAGAAAAGCCAGGTGCAGTTCACGTCCAAGACTTGCTGGTCTGAAATCTCCATCAGAAGATAGCAGTTTTGTTTTTTTTTTTCCCTTCTCTTTTGGAAGGCGCTGTGCGGTTGGCTGAAGATAGTAGTGTGGAGCTGTACTTCAGTGGACTCTGGGGCACCATCTGTGCTGACCACTGGACTGACTGGGATGCCAGTGTTGTCTGCAGGCAGCTAGGTCTCAGGTGGGAACCTCAGTCTGGTTGTGAGAGTTACATGCTCATGTAGCCTTGGAAATAACAGCCTTTCTGATTACAGTCCCTCTGGCACAGTGTGTTGGCTGGGGGAGAGGAGTTTGTTTTGTGGGCTCATTTCCCGCTTACCAGGGTCCTTTCCTACTGTTTTCTTTCCGTGGCTATGCCAAACCCCAACCAGCATTTGCAAGAACTCTTTAAAACAGTAGTTTCTACTTTGTGTTCCAGGGTGTGAGGAGTGAGCAGTGAGATTGTATCCCCTATTTAATATTACCAGATGGAGTTTGTGTAGTGATCTATTAGAAATTTTGAGAGTGTAAACCCTCTTTGGGAATCTGGGATTTGGACCTTCAAACTTCCAAATAGCAAGGGGGTAAGGCCCACAGAGAAGGAAGAAGGTCATTCGGATACTTGGATGTTTGAATCTGTTGATAGGTTTCTTCATCACTCTCAAATGAGGGTGCTGTCTCTGACCAGATCAACTTCTCTGCACTAAATAAGACGGCAAAATGGGTTAGATGGTGGGAAGTGCTTTGCACTTGGTTGTGCTTTCTCGTTAGACTGTAAATAGCCACCCCTTTATGCACTTCCAATCAACTGGGCTCACTGGGATGTGAAATGCCACAACTGGGCTGGAGAGTCACAAGAACTGAGGGTAACTTGTAAATCAAGCAGTACTATGACGTTTCATTGCTTTCTCTGTACTAGTGAGATCGGCACAGCTGGGAAGAAGAGTCATCCGGGACTGTGGCCTGTTCCCCTGCACCTGCAGTCAGCAAACTGCCATGGGGATGAGAAAGCCCTGCTGCAGTGTGGCTATCGGGAAGCTGTGTCAGGAGCTTGTAACCAGGGGAGTGCCATGGTAACGTGTGTCCCTCCAGAAGGTAAATCTCCAGGGGAGGTTGACTCCCTGTTTCTTGTGTCAGTGTTGCTGATAAGATGTAAAATCTAAGGTCGGGAATCTGTGGAGAGACAATCAATCACTGGAGCATGTTCGTCTTTCACCTGCTATACAGATGCTTATCTTCCTTCCAGTGGAAAATTATCCATCCTTTCCCAATCCCAAATACTCAGAGAGTATTGTGATCATTGAAAGATGGCTGTTGCTTATGACCACATCCCCTTTTTATCAAACCAGGTTTTTGTCTGCAGGCAGCAAAGTCCTAGTCACTGTAGCATCCAGTTAAAGAGCCAGCCCTGGACCAGTGGCACCCATACTGTGGGCTGCAATCACAGATGCTTTGGGGGTTTTTTAGAGGGGAGGATGCGGTAGAGTGGGATGCGAGCATCCCAAGACCTCCTCTGCCTGGTGAATGGTTCTACACCCTGAACTGCTGGATGTGCTGTGTCTCTGTCTTATTCTGTTGTGCTCTCTTTCCCTTTCTTGAAGCACAGGTGTAGGTGCCCCGCTGCGTTTAGTTGGGGGAAAGGAGAGCTTTGAAGGGCGAGTGGAGGTTTACCATGATGGCAAGTGGGGTACCATCTGTGATGACCAGTGGGACGACCGGGATGCTGAAGTAGTTTGTAGGCAGCTGGGACTCAGGTAATTTCCCTGTTGTACGTCATGAATTGGTAATAGAGGCAGGCAGAATGAAGAACGTGAGAGCATGTCCTTTCGTGGCAGTACCAGCCCTTTCTATGGAAAGTGTACAGAAACCCTGGCAAAGACAATTCTGGACTGATCATCCTATAAAGGGATTTTGTACTTAGTTCCTGTCAGATTTATGGGTTTATGCTATGAAAAAAAAAAAAAAGTTGGTGCATCCCTATCCAAGATCTGTTTGTGTTTATCCCTGTTCATTATTTTTGCACGCATGTCCTAATACAAATCTTCTTGTCCTCAGTGATAACTTGTCATGGTGATTTCCATATGTGAACTGCAGTTGTTTACTTGGTTAAATTTAAATACATCCAGTTTCACTGACTGCCCTTACCCTCTTCAGACAGGAAAGCAAGAGAGAGCACCTTGTTCTCCTCTGTGCCATTCAGCACTTAACATGGGAGCCGTTGTATACTGAGCATTCTTGAAATTCAAATCAGTACAGAATTGTTTAAAATAGGCAATTCCATTTTGAGATCTGTTCAACTTTGGGAGTTTTCCCTGTTGCTGAGATTGAAACATCATTGTCCACAGAATTCCCCAGGTGTCTGAACGGTTCATGTTGTGGGCACATTTTTGTTATGTGTTGGAAGGTCTTGTTACGAAACTTTCCAATAAGGTATTTCGGTTAACAGTTGTTAACACCACTGTGTCTGAAATACAGGTTAGCTATGGGAGGACGCTGGCCTAGTGTAGGAGAGTCCCTGTGCAAGGCAGACTCCAACCACACAAGACTGTGACCTTCCTTACTGTGAGCTTATGTGTCTGTACCATTTGCAGTGGGAACCCGAAAGCCTTGTCATGGGCTCACTATGGGCAGGGATCTGGCCCAATCCTGCTGGATGAAGTGGAGTGCTCAGGCAATGAACTCTCACTTGACCAGTGCAAGAAGAGTGACTGGGGACAGCAGAACTGTGACCACATTGAAGATGCTGGGGTCTCCTGTGACCCTTTCACAGGTACAGACCTACAGCTCTATGCCAGTCAGATATGGTCTGTCTTACTCCCATATTACACAGCTTCCTCAGCAGATAGCTCCCCGGCTTCAGGATCCCACAGGGCTCCTACGTATGGCTCCCACAAGGGCTGCCAGACGTGGAGGCAGAGAGCAAGCAGAAGATGGGAATGGATCAGAGCCAGGCTTGGTGGCGTTCCCATTGCTTTCCACAGGTGGCATGGAAAGGCCGAGGTGAATCCTCCCCTGACAGATGGGCACGTTTGGGAGCAATGAATGTTTGGGTTTTGAGTACCCATGGACTCGGTTTCTTTCACTCATGGGCTGTACAGAGAGTTCAGCAGTGGGACACAGGCGGTTTGTTTTCACCTCTGCTGAGCACTGACCTTTCCTTCTCCCACTCCTTGCAGAGGGCACTGTCAGGCTGGTTGGTGGCCGCAGCCCCAGAGAAGGCAGGGTAGAAGTTTATTACAACGGAGACTGGGGCACAGTATGTGATGATGGCTGGACAGACCTCGGTGCCCAGGTGGTCTGCAGGCAGCTGGGCTTCAGGTAGGACTGAGAGCATGTGTAGTGTCTGTACTTCCTAATTTAAAGGATTAGATTCCATCCCCCTTCACTGGGATAGGCTGGACCTTACTTTTTTCAATGTTGTCTTTATTAGAAGGGTTATTACCATTATACAGCTTCCATTCAGGAAAGATTAATAGGTATCCACATCCTTTCCCGGGGCGGCGGGGGTGGGGGGGGGGAAGAAAAAAATCTTTATTATGTCTTGCCTGGGCCTGTTTTGAAAGCAGGTAACAGGCTTGATACTGTCTTTATGGACCCCTCAACAAAGAAAGTTGTCTCAATACACCTTAAATTTCCAGGTGTATCAGCTCAGCACTGCCACCTCCTCTGCTCTGTCAGCTAAATGATATCACGCAGCTGCTCTGTCAGCTAAACACATCACCTGCTTCAGTAGCTGAACAAAGACCATCAGGGCGAAAAAGAGTAGTATTAGCGATTTTCATAATGCTTTTCTTTCAGCCCATTGCTGAACTGTTGTCCCTCCAGGTATGGTTTTGGGGAAGACTTAAAATCAGGATACTCTAGGGTTTTTATGTGGATTTTTTAGTATGAGTAGGGTATCCTTGTAAAATTTCAGCTTTATAGACTGAAGAAAAGACTAAAATAAGGTCTTCCCTTGGAGTTCAGCTGCTTACTGTGTTTGTCATCTCTTGTAGTGCCTAAAAGTTTGCAACTTTCTGCATGTCAGATCCAGGTAGTTGCTTCCTATAAAAAGAAGCAGAATTAATTAAATATTGGTATTTTTGATGCCTCTTCTGCTAGCCCCTCCCCAGATTGATGTACCTGGTGTCATGTCTGCAAAGCAGCCTCTGTGCTATAGCTGGCCCTCTGTGCTACTCTGACTGTGCCTTTGACCAGACACTAGCAAATGGACTGGTCTGAGAGAGCCTCCCTGAAAACTGAAGCTGGTGAGATGTGCAAGATGCTTGGCTGCCATCCTTTGTGTCACTTAGTGGTTTAGGTCAGGAGCCATCAATACCACAGCTCTGCAGGGGAGTCTCCCTTTGGGTCTGAGCTTGGGTCCCTCTGTGGGATTAGTAAATTTTAATGAATCTGATGTTATGTTCTGTTTCCTTCCTCTAGTGGTCCTGCTACCCTGGCCTCTGAAGGGGACTATGCTGCTGGCCAAGGCTTTATCTTACTGGATGATGTGGCTTGTGTGGGGACAGAGCTGTCCCTCCTGGACTGTCCCCACAGCAACTGGGGGCAGCATGACTGCTCACACGCTGAGGATGTGGGAGTCTGCTGCTCCCCCGAGAGCAACACAGTCATGGATGGCAGCCTGGGTAACTCACTTTGCCTCTTGCCCTGGACAGTGGGGAAGCGTCACCTGCTGGTCTGTTCCTTTGTAAACTCTGGCAGATGTGGGAGTTTTCTCTGTGCTGTCTCAGTGAGGGGGCTGCTTTTTGAGGAGGACTCTTAGGAACGAGCCCTGGCTGTCTTGGGGCACAGCCACAGAGCTGTGGCTCCACCAGACGTATGGCCAGGCCTGCAGAGAAACAAACTGGAAAAAATCGTGTTGGCAGTCTCTAAAACAAACCTGAGGGACTGAGGAACGGTGGCTGCCTTAGCGTGCCCTTGCTCGCTTATGAGATGCCTCAGCCCCATGTCTGTGGGAACACGGGAACCCTTTAACTAGACCCTTTAAGAAACTGGTGTAGTTATGTTAGTGTCACACCTTGCCAAGACAAGAGGATTTCAGATGTGAGGGGCTGTTGTGTGGAAATTGGCACTCTTGTGTGGATGGCACACTTTTAATTAAAATTGTGAACGTATTTCAGGTTAGAATAATTTCCTTTTTCATATGAGGCCTGATACTCTTCCCTTTTTCTCTTACAGGAGACTTTCCAATTTGTTAGATATTTTTTATTGAAATAGATGGCATCTAACTTTTTTGGTTTTCCTAGGTGTAGAAGTCTTCTCTTGTTTAGAATATAATAGTTTTATAATTTAATGGGTTTATTTCCAAGGCATGTTTAAGCTTGTCCACTCTTGGCGCAGAAGTTAATAACTTTCCTTCTGTTCTCGTTCTCCTCTTTACTCAGCTTTCAGAATATGATCCACTAATTATTTCCAGTATGTGTTAAATAAATTAATATGTATGTAGTGTTCTGATTCAGCACAGAGGTGAAATGAGGGACATAGTCTTCATATAGAAACACTCTTTTGTTCCTTTTTCGTTTTCTTTTTTTTTAAGCTTGCTGATGTCTGGGATTCGTCTTTTCCTACAGAACCCAAGTTCTGGGCACCTCACTCTCTCTGGTGTTTTTGCTTGCAGCAACCTGTGTGTTTTCTGCCGCAGGGCCACCTGTGCGGCTGGTGGATGGAGAAAGCACCAAGGAGGGACGGGTTGAGGTATTCCTGAATGGGCAATGGGGCAGCGTCTGTGATGATGGCTGGACAGACAGAGATGCTGCAGTAGTTTGCAGGCAACTGGGATTCAGGTAAGAGCTCTGGTACATGCACTTTACAGATAGAAACAGCTCTCGGGGCTTGCTTCTTTCTAGACCTGGGGGCTTCATTTCTTTGTTTTGGCATATCTGCCATATGCTTGAGGGAGTAGGCTCCTATTCTCACAGTGCCTTCAGCAAGCACTGTACTACTGTCTGCGTGCAGAGTGACACATAAATATTATTTCTCTTAAAATGTGCTGGTGCATCAGGTTCACCTGCCTCCTGCTTATTGTAGATTAGCCACCCTCTTTCTAATTGCAGTGGTACAGCAAAAGCCAGGCCAATGGCTTATTTTGGTGAAGGCCATGGGCCCATCCATCTGGACAACATAGAATGCAGTGGCACAGAGCACAGCCTGGGGCAGTGTGTCAGGCCTGACACCGGGATTCACAGCTGTTGGCACAGTGAGGATGCCGGTGTGATCTGTGACTATGTGGAAGAGAAGGTCCAAGACATCAAAACAGGTGATATGCCCATTTCTTCTAAGCAGAAATCTGGGGCTCCAGCTGTAGTATCTCTGCATGCTTTTATGCTTTTCCCCTGTAGTTCTTCTTTGGATGAAACTTCACCTACAAAATAAGCATTTCCTGTCCCGCACCTCCTACTTTTTCCTTGTTTTCATTATCTCTTCTTAGGAGCACAGAGTGCTCCAGAATGAGGAGCTCCACCCATGTCAGGCCTTTCAGCCTTCCCCACAGCCAAGTCACCGTACCCTTCCTCAAAGCCATAACCATGAGCAAACTTTGGGGTTTAGAGCACTGAGGAAATAGCTGTAGAGGTCCCATTCCTGGTATAAGATTACAGATACTGGAGGTAAGCACCTCTACCAAAACTGAGCAAAACTATGGGATCAAATCCTCTATGAATTCCCTATGCACAACACAGCGCAGTCTGTTACTATGAGGATTAATGCTTTCGGGGAAGGCTAATGGTATTTAGCTCTGTGACAGCAATTCTTGATGCTAGCTAAGCTGAATGTATCTACTCAACTGCTCTAACTTTGCTGTGCAGATCCAGAATCTGGTGTGTGTGGGATGCGCCTGCTTCACCGTCGCAAGAAAAGGATCATAGGTGGAAACAAGTCTCTCAGGTACTACCCTGTATTTGCTGGGAAAGCCAGAACTGGTTCCAGCTTTCCTACAGGCTCTGGAAACAGCCTGGCAAATGCTGAATACGTTCACACATTTTCAGTGGTGATTTTTGAACATGATTTGAAACAGTGGGCCCATCTAGGGGAGAATGCACACCAGCTGAGCCCAGGTGAGGCAGAGTGGATGGGAAAAGAGGAAAACAGCTCCTCTGTGAGTGATGCCTATTATTCCTTTGTTTCTTTTTCAGAGGTGGTTGGCCATGGCAGGCCTCACTACGGTTGAAGGGTTTTCATCGAGATACTCGTCTGCTGTGTGGAGCAACGCTGATCAGCAGCTGCTGGGTAGTGACTGCAGCCCACTGCTTCAAAAGGTGTGTTTGTGAGTGGGAAGGCCTGAGGGATACTCAAAGATGAGCAAGAGAACCTCATACAAGGCTATCCTCCCAGCCCAGTGGAACCACATGAGCAAAGTTTCTAAAACAAGACCTTCAGGTTATGATGTGTGTGATCTTGGAGCACTTCTGGGGATGACTCAATATAAGCTTGCTTTATCCTTCACTGCTTACACCTGCCCTCTTAACTTTGAGGCTTTACAACTTAAAGGCATCCAGCATTTTGCCATTCTTCAGTGCTTTAAGGAAATGTGAACTGAAGGTCACATGCCTTGCAACTGTTGTAGACCTTTTTATAGGGGGAAAGAAAGAAAGAAAAGTCTAGTGCATGGGACACCCGTTCACCCCAACAGCTAGCATTATCACATCTGCTAAAGAGGTCCTGCTGTCTGGTAACTGGCACTGTTTTATCAGTTTGTCAGGACGTGGTTCAGTCTCACAGCAACTGAAACTTGTGTGAGTCTGTTTCTCTTCTAGTAGGATTATCAAGACCTTGAGTGTCTTTTTTTCCAGATTTGGTGTTGATGTGCGGCGCTACCTGCTGCGGGTGGGCGATTACCACACAGGCGTGAAAGATGAGTTTGAGAGGGAGCTGCCCGTGGAGCGGATCATCCTCCACAGGAACTACTGGGCCGGCAGCAATGATAATGACATTGCCCTGGTCCGGATGCGGGGCAGAGAGGGGCACTGTATCTCCTTCAATCACCACGTTCTGCCTGTCTGCCTGCCTGACAGGAAAGAGAAGTCTGACATCAACAGGCAAGCTTGCATCATCTCTGGCTGGGGAGACACAGGTGAGTGATGGGGCTTTGAGGAGGAATAAAGATAGGGAAGTCTGGGTTCAGGAGCCTACATGGGCCATTAATTTATGTCCGCACAACTCAAGGCCATGTTCTCACTGCTTCTATTGTCTGTGCCAGCACATGGTGTCAAGGAGAGGCGAGGTGAGGTGATTTTTGTGCCATTGTGTTTTCTTCTGATTTTGAGGCTTCTTGAGCATGCTCATGGTGTGAGTTTTGGTTGCCATAGCATCCTTCTGAAGCTGTGGGAGAGAGCAATGCTGCCATCTGGCCACAGTCCTCTCTTTCTTCCCCCTTCTACACATGTTTGCCCACAGCTACACGTTTGCCCCCTTTCTACACATGTTCGTCCCCCTTAGGCAGCAGCCCATGCAGAGCTGGTGGATAAAGCCTATGGGAGGCCCCCATGTTTCCATGACCTCCTGCCTTCATGATACTGTAGTAGTGAAATGGGGGCTTAGAGGTGGAAGGAGTCTCTCCCAGACAACCTTGCCCGATCTCCCTGGGTATTGCTCCAGGGACGGTTGGGCTCTGAGGCTGGTTTCTGCAGTTGGTTCAAGACGGCCTGTACCTGTCCTTTTGCAGCACATTGCTATGGAGTTTCCTAGGTAAAAGGGAGCAGGGAATATTCTAGAAAGTATTAATTATTAAATACTTAACACTCTCAAGGTGATGTTTTAAAATGCTGGGCATGGTGGAGTCCTGACATGCATGCATTAGCAAAGTCTAGAGATAGCTTTGAACTCTAAACAAAGCTTTATAACCAGCTGTCCAGTCATCCCCCATTTGGGGCTCAGAGATGCAACATAGGGCTTGGGGCAAGGAGGCCTTTCTGGGGCTGCTGTCACTGGAGCAAAGCCATATGTTCAGAAAGACTTCCTGCCAAAAGGCAAATAGCCTCAGGAGCTTGTCTGTTGATTTTGGACTTACCCATCCTTTACAGCTGCTACCCCAAGTGTTTAACTGCAAATATACATTTGTCTTCAGAGTGAGTTGCACACGGTGCACGTGTCACTTCAGGGTGTCTGGAGAGGGTCAAGGAGAAACTTGGCCATGTAACTCCCTTAAGCTCTACTGGGACTTAATGGCTAGAATCCCTCCCACGCACGAAACCCAGCTTTCCTAATGAGAGGTGCAGTTGCCTGCTACCTCGTGAACTTAGTGTAAACCTTGGGCACAGAAAGGTCATACTCTAATATAGCACGGGAACCTTATGTTCTGACTAACTCTGGGGTAATAAAGAGATTTGAGCAGAGACAAATCTGGCCAAAATGAAGTCAGCTCCCTTTGGATAATATTTGGACGTCTCTGAAATTCTCTGAGGATTGAGCGCTTCACAAATATTACTGCATTTCTTCTCTTGAGAAAACACTGCCCTTGTTTTACAGAGGAGGAAATGGAGGCTCAGAGAGGTGAAGTAAATTGAATGAGGTTCAAGTTACTTGTTGGCAGAACCGGGAGTAACACTCATCCTTTGATGTTACCTCTTTCTCCAACCTCTTCCCCATTTCTTTGATCTTAAAGCTCTTTTTTGTGGTCTGGCTTGGCAGTACTGTTTTATGATGGTTCAGAGATGCTGAGCTTGGCCTATTTCTGTGCCGCAGTCTTGACATTAAACGTACAAACACCTGTTTTTGTGTGGAGCACCATTGCTCTAGGTCCTTGCTGTTGTCTGTAGGTGAATTGGTCTGGATGGTCTGTTCTGTTCCAGGGAAGTCCTATTCAAGAACCCTGCTGCAGGGGGTGGTGCCTCTTCTCCCACGGGAAGACTGTGAGGTTCGTTATGGGCAGAAGTTCACCAACCGCATGATTTGTGCCGGGAATCTCTCTGAAGAGAAACGTGTGGACAGCTGCCAAGGTGACAGTGGAGGGCCACTCATGTGTCAGAGATCAAACGGACGCTGGATCATTTTGGGGATCACTTCCTGGGGTTATGGCTGTGGTCGGAAGGATTCCCCCGGTGTGTACACAAAGGTCAGCAAATACGTACCCTGGATCAAGAAAGTGACCAAGCTAAAATGAAAATATCTGAGCTGTAGGAACTTCAACGTATGGTCCTTTTGCCCTGCAGCAGCAGAAGGCTGTGGCTTCTGGCCTGTGACTGGCTGATGGAGATTTTTCTTGTCATTGGACACTGGGAAAAGACTTTAATGTAGAACTGGGAAAAAAACAGTTAATGGCTGATTCTTTAAAGTCTTTGGTTTCACTTTAGTCCATAATCTCTGAGCAGAGAAAGCAGGTGCACAGCGGTAAGAATGATAAGTCTATGTTGCCCTGACTATCTGAGTCCTGTAATGCCATCACACTTGTTCCTTCACCCTGACACACAGAATGGCAGAAGTGGAGAGATATCTGCCTCTGTAAATCTGTTCCCGTTTTTGTATGTTTGCATACTTGAAAAATGCTGCAAGGAGAGGTGAGATGCTCAGAAGATAGCACCAGGCTCTGGCATAGTGGAAATCTTCAGATATTTTTTCATAACAGCTCTCTTCAGTTCCAGGAATCAGAAGATTTGACCTCAGCTGAGGAACAGGCCAACAGTTGGGATTTTTTTTCTTCCCTGTTACGTCTTTAGGGGGAATGTTCTCTCTTCTGAATAGTAGGTCTGCTCCCATATCATCCCTTTTAAGTGTCTGTCCCTGCTAAGAGATTCTTGTCCCTCCTGCTGTAATCCTGTATCACACATTTCCATCTGCCAGATGCTATGGTTTTATTGCTGCTTTCTCAATATTAGTGGTCCTTTTGTGTTCTTTTTTTTTTTCTTCCTTAAAGCAGCATCTCCTAGAATCAGTTGTTGGTGTGAGAGTAAATCTTCATTTTTAAGAGACAATAGCTTTCTTGCCCTTATGATTACTATGAAGAACTTAAAAATGAGACCTCAAAAAGCTGAATATTTTTCTTTAAATTCAAACGTAGTGTTAATCTCAAACATTCAGGTGTTGAGTCATGATTTAACAGCACTGTGGGGACTTTCTCTTGGTACCTCATTCACCACAGCTATTAGCTGCCCTTTATTTGTGATGTTCGTCTCTAATATCTCTGTGTTCACAGTTCTCCCATGAAACATGGAAATACTCCTGGGATATAGATACACAACAAACACAGGGAGTGAGTAATTTGCTTGAGGTGTAAAACAGTAAGTGTGCTGCAAAGCAGCTTCCCACTTTCCCAAAGTGTGTTTTATTCTTGTAACCTCTGGGCTATGCTTCCTCACTTCTCTTCTTTGCACTATTTTACTTTTCATTCCTCTCAGTGGGAGTAAACTGGCTTAACTCGAGGGTGTGCAAGCAGTGCCATCACGCTGTAGTTCTCAGCCTGAACAGAAATAATGCTGAGAGAAGGCAGAGGTTATCGAATACTTCAATTTCTTCCTTCCCTCTCCTCCAAACAAATGAATAGAGTTTCCTCTTAGGCCTTAATCACTTTTGTAAGTTAATTTATTATTCTTGAGTAGGCAGAAAAATATAAAAATAGGTGGAAGGGCTCAGTGCATTAGCAGTTTGAAGTGCACAGTGTCATCTTGCTGTATATAGACAAGCCAGAGAGAAGACAGGTCTGCTCAGGAGTGGGGGCAGTAAGCTTTGACGTATAACCAAAGACCCGAACACGGAGTAATAATAGAGTGGGACACACGGAACTTGTGCCAGATGTGCATGTTTGGGGTTCGTCCACACACTGTAGGGTAGGCAATGACTGGGTCAGGCACTGGCCTGCTGTCTGGAAGGTCTGCACTGAAGGCACTGTGGTGTTCAGTACCTAGGTATTACCAAGGCAAGAACAGAAGGCAGAGCACAGCCTGCGGATTAGCAATGTCATGTTACAGGGCATGTGGTGACAGAGTCCTAGAAATTGCCTTGGATTCAATTAGTAGTGATCGCTTAAAGCTTTATTTGTCTTCTATAAAACAGCTTATAGAAGGTGCTGACCTGGCTAGGTGGCTGATTTTTGTGTGTGAGTGCTAAACTAAACAGTTCCATTTCAAGGAATTATAGGACAGTTGGGTTACCAATACTGCAATGGAAACTTTATTTTAAAAAAGAATTGTAGGAATCCTGACAACATGCAACGTCAGAACCCCTGCAAAGTGGCCTTTGAGACAGATCGGGTCTGTTTGTGCCTCTCCTCGAGGGGCTGAATGTCTGCAGTGCAGCTTGTGCTGATAACGGGGTTTGAAGGGCCAGGCTCGATCCTTGGGCAGCGCTGTGCCTGGCTCCACGCTGGCTGTGTTGTCCTGCAGCTGCCGGCAGAGAGTCTCTGAGACACAAGCTGCAGACTGCTCCTTATCTCCCAGGAATTAAAATGACAGGAGGACTGAGGGCAATTACATTACGGACCTCTGGTCTTGCAGGGGATTAAATGCCAAATTCCAACCTGGCAGCAACACTACCTGTCTGGGAAACATGGAAGGATTTGGCTTTTCTTTTCAGCCTCCCCCAAGCCAGCATGATACAGCAGCTCAAATAGTTTCTGTGCCTTGGGTGCTGTCACCTCTCTAGTTTAACCTGGTTTAATCTTTCAGCTTATACCCATAGGCAACAGGCAAAGAAACACCCAAAGGATTGAAACTATGAGGTTATTTCCCTAAGCCTACTTAACTGGTTGCCATTCAGGGGTTTAGAATAAATTACCATGTAACAGAGTGAGGCACAGGCCTGGCATTGTCTTCTGAAATTCCCATGTTCTAGGCCAAAATATTTCTTTCTCCTAGATCTTGTCATCAGGAAAGCTGTGAGAATTCTTGCAAGTAACATCCCGTAAGTCCTGCATGAGCCAGGAGGAGTGAAGGAAGTATCTGATCTCCTTCGCCTAATTTTACACCTTACTGTAGGCAAGCCTGGCAATACTCTCCTCAGTTGTCCTAACCCATTTCAGAGCACCACTATTGCTCTTTCCTGTTAAACTGGGGCTGTGGCCCAAACCAAACTCGAGGGCTTTGCCACTGAGGCTTACTGGAACTGCCTGGTTGGATGAGCAGCACTCAGCCACTCTAGGACCGTATTTTGTACACAATGTTGGCCAGCAGCAGATGTTTCAAAGGATAATATGTGTGAGTTTGTACTGAACAAGTTTTAACAGCCTTTCCTTTTGGGGAATTTTGTTCTCAGCCCATTTGAATTAATTACTTGCATTACTATTATTATCATTAAAAACAGGAGTACAAATACTCAGTCCTCTAGGTGTTGTACAAATATTATGCACCATCCTTTTGTGATACTTTTTTTCTCTAAAGCATGAGAGTTTATATCCCTAACATAAAAAAAACTATTTAATGTAACCAGCCTTCATCTTCCGTATAAATGTTTAATCCCTTATTTAATCCAAATAAGCTCTCAGCCTCAATATTTTCTGGCAATGAGAACCAATATAATTTTATTCTCCATAGTGCATCATTTCTTTTTATGGTTCCTGAATTAATTGCCTTTTGTTTTCATTGAATCCCATCTGTCCTTGTCTTCTTGGCTATGAGAGGAAATAAGGGTCCTGGCTTTATATTCTCCGTTGTCCATTATTCTAGAGAGAGATTTTCTAAAACCGTGGCTTCTCTGCCTCTCTTCAACCCAAACTGTCTAGGTATCTGAAAACATGCTGATTGTCTCTTCATGTCTTCTCTTTCTGCTGGATCTTTAAGCTTTGGTAACCAGAACTGAATGCAGTTTGCCAGGGAAGGCTGTGCCATCTGCTGATTCTTTTCAATATTATTTTCTATAGTAGGCAACGTTGTGAGTGTTGTCAGCACTGTATGTGTATTATGTATGTATGCTGGAGCTAGCTTTAACCTTGCTGTTGTCTTGGTGGCAGCCTAGCGACAACGGGATGAAAACCCACCAAGGTTAATTCCCTTCGTGTCTCAGGCAGGCGCAGGAACCCCTCCGAGTGCCGAGCGATTGCTGTAGGTATGTCTGGGGAGCATAACACAGCTCTGAGCAGGGAGCACCTGAATAGATGTGTAGATCTTTGCCTTGGCGACATACCTGAAGGGCTGATACAGTCCATCTTTGCAGCATCAGTCCGTTGGATAAGGCTAATGCACATACACTATTTCCAGGAGCTGAGAGCTCAGTCACTGCCGCTGGTGGCTGCACTGTTCCACGTGGATGCTGAGACAAGTTCCCATAGCAGTGTGGCACACGCTGGTTATGTGGGAAAGGGAATGTCACTATGACTGGCTGGCAGCATTGGCAGGAATAGAACCATGGCTATGCTAAGGGTCTATGGAGCAGCTATTGGTGCTCCAGGTATCTCTCTTTGAGGGAATGCCCCAGTGCTCTACAAGGGCTGACCCAGTGCCACTGTCTTCCTGACTTGCAGTGCCTGCGCTGGTTCCCTTATCAGCCCTGTCTTGACACCAATCCAGGCTTTGGCTGGCTGAAGCTGGATTAAAGATTTCTCCCTTTCCTTTAGCTGAACACTGTTCTGATGATTTCTGTGAATTATGTTCTATGCTGTAATTAATCAGGCATCTGTTTATTAACCTGGACAGGTTGTTGATTACCTTTGTAATCCTCGTACCCTTATAGCAGAGAATAACAGATCACTTCCTCAAAGGTATTAGTGAGGAACGAGGAACATGGATATTTGCTATCTCAACAGGGACCTGCCTGTTGTCTGTCTTCCTTCCTTTCTGAACCCAACATCCTGAAGTCTCTTCACCCAAAAAAAGCTGCGGTGATCCATCAACCACTTGAAGACAGATTTTTATGTATATATTCAGCAATCAGATGAAAGCTTTTGAGATATGAACCGCACTGTGGTGTTTAACACCATCTTGATAGACTTGCTGGGAGTTTCTTGCAGCTAGAGGGAACGGAACGGCCCTTGTATGTAACCAGCTTGGGACCACTCCTTGTGGAACAAGGCACTGTGACCCGGATGAATGCACATCTTGTGGGCTATATTTTTATGTGGTAAGAAAAATACTTAATTCCCCATATCAAGGAGAAACATTCAGTTGTGTAGTAGCCCACTCAGTCGTATTAAAATCCCATTTTACAAACCCGAGGCCAAGTACCTCTAAAATCAGTCAAGTGCCAAAACTGTCATGTCCCCTGGATCAACACCAATGGCTCACAAGGTATGCTAATAAATGGATTATACTGTGACTGTGTGGGGCTCTGTCTTATTTTTAATAAAGGAACCTGTTCCAAGGGCAGGTTTTAGGATTTTTTTGGAGCACTTAATTAAGCTAATTAAATTTCTGTATTAATGTTATTTTTAGAGCAGCTTTAACGTGCTAAAGCATGTTACAAAGTCAGCATCTTGTTAGCTACCTTTACAATGAAATGCAACAGTTCTTCAAATGCCACATTTTCTGGCTGTTTGGAACAGGTGCAGATCAACTCATTACACTTAAAACTTAACAGTTTCATAATTTGTTGTTATAGATGATCTTTCTATACTACCTTTGAACAAACTTGTTCAGCATGATTTAGTCTCAGTCTAGGGTTCATGTGTCACCACTGCGAATCAAAGCCAACCTCTGGAAAAGGTGAAGTGGGAGGAATGAAATGCAGTTTGAATGAGACACCAATGCAAGAATACTCCTCTCCTCCTTTTGCCCCCTGAAATCTGCATTGCTGTATAAAAAGTCTGTTTTGAAACACAGTTCAGCTCCTTGCCAGATCACTGCTACTGCACTGACTTGCCTGAGTCATTAGGGTTAGACCAGGGCTTGGTGTAGCTGATGCCTGCAGACTCCAAGTATTGCAGTGTGTAAGTTTGTGTGTGTGCTGCCTCCAGCCTGCTGCTGGGGACTGACGTGCACCCACTGAAGAAAGTGCTGCTTGTCGTTAAAACCTCCCTCGCTTCATGTCTGCCTTTGGGCTTTTCTACACCTGCCTACATTTCCTCTCTTGCTTGTGCAAAACTGAGAGCCTGTGGCTGAGGTTCTGTGAGAATGGACAGCTTGTGTATCGATGGAGGGAAGCAGAGTGCAGGCATTTTAGATGGCCTTTCACGTGTCAGCTGGCAGTGTTTCACCAAGTCAGTTCTGCGACGCTCTTCTGTAGTCACTGACTTGGAAAGAAACAAAGTCAAAACTGTGGTTAAGGTTACGAGTCTGTCAAGTCTTGTGTCTTGTTATTAAAGCCCTCGACTGCTGCCTTCATGTGGAGAAATGCTTGGGAGGAGTGTATGGCATGAGCTTCCTTGTTTCAGATTGCCAGCTGTAGAGTACCTGGCTTTGGACTTTGAAACTGAAATACCTATCAGGAGGAAATTGGGCTTTACTTCATGCAGTTTTATAACTAGGATAGTTACCATATTCACTGGGAGAGAGGAAGGCGGGCATTCAGGTATCACCACTGACATTAAAAAAAATTCTTACCAGGGCACAATTTCCTCTTTCTAATGGATGAAGACAGTATACTGCTCAGATAACCTTGGATTGCTGGGCTGGGTGCTGTGCCACTCTTAAACTGGCATGTCTAGAGGGGGTACCCAGCATTGGTAGGAGGTTTCTATGGGATTGTGTTTACATGCAAAAGTGAAAAGAGGAAGTAGAGACAGCCAAATGGATCTAAATACGTGAATGATCCAGCTGGAGTCATTTATGTTTAGAAAACCCCTTGGATTTAAGAGGTGCTGATGGAGGACAGGAGTAGAACAGACAAATTCAAACAAATTGGTGAAACCCTGGTGCACCACTTGATTTTCCCCTCTCTGCCTTTCAAATCCCACACATTCTGCCAGAAATAAAAGGCACCTTTCTCTTCACAGCTTTTCAAAACGAGCCTGTCTCTCGAAAGTAAGAAACAACTGCTTTGGATGTGCTTTACCAAAAAGAAGCTGTGAAGCTGTGTTGCTCTGATGTCAGACAAGCAAAAGGTGGTGTTTCTTCTATCTGTTTATATCTGTTCTGGCCTTCCTACAGAAATCAGGGCTGCTGTGGCTCAAAGGGCTGAGCTGGAAACGGGTGTAACTCAATGCTGGGCTCATATTCAGTTGCTGCCCAACAGAAGAAACGCACGGGCAGGAATTAAAATTGCAGCAAATTAATTCTGCTGAGAAGCGTATGCAGAACACGTTGAGATTCCCAGCCCATGCCAGGCCTGGGGCTCAGGAGCCAGCAGCAGGTACCTGCCAAGCTTTCCATGAGAAGAGGTCATGCAGCGGCTTGCTGGCACGTTTGCCTCTTGTGCTGGCCTGGACAGTGGGCCCTCCTCCCTGTGAAGATAGGGAGTGTGGAAGAGATTTGCTGTGGCAATGTAACTGGACAACTCAGCTAAAACCACTTTAAAAGTTTATACTTCTCTTCTACTTTCTCCTCAAAAGCAGAACAAAACCCCTTGAAACACCACCACCCTCTTCATTGCAGTTTAACTAATCTGCTCTGCTTAAAACTGAGCTGTATGCAAAGAAGAAAATGTGCTTCTAAATGTTAGTTCCTTCCGTACTATTTTTCCCCTCCCCACTTGCATGTATGGGCTTGCTGGAGATAAAGTAGGATTACAACCTCCAGTGGTAGGATGGAGACCTGTTTAAGAGGGGATGAGTGTACTATTCAGACTACTGAACACTGAGGTTTTTTAGAACCAGTAACTAAACACACCGTAGGAAAGCTCCTTTGCTTCAGGTTTATCACTTCATTATCTCTAGCAGGACTAGGAAGGAGATTCTGTGATTCAGCACAACTATACTGAGGTCTCAACAGAAACCCTTTTAACTCCCCAGATATTTAAACCACAGCTAGGTTGATTAAGACTTGAGAAATTTTTATTGTCCTACAAGGCTTGTCTTTGCAGTTACACAGGTTTAACAATTTGCTTAAACTGATGCAACTTTGCTGTTGACACTTGGGGGGAGGCACTGTTTGAATCATATGTCTGAAGAAATAAGCAAAGAACGTGCCACTACTCACTAAATTCCTACTCCTATTCTATGTAACCATCCTGAAAAAAAATAGTTTGCTAGAGTCAACACTGAATTTGATGACAGAATTACACAAATCTACTTTTCTTCCCCAAGAAGACATGGGAAATTACCTTGGGAAATGTGTTAAAGTTTCAGATGGTAGGTCTTACTGGACTTTGTCACAGCATTTTGCAGGCACATGGCTGAAAATGAAGATCTGCCTAAAAAAGCTAGTAGCCTTTCAGTCAGCTCGCAAAACAACCAGCCGTCAGTACCTGCTAAGGGCCAGACACCTTCCTAGAGAGGAGAGCTGAAGACAGAAGCAGCTGATTTAATCTGGGAATCCCCAAGTCTCCTAAAGGAGGAGGATCCTGTTCAAAGAGCTTGCCTCCTGAATGCATCAGGGATACGAGATCTGCAGGTAAAATAGAATGAGACAAACACTGTTTACCTATAAACATCCACACAATTTTAAGGATCGACTGATTTGTTTTACAGAGCATCCTGCAATAGGTCCTACTTGCTCAAGTAAGTAGGTCTAGAAAAAAAAAAAAAGATAAAATCTTTTCTCCCTCGTTTCTCACAGAAACAGAGAAGCGACTGAGAGGTGTTATTGCTGTATCTAGCAGCCCAGGTGATTTTCAGACATTGTGACATGCACAATATTTTTATTAGTGTCTCTTCTTTCTGACACGAAAGGGGCCAGTTAAACATATATAACTCAGAAAGCGCTGACCCTTACCCGCACTCATGAGCGCAAAACTTGTCACGGTGTGTTTTCTTAAACGGAGCACTGCTGCGTGGTTGTGGCAACCATGCTTTTTGTAAGAGAGAACCTTATGTTGAATTGACAATTCAATTCAAAATTGAACCTCCCATTGAATTCTGGTGGGAGATAGCATTAATTAAATTTTTAAAATAAAAGACTTTGCATCCTTAACTCCAAGGTTAGATTATTTTTCTGAGAAAGGGCTCTGCAGAATACATAGACTATTTTACTGCCCATTTAATATTGTACAGTGTTGTTCTTGCACTTCAGAATCACCTTTTATTAGCAATCTGCACCTTAAGCGCTAAGCAATCTGCACCTTAAGCGCTAAGGTGCCTAATCTTTATATTTTGAAAGACTGAAGTGCTGGGAGGCAGCTATATTGCAGGTTCATCCGAAGGAGTAGGTTTCATAGCATGTAGAAAGCTTCTGCTCCTGGAGATGTAAGAAACGTACGCACAGCTGGGCAAAGGTACCTCTGAGTTTGCTGGATTACTTCATTTAGCCAAGATCTGCTTACATATATTGCAGAATAATATATGTCGGTCTTGACATGAATGAATGGACTGCCTCTGTCTCCCTAACAGTGATCCTTTACTTACCAACTCACTGTACCCACAACAGCAAATAAATAGAGAAACCTGACTTCTACAGCAAAGGCTACTGCAGCGCTTGCATCTTTTTTTTTCTGTGATTACCATTTTGGATTTCTAAAACTGTAGATTGATAGAGAAGGAATGTCACATTTAGAAACTTTCCTTGGTTATTTTTTGGCAGACTGAAAATAAGCCAAGAAACTTATGTTTTGCTTAATGCCTGCATCAAAAGGGGCTTCTCAGAGCATTTAGGAAGCTTTAAAGTATATAACACTGCAAGTTAGGCTAATACGCTCTCTAGACAAACTGAGTTACCAATTGCTGAGTTTCCATAAATGGGGTATCTGACCTGCTCTCTAGACAAAGGAGAGACTACTGCTTTCACAATCTTCTCACCTTAGCTGAGGAAATGTCCAAATGTGCTATCAACTGAAACAAAGAGTACTTGCAGCGTAACAGTTGTTTTCTTTCCCCTCTGAGAAATGGAGAACAGCTCTTTCCAGTTCCTTTTAGCTTGATGCTATGCCTTTAATCTACCTGTGAACTTATAGTGCATATTAGAGCCTGCCAGAACGTCAGCTTTGGTAATGGCAGAAGAAAGAACAGTGTGAAAAAGAAAAAAAAATGCTACTGCAGGTTACTGTGAAAGGAAGAAGAAAATACACTCGTAACCTGTGAAATACAAGATGCTAGACAAAATATGCTTAGTAACCCTTGCAGGTATTAGTATCTATAAATGGCATCTTAAGCTTTCTGAAGAACATTAGTTGTGTTCATACATGTAGTCTTAGCCATAACTGTTGTTTCCTGCTTTATGACAGTAATTTTAACAGCTGTTGCAAAGTGTTCCCCTACCGACTCCATTTACCATGTGTGTGTGTACCAGTCACCTCACAAACAGTGAATTCACTTTTGAATAATGCTTTAAGATCAGGCATATGTTCGTATTCTATAGGATTCCAAAGAGAGAACCTCGGACACCATCAGTTCAAAGTCTCTAGTGGAAAGGATTAGTCAAAGATTGGAAACTGCTCAATTGAAATTTGTTTTCCGGAGCTTGTGATTTCTCAGGGCAGCTTTGCTTTCACCATCCCGGTATGCAGTGTCTGGGAGAGCTCCGTGCATCTTGCACAGCCGCTTGTCTAGTCAGAAGCAGAGCAAGGGGAAAGGAGCTACGTGCTGTCCCTTCTCTTGTGCTAAAGCAGTATTTGCTCCATCTGTTCTACAGGCCCAGTGCTGTTGAAATAAATAACAATGGTAGTTTGTCGTAATGTCTCCGGAGATGTTTTGTATCTGTTATTAACAGTGATCAGTATATCGTGAAACACTGATCTTCTAGGAGGAACAGGAACTTAAGATACTAGAATTATCTGCAGTTTGCCATAGTGTCATAGCACAAGAAACTGTTTTTCTGCACATCCAATGTATTACATAGACATAGGGCCATATGTGTGCTTTAAAAATTTGCTTTTGCTTGTCATTTCTGAGTGCGTTATTGCACGTGAAAAGACAATGAAATCTTTGCCGAGTCAAAATGTAGCTGAACAGCTGTGTCCCGCTGCATCAGCAGTGATAAAATCTCTAGAGTGGTTTATTTTGTTATGGAGTCTGTGCTAGATTCAAGCCGTAGCAAGGATGTGTTTTACTTTCCACGCGATCAGAAATAAAACCACGCTGGTTATGACTTCTAGAGTACCACATGACTCACCAGTGAAAAGCAGACACTTCTGGGGTGCAATGCAGACTCTCTTTGATTTTTAGTCTCCAGTGAGAGCTTAAGACAGGAAAAAAATGTAAACGTTGCAATTCTGCCTCAGGGTATGTGTGAGCCCTTGTATGTGTCTCCCTCATATGAAATGTTGCATTCTGAAAACCGTGTATAATGGAGGCAGAGGAATTTTGAACAGCAATTTCCTTCCCCTGAAATAAGAGAGAAGAAAAAAAAAAGAAAAAGTACACCCCTGTAAGGGAGAAACCATCTTAGTGGCAACCTTGTAATCTCTGCAGGATTTCTTATTGAATTTCTTTCTTCCTAGCAGAGGACTGCTGAAATTGTCAGATGCTATTTTTCATGGTCTCCTCAGCAGTGACTATTGTTTTTGTCTGTTGGGAGATCCGCAAAGGAAAATACATGCCTGTCTCATGCAATAAGTTGGCTGGAAAAAAAATGAGTGAGTGTTTATGAACTCCTGTGCCTTTCCAAGCCGTAGCCCTGAGGACAAGGAGAAGCGAGTAATCACACCTGCACTCCCTCATGTTGGCCAGGGGAACAACAAACCCAAGTCTGGTCTGCACAAGCCAGAAGACACGTTTTTTTCAGTCTCCTGAAATGCATTTTAAGATAGAAGTGCAAATGTTCACCCTGCTTTGCTTGCCTCGTTACTCTCATCACCTTTTCCATCTTTTCAGCCTGTGGCGTTTGAGAAAGTGAAAGCAAGGTTTCTTTGGAAACTTCCACAGCTTGTGATATCCCAAAGAAAGTGATATCCCAAAAGAAGAAGAATGAATGGGAATGAGAATTGCTCCAATTTCATGCAGTTAAACATAATGTGCTGAGGCCCCCTTATACTTTGAAGTGTGTCACATTAGTAAATCTCTCTCCTATTCCTCTTCTCCTCTGCCCTTTCTTGATATAATGTGTATTTACTGGATTCTGGTAAAAGCTAACAGTGCTGTGTTGCACATAGCGTTGACAAAAGGTATTGGTAAGTAGGCTTATGCCATCACTGTATCTCCCTGCCCATTTATGCCATTTCAAGTACCACAACATCTAGGTCAGGGTGCTGAATCTCACTGGTCGTTACCTCTTCGTTCCTTGGATGTGATGTGTGTAGTTTCTTATTTAGCTCTTTTTCCCCCATCAAAATACACTTCAAAATTTCAGCTGTATTTTTTGCATTCTTTCAGACTCCTACAATCTTCTAAGTAATTCTTTCCTCACCAGGGAGACACTTTTCCTGCAGGTGAAACCCTTCTTTCATGCAACACTCCACAAAGTATTGTGATACCTTCATCTATCTCTGCTTTCTCATGTGGCAGAGATTTTCTGCAACACCTTTGACCCAGACTGCTACTGATGTAGCCCACCAGAATTCCCATTATTAGGCAGATGTGTGTCTCTCTTGAATTACTGCTGGTGCTGTGCACGAACAGGTCCTTTGGCAGTACAAATTCGATCCACTCAGGCATCAACGTGGGACAACTTTTCTGTCGGATTAGCCAGAACATGAGACAGACCTTGCCACGATGTGCTATGGCATGTTGTACCTGGCTCGCATGGTGTCCTGCCTCTGCTTGTCTGCCTAGTGCACCTATGGGATGTTGCCTTGGCGCATTGTGGGGACGTGTGTGGTAGATTGCTTGGAAGAACAACCCATTACCAACCTTAGCCACCACCTGGGAAAAAGTCTTGGGAGAAGCACCAAGCCAGCATCAGGATGTCATTTGCAGCCTGGCATTAACCAACAATTAACATGGTGAAAAACACGAAAAGCCATTTTCACCTCTTTGTTTTCTTTCAGCATTGAGGAACAGGCAGCAACCCCGTGGCAAACGGGCCTCACTTTGTTATATGAAATTTTGTGCACATTGTAGAAACTTGTCTTCATTGTCTTTTCTGTGCATTTGCTTCGAAGTTGTTGCCAGCTGCATCAGACACAAGGAGTTCAGGAGAAGGTGTAGGAAGGGACAAAATACCTGGAGTAGGGTAATGCTGCGCCTCCCCAGACCAAGGCTGGGGAGACAGTGTGGTGGGTGTACCCTGCCAAGATGGACAGGCTGGGGAGCTGCGGCTGTGATACCCGCCTGGGAGCGTGGCATGCAGAAGTACGCACTCAGACAGACACGGTGGGAGCAGAGAGCCTGAGAGCTGCTTCTTGGCAAAGAGCCCGGCACTTGGCAGGGCACCCAGAAACAAATTGAGACAAAACAGAACCATCCCAAAGTAATGAAGGGATGCACTAAGCACGGCTTTCTTACCTGGAATAGTGTCCCCTTATCCCATGCCCCCCCCCAGCTTCTAGAGACTGGGCATCTTCTTGGAGCGTTTGATTCAGATGCTTGACATTGGGAGCACCATCCTGCTCCCCCATAGTCTCTTTTCTCACCTTGTTCTTACCTCCTTTCTTTACAGCGGAGGATGCAAACTGTCCTTGAACTTGGGGAGTCCCAAATGCTGCCCTGGAGGATCCCTATTGAATTTGGGAATTATTTCTGCATCTTAGTTTAAGAGGTGATAATCCTCCTCAAACCACAGAACAGAAGCCCTGCTGACAAGAAGCCTTCATGACAGACAGCTGTCTTGCGAGTCCAGGTCAGAACCTGTATTCTGCATTGGCTCAGTCACTGAGGTGTCCACGTGAGCACCTGAGCAGGTGCTCAGGTAACTGCATCATTCCTCAAATTCTCATACCAGCTCATGCATGGAAATTTTCTCCTTCCAAAACCAAACAGCTCTTGTACCTCCGCCTGGTAAGACTGCATTGGGCTACGCCTGAGGAAAGATATCCTTTATCAGAGGGATGAAGACAATCGTCAAGTTTGCACGCTGCACTGCGACCGACTGTTGTTTTGACCTTGGCTATGACTTTGGGCCACGCTGGGTTGATCATAAGGTCAAAATTTTTGTTTTGTAGGTATTACATTGCATTTTGAGATAGTCTTAATCCAAGTAATTTGGCGGAAGGTTACCAAAAGTCCAATTCTGGTAAATTTGTAGGTGAGAGGGTCCTAGGACTAAATCTACCTGAAAAAACAGCAGTGATATTCCCAAACCTCGGATCACTGACAACGGAAAGGGGAAAAGAAGAACCCATGGGCTAGACAGTGAAGTACCAGGTGTGGAGAATGGTGTGGTACCAGCTAGTTACCCTGATGAATATCCTCCTTCAGACATCTGTGGAGAACTTTCTATCGGTAGAGTCACTTTGCACCAGCTCAGCATTGACATGCTGCCGTGGTGGTTTTGAGGGTATCAAGTATCCCATCGCTGTTACCTTTATGGAACCAAGGTCTAAACATTTTGACCTTGTAGAACCAAAGGCAAAGCATTGTACTGTACTTGACGCTCTAAACACCCAGGCTCCGCTAAGTATCACTCTCTGCCTCCCCCTGCACACTGTACGAAGGGACTGAGCACAGTAATTACGTAATTGCCCAAGTGTGTGTCATTAGCTCACAGGGTAATTACAACAACTATTGTTAATTAATAGTACTCTTTGCTAGCTGAAAACAGGTTCTAGGCAATTCTTGTATTTTTACTAAGAAAGAGTCTCTGAATTTCAGAGATCCTGAATTGATTTAATAGACTTCGATACACCTATTTTTGTGTAATGGACTATTAAAGACAGTATCACCCATTAGACGCCAAGCCTTGCCACACGTATGTGTGCACGAGTATATGCGAGCTCTTCCTATGAAATGAAAATGTAGACCGATAGCCTGATGGCAAAAATTTCTGAGAAAAAAAGCACAGCAAGCCTATTAATGTTGTGAGAGTTTATTCAGCTAAAAATGATTTATCTATGTAAAAAGACAAGAAGTGAATACTTTTGTCGTATATCTGTTACCTCAGATATCTCCTGAAGAGGATCCCTGAAAGGAATCGCCTTTTTAGAACAGCAGCTTTGGCCACGCAACATAATTAGTTAGATGGAAGTCTGTGAGAAAGATTTGAGGCGGCGGCGGCAGCGGACTCTCCCTTTTTCTTTGCTGGTAGGAAAGCCACCGCCTTCGCTCAGGGCTCTGGCCCTTCCCAGAAGCCGCGTTACCCGAGGAGGCACTGAAGGCTCTGACATTCGCACATTCATTGACTCTTACAGCTGATGGCCATTTTAGTAACGCACCTTTGTGTTCCAGATCTTACGCTGCTGAGCATTACACATGGCAGAACAAGCCATGGAGGAGGTTTCCCTTGAGGTCCAAGGGGCAGCTCTTCAGATCCACCATGAGGAGTTAACCACGTAACCTAATTTTTTTGGTATCGAGAGTGAATTAAGATGAGGGAGACGGTGCGCGTTCCCAGACGCGGCTCATTTTCTCTCAGCTTTAGGATTAAACACGTCATTCTTTTGCCCTTAGCTCTTCCCCCCAACACCCCCCCGCCTTTGGCGGCCCATGCAGGCACGAACAGACAACCTTTTGTTTCATTACAGCCCCTTCACGGCAAACCCCCCGCTGCTCCGGTCTCTCCCCGGCTTCGCCCCGTTCTCCTGACCCGGAAGGGCCGAGCCGAGCCCCGGGAC
>VYZM01005892.1:191895-239559 GCA_013398915.1 Dromas ardeola
CTCCATCCCCCGCCTCATCCTCCTCCGCTGCCCCTTCCCGCCCTCCGGTTCCTGCTCCGAGAGTGAGACAAGCACAACCTCAGGGAGACCCGGCCCTGCGCACAGATACCCGCCGGCCCCCAGCGGGAGCCCCGGAGAAGGAGAACCGGCTCCTTCCCTCCTCCGCCAGCCCCGGGGCCGGTGGCGTCGGGAGCCCTCAGACCCTCCGTGCGGCCGGCAGGCACCTGTCCCGCCCGGGGGAGGCAGCTCTCCTAGGCTCACCAAACCCCCTCCGCCTCAAGCACATTTTGTGGACATAAGCATTTTTTTAAACTTTTTAAAGAACTTGCGGGTTTTGGTTTTGCCTTTTTTTTTTTTCTTTTCTTTTTTTTTCTTCGGGGACTGGGGGGGATTTTTACGTGCTTCCCCGCAGTTGATTTCCTGCTTCTCCCACCTCAGATAGCGCTGGCTCTGGTTTTCCTGGTACTGTAGTATGGGGATCGGATCGGAACTGGGATTTTAAGTATTGCAGGAGCCCTCAAGTCCATCCACCTGTTAAAAGTGAGCAGTGCTGTTTCTGCCTTTCTTCTTTTCCTCCCACGTCGCCTGTCGGATGTGATGGAACTCATGTTCGCAGAGTGGGAGGACGGGGAGAGGTTTTCATTTGAAGACTCTGATCGCTTTGAAGAAGACTCTCTTTGTTCCTTCATCTCTGAGGCAGAGAGCCTTTGCCAGAACTGGAGAGGATGGAGGAAGCAATCGGCTGGACCCAATTCTCCCACTGTCAAAATGAAAGGTGAGGTCACCCGCTTTCATTGGGACGCTCTTTGCACTTGTGGAAGTTGGGGGGTGAGGGGATCTGCAGAAGGAATGCCAAAGGTGCAACGTGAAGTCACATGTAGGATCATGGTCAGGATAATTTTTGACCAAAGATTGAAACTGGGGATCCTAAGACAAAACTGTCTTTGGGGTGAGTTTTCACCTGCATGTGCTCTGTAGTATTGTAGTGCTGCTCTTCTGCGTAGATTTTGTGAGCTTGTTCTTGGAAATCTGAAAACAGAAAGTACCGACTTGGCTGGGAATAACTATACATAGGTTCCCACTTGCATTTATTGAATTGTACTAAGGCTTCATAGGCGGTTCTGTTACTGCTGTAAAACTACTCATGGGGAGGCATGTAAGCCATTGTTGTATAGAGCAGTCTGTTTTTCTTGTCTGTTTCTTTACATTTCTCTTTTTTCTAGTAAATTGTCAGACTTTCTTTTGCAATAGTAGAGCAAGAGGGCCTTCAGACTGTCACAAAGAAGTCAGCAAACTACATTGTGTCTGCTTCAAGAGTTATTATATTTTCTTTCTTTTGGTAGTAATTTCTTTTTAATAGCAGACAGGAAAATAGATAACATTAGCATTTTAAAATTATTTAAAATTATCATATAGCTACTAACTCTTTGCTTGATTGTTTTATTTTTTTTAATAAATGAAACATATTTTCTCTTTTATCCTGATGCATCTTGACCTTAGAATTCAGGTGGTGTTTACACAAAGCAGAGCCAGACATACAGTTAACAGAAATTACACAAGCCCTTTCTACTATTCCTTTTATCTCCTTTCTTCTCATTCAATCCAGTGTCAGTACTTTTCCTGATACTGCTGACCTTCGTGACCATCAGCTGCCTCATTAATATCTCCCTATCTGGAACTGCAAAACTTCATTCTCTTCTGAATGTTGGCCTCACATGAACAGAGAATGCAATTTATATTGAACTGTGCTGAAATCTGGCTGTGTTATGCGATGGACAAATGCTCACTTGTCACTGGATTAGGACCAGGAAGCAGGCCTTGTGTTAACCGTAGGCTTTCCAGAGCAGCTTAAGTTTTGAATTTTTAATAAATTTGAGAACTGTCTCTAGTCCCAGATATGTAACCTCCTGTGTCTCTTGAATCATCAGGATTAGAGTTGAGGGTAGGATGGAAACTTTTTTTAAAAAAAAAACCCAACCCAAAACAAGAGAGAGAGAGGGAAATGCTGAATACCTATCCAGGTTGGATAGCTCTCTTGGATCCTGCAGCTGGGACACATTGGTTTTCGTGTGGAACATTCTACTGGTGTAAAGAAAGGGAACAGTGCTGGTGTTGTGTGTTTTAAAGCTATGAATCCCAAGATGTAGAAATAAGCATTGGGCACATGGCAAAGCATATAAACGTTGCGTTTTGCTTAAGTCTTGTTGCATATGTTAACTTGCTGGAAAGGAGCTAAAGTTTTGAAAACGTACTGCTGTGGGAAGTAAGACATCTCTAGTTTGGCTGAGGTGTATGAAACTGGATTGTACAGATCTACAGGTCAGACTGATGTTTGAAAAGGTGATCATTTTTGTTCAACTTTGAGATGCTTTTAGCCGACTGTTCTCCACTGGTTCAGTGTATCATTGTTTTTCTGGGCCTTGGCCTAGTTCCTTTAGCTCTCTTGACCGAATTAAAAGCAAGCCGCGATTGGTCTCTCTACTGTCATCCACTTGTTGCATTTAAATGAAAAATCGCTTCAGTAGATTGTGCTTATTTGTAATCCTCAGTCTCTCTCCTGACATGAGAGATACAGTAGATAACATTATTGTTGTGATAATTGTAATTATTTATACCGTATTGAGATGTTGCTGTTCCAGGTTCTGCAGACCTGCATTGGCAAGTGTTGTATTGTTTGTACTTGTGTCATATTTTTTAGGTTTTATCTGTAGAGAGACTCAATTCCTTTGTACAAAAGTTTTACTTGTAACAAGAGAGGCACTCTGAATGGATACTGTTGCCTGCTTTAAAAGCATTTGCTGGCAATTCCTAGGCTCTGCACAGAGTTATTTTGAGAAGTATGTGAACGTGGATTTGCTGCCTAAATAATTATTTATCTATTCTATGAAGTCATGTGTGATATTACCAACATGGAACACTTGCAGGTACTTAACTGTGCACAGTGTGTTGCCAGGGAGTCTGGTCTGATGAGGGATCTGTCATCATCTGGTATCTCCTGGATTTCAGAACTCCGGTACCAACTTAATTCTTTTTAACATCTCTTTTTGACAGTGTTTTTGTAGTCAGAAAAAACAGTTTGTATTGAGAACTTGCTGGATCCTGAGGTTGTCAGTTGTAGTGAGTCTTCTAAAAAGTGCTCATTCTGAATTGAGCTGTGTGTTTTTATTTCCACAGTTTACCTTTTTGCAGTGGCCTGTGGTGGAGTTGCCTATGCAAACAAAACAGGAGGTTAGACACTGAGGTCTTCAGTGTTAAACGCTAAAGGCAAACAAGAGGAACTATATTGTGTTAGTCTTTTCCTTCAGTTTGGACCTCAGCCTGTGTTTTGATTTGGATTCAGCCAGACGAGTTATGTAATAGGAAGGATTTCTAGCTTTTTCAATTGTTTTGAATTTGGCCTTGTAAGCATCTGATTCTTCATTAATTAGTTCAAAGAGAATCCCCCTGAGACTGATGGCAGTGCTGTTGGCTGGGGAGTCCTCTCCTTAAACAAACAGACAAATTACCCGCACACACCCCAGTTATGGCTTTCTTACTTTTTGCAACTTTTTATTTTGTTCTTGGGTATTTTTAATATTGTGATTATGCTTACTGCAAATTTAACAATAAGGCTTGGGGTAGCTCGTTGCAAATACAGACAGTATTCACTGCAGAGGGTCACCAAAAAGTTGAGTTATTCACTTGTTTGTCAGTCACTCCATCAGCTTGCTAGAAAGATGATGAAACGTGGAAAAAAAAGTCTGAGTTTCTCTAATATGGTCTTTAGAACATAATTCTCTATAAAATTGAGTAACTTCAGTAGTTATATCAGAAAAATAGGACTATAACTGGTTGGTTTTACCTCATTTAATTTTCACTATGGTAAAGTCCTCTTACAGTCCTCTTATATTACTTTCTAGAAAGGAGTTTTCTCATTAAATGTACAGTTGCTAATGTGAAGGGGGAATGCATTGTGTCCACCTTATGGATGCCCCTAGATTCTGAACTGCTATCAATCTCCACTGATTCCTGCACTGAGATTCTGGGGGAAACTTCAGCAAAGCATGTCAATTTGGGAAATACCGAGATTCCTTTCATAATTTTGAACGTTGATTTTAGAAATGACTTGTACTCATGTTAGACTGCCTTGATTGCTTGTTTTTACCCCTCGTTTTTTCATTTTGAATGAGGTAATGCTTGTAACTGATACTTGGGCATTGCCTGTGTACATCATTGATCAGAAGCTTTTGGCTGTCCTGGGCAGGCAGGGGATTCAGCGCTGGAGTTAAGGTGAATGGACGTTTTGAAGAACAATGTCCTTGCAGTGTATTTGGAACCATCTGGTTCCCCGAGTTGGTTTGTGGCTCCAACTCACTTTCTTCTGTATCAAATTACATTCCACCAATTTGTCACCTTTCTGCCAATAAATGCACCTACTTGCCTTTTCTCCACTTTTCTGGACAGTCTTTTCTTTCCCAGACACCGCTATGAGAGCCATTACGATCCTCTCACTTCCCGTCTCACTTTTTAAAATAGTTGTATTTTTTTATTGGTAATTGAAATAAGTCTAGTGTTTCTGCAAGTGTTTTGTTATCAATTGTCTTTCCATAAGGATTTTTGTGACAGAGGTCTTAGGAGTAAATGTTCAAGTACACTCATTATCTCTCCAAATCCACTGTGGCTTTGTTTCTTCTTGAAAGCTTCTAAGCTCTTTCCCACCCTTAGTCCTTTCTGTTTCACAGTTTCTGAAGCATAAATGTTTACCAAACACTTAAGCAGTTGCCATAAATACTGTAGGATTGCTAAATAGTGTGTTCGCAATATTTTTACTCAGTTTGTATTTATTCGTTCACACTGGCTTCTGCTGGAAGCGTGCTGATGAGTTGTGTTGAAACTATTTTCAATAGGCAGCTAGTGAGAAAGCTTGTTTTTTTTTTTTTTCTTTACTGTAAGCTTGAACCATTGCATGCTGTATTGCAGAACCCCTCAGACTTAACTAAGAATTGATGCAGGCGGCGATCTCCTAGAAAACATTGTCATTATCTAGCTCCAGACAGTTTATGTTCTTCCAAACTGTTAGGAGTGCCCACAACGTTAAGTTCTGGGCACAGTGCCTCAAAAATACAAGCCGCTGAGAGAGAATCATTGGCAGAGAATAGACAGAGCCTGAGGTGAGGTTATGACCAGTTTAGAGAGACAACCTGATCAAAGGCTGAGCTGTGTCTACACTGGTAAAATGACAGTGACTGATTTTCATATGGACAAAGAATAAACGGCTGAGAGCGCAACACTTCTTCCTCAGGATTTATTTATTAAATTGAAGTTAACCCTTGCTCAAGCAGTAATTGCAGAATGCAGCAGGAGAAACACGTCATCTCTTTCAAATTCGTAACTGTGCTCTTCAGACTCTTGTTCTTTTCAGAGAAGGATGTTGATGTCATCCAAAGTGTGTCCGCTGCTTGAGCCTGGTGAAGCTGGAAATGAAGACCCTGTGGTTCCCTGCTGTTTTGTTACTGACTGTTACTGTCTATTATAAAGTTACGATTGATTTTTTTCCTACTTTATTTGTACCTCTGGTATTAAGAGAGAGGTTATGTAATCAGCTCAACACTCCTGGGAGGTACAGGTGTAATATGTCTTGTTTCTTGTGGTTTTCTAGTTTAGTACAACACAACACATCTGTTTTAGCCCAAATATATCTGTTACAATATATCCAAGTTCACTAATAACATTAAAAACCCCAAACAGTAACTATTGAGCAAAAGCATTGTATAGCTCCCTAATGAGTTTCTTTATAGAAGCAGCAGAATTTTAAAAATATAAATGTTGATGAGAAGATATGAAGAATGCTTATTAAATAAGCAGAGATCAAGTGTCCAAAGACTAAAGGTAATGTGAAAGTGAAGGCTTAGCTGTTAGCAGAAAATAGGTTTCTCGATATTTTCTCACCTTAATAAATGAATTTAATCTACTTTTGTACTCTATTCCAAAGTGGCTGGTGGTGTTGATATTCTATATAGCAGAAGCAAAAGTTCAAGCTGAGGACAGGACTTACTGGGTTGTAATACAAGGTGCAAAGGGGACACTGTTTCATTAGAGCTGAAGACACCACAGAGAAGCTCTAGAGGCAGTCATTTATCAAGGCTGATTGGCATAATTAAATGTACCACTTCAGAATTGGGATATAGATCTCAGAAGCTGTCTAGAAGTTTCTACTAAACAAAAAAGTGGTTTCACAATGCAGTGATACCTCTTGTCTTTTGGAAGGATGACAAGTTGAGTGATTCTCACACGTTTGTCTCTTGTTTGCATTTTCCTGTGCCTTTCTGAGATGTCTGAATGTGTGTAACCCCTCTCTTCAGAAATGGGTAACGAAGAAACCACATAAGGAAGATATCAGGAAAAGACGCTTTTTTACTGTTGAGATTTTCAATGACCAGTCTAGTTCTAACTGTGTTGCGGTCTTCTGGCCTCTTCCTTTAGATAAGCTTCTCTTCCCTTCAAAAGAAGTCTTTTCGTGTTTTAATGTCTCATCTTTTTACTGGAAAATGTCTCTTTTTCCTGTCTCATCTTTCTGCTCATCTTTCTTCCTGGCTTCCATGGATTTTTCTTTTTGTATTTGTTTTCTCCATCCTTTCACCTTGAGGAGATTCCTGTGTTGCTGAAGGACCAGAGATCACAGATGCTCTATTTGCATTTCAGGCTGACTGAAGCTACAGGGGTTATTCTTCTTTGTGGCATGTTTACCTCTGGGGAAGCAGGGACAAGGATTCAGGTTTGATCCTAGACTCTGGCTTGTCCTCTCCCCTTGTCTCCTACCCCGTTCTTTATTTCCCTCTTTTTTTTTTTTTTTCCTTGACCTGTCTTCATTGCTAAAAAGTGGGTTTTATTTTTATCTGTTTATTTTTTACCTGTAGGTAACTAGTTCTGTCCTGAGGTAAAAACAAGGTGAAGACAAAACATGGCAGGATTTCTCTCAAGCTACACTTCAGGTTTGAAGTGTGTGGTTATCTCAGCAAATGTAATTCTGCAATGAAATGCAAATGTCTTTTGTTTGTTGAGTATTTTACTCAGGATAACACTTGTTAAAACAGCTTTTTCTTTTCATGCTTAAAAGCTTTTTTTTTTCATTCTTAGAAGTACTGCTTATGTCATTTTGAATGCTAGCACCAAAAGTTGTTTTCTTTGTTAAATTAATGTATTTGAATATCTATATGGTCTGTGCTGTAAGCAGGAAGAGCAGGTAGGAGACTAATTTTGCGTGTCTTACAGGCAGCACAGAGCGCCTTGTGTTTTGAGCTGTGCCCCCTCTGCATACCTGGGGTCGCTCATCAGCGAAGCAGAGGAGAATGAAACTGGAAAAAAAAAAAATTCCTGCAGCTTCTGGAGTGTTGCTGATAAAGGCTAGGAGCAAAAGAGACCAGATTTATTTTTTTATATAGATTATAAAACATGTAGGAGAAGATGTAATTCCTGCCCTGATGAAAACCCGGGAAGATTTAAAATTAGAGTTTAGTTACTCTCAAGATGCATCTTCATTTCTAGGCAGATTACGCAATTTCGGTACCTGCGTTTTCTGGGTCTGCGTTTTGCTAATGTCCTACAACGTGGGTGAATCTTTGTGACTCTTCACTTGACCATTAGAGATATTTTTATGAGTTGCTGAGTTTAGAAAGTGATGGGAAGTTTCAAGAAGCCAGGCAGGCTTGTTCAATAGGTGGAGGTGTGCTCGTAGCTTCATGAATTGCATTGGGTTGTTGTCAGTTCCATGTTCCTCTTGCTCTGGTTTGGTGTTGCTTCTAGTCCTAATATAGTGGTGTGATCTGTATGTTTGAAGAGCCAGCAATTAAATGTGATTTAATATGCAAGTTTACAACTTCGGACTTCCGGTTCAGTTTGAGGAAGAGCAACAGCACCATAGCATAACCTATATGCAGAAAAATAGCACCTTTTGTACAGTCTGTTCCTTGTGGCTTTAGTGAGAAAAGAAGTGAACTGACCAGACCTAGGAATGGCTGTCTTCAAATGTAATATACCCAAAGTAAAAATTACTCTGCATATGTGTTGTGGAAGTAAAACTCACATGTGACTTGTGGCCAGGCCTTTTTTCCCCCTCTATGCTCCAAATAGTGTTTTCCTCATCCTCCAGTCGACGGCTGTTTTGCAGCATTTGGGTAATAACTATGGTTACGTTCATTTTTAAGCAAATGTAAATTCAGTGATTTCAGTTACTATGAAAAGGTGATAGAGGATTAGAGATGGCTTAAGTACTCAAATGGATTTTTTTTTTTGGTAGGGTAACTAAGAAAGTTGCTTTTTGTATAGCCTACTTTATGAACATTTGCTTGGTTTTGATGTCTAGGTTTTTTAAAATAGTTGAGTTACCTTATTAGCTACTGAATATTACAAAGGTGTCCTTACATGTTTTTAAACTCACATAGAGTTGAAAGGAGATGTGTACACATTAATGTTAGTCTAGCGAATAGGAGAGGGTTTTCTTGTCCATATCAAGTTCTTGATAGTTCCTGTTTGCTGGGTAATATAATTTTTACTGGTATGCTGAGGAAAGAATAACACAGTGGGTTAAATGTTAAGAATAAGGAATATGAAAACAGAAATAAGGAATTTTTTAAAAAAAAAGCGGGGGGGGGGGGGGCGGAATGGCAAGGATCATTTAAACAAATTTTTTTTTAAGCAAACAAGCGAAAAACCCCTTCTCCTGCCACCGTATACCTTTGAGGGAACAGAAGTGGACATCAGTGATTTGAACAGCATCTCTTATGCTGGTTATAAAACCAGGAGCAGAGACCATCTCCTCTTAATTGTCCAGTGTCCTAGTTATTATACAGTACTTTGTTCCAGAGGAAGAAAGGAATGTACAGATTCACAAGATGTTTTACATACTTCAATGAACTTTTGGAGTAATGTTTGGCTATTTTGAATATTTATAATTAATTGGGGTTTTTTGGTTGTTTTTTTTTTTTTTTTAATATTTTAAAGTAACATTTCCAGAGTCAAAACCAGTTTATTCTTTATTTCTTAAAGTGCAAGGATGTCTTTAAGTTTTCATCACTCTCTTTAGACCAACAACTTTTTTCTGTCACCTATCTAATTGTAAGACTGTAAAGCAGTTATTAGAGTAATTTAAAATAGTGTCATGGCTCCAAGTTGTTTTTTCAACTTTATTTTAATGCACTTTATGTGTATTAATTTCTTTCCTCCCTCCTGTTTTGTGACACCCCTCCAAACGTAAAATTCAAAGCATCTATGTATCAACTAGCTAAAATATTAGGCCTAGAATATTTTTTTTAATATTAAAGAGCAGTGATGCATAATATACAATATATTTAAAATGCTAGCTCTAAGTTCAAAATACCATATCACACGTTTTTAAGTTGCCTTCTCCGAAGCTGTGTAGTCTTGAGCAATAAGTATAGGGTTACCAACCAGAAGATTCTCATACTTCTTGTAATTTGTGTGGGTTTTGACACATCCTTTCTTCTTTGTTTGTTTGCTTGTAGAATGGCAGTTATGTTCTGGCAAGGCTGTGTTAGTTGTGTAGCATTTTTAACAGAAATATTGAAAGTCACGTCTTAAATGTTATGGGCAAGGCTTATGGAAACTCTGCTGTTTTGATTATGCTTAATTATTCTATATTTGCTTCCATACAGCTGGAAACATACCATCTTTGAAAAGAATGAAACAAAGGAGCTCTGTCAGGCTGTGATATACCTATTATTTAAAAACTTCTGGAATTGTATATTTTGAGAAAAGTGATGCTGTGAAAAGAGTCTGGCTTTAATAAAATATTGTTGCTATTATGAATCATTATTAGCGTTTCTAGATCAGTGCAACAAAAACCTAGAGAAAGGAGAAAATTGCAGTATTTAACAGTATCAATTAGGAGAAGGTTGAACATGTTTAAGTTGTATACAACTGGAAAATCTGTGTGCTGATTTTTATGTATTTACCCAAATCTCTATTGGTGTGTGGTTAGCACTGAAAACATTTGGAAACGAAGACATTCTCTTTCCATAGAAGAGGGAAACCTGAAAAGGTTGCAGGAGTAGCATCTTCAAACAAATTCTTAACATCCTTATTCAGCTGCTGCAAGTAGGGGGACCTGAGTGTTATTTTTTGATGTCTCAGTGACTTTAATGTCTTCCTTTTGTCCGCTAGGTTTAGTTTGTGGCTGTGAGACATATAGTAGAACTTTCAAGCTTCTTTTTCATATGGGATAAGGATTGGCATATAGAAGAAAGGGAAAGGATAAATGGATAAAATGGAGGGAGGAAGAAAAAATCTGCCTCAGAAGCAATCCTGTTCCTTCATGGGAGAAAAGCTGGGTGCTGGAGGAGAGAATAGACTTGAGAAAATGAAAGAGAAGGTCCAAAAACAAAACAGAAAAAGAATTCCACATTTTTTACAAAAATATAAATAGGTAGTGTGATAAAAGAAATGTTACCCAGAACTTGTCTGCAAGCAATGAGAGTCTTTACAGGAAAGCATCCAGCTGTACTTTTTGCTCCCAAGCTAAGACACTTATGAGGCAACTCATTGAAACAGTGGGCAGGTGAACACCTGGGCCACCAATCCTGGCTTCCTTCTCTGGTCAGAGAGATGAAAAATTTAAGCAGTTGATGATCATACTTTGCCATCCAGAAATACTGGTAAACATGAGTAATTCATTGGCAGAGATCTCAAAATGAAAACACCAATGTTTTAAAATCCAATGAGTATGGTTGGGGTTTTTTTGTGTGTTTGGTTTTTTTTGTTTGTTTTTCTCCCCTCAGATAAACTAGTGGAAAAAGTTAATTAGGCGTGAGATCTGTTGTTGTTGTGCTTTGAGCATGTCTCCCCAGCCAGAACTAAAGAATGTAAAAAGTGAAAAAGTGAGGTGGCCTTAAAGTGAATGTAGCTAAGTTACCATCTGGACTCTTTTTTAGATAAAATTCATTAAAACAATTCCTATGTGCAGCCAAGCCATTCTTACTGGCATCTTGTCAATGTATGTGACAGAAGAAGATTCTTCCTTGAAGTACAAAAAAGTTTGCTGAACCTGTGAATATTGAGTATCCTATGACCTTAGGCAATCTGTCTGTGTCTTGTTTCTGGTCTTTGTAGGATGTCAGGTTTACTGTTCTCAACGTATGCTCACATTTGCCTGGCTTTGTGTATCACAAATCATGGTTCTCAAGACTTACTCTTTAATCTTTTCCCTTTCTTTTTTAATATCCCTCTACTGGAATTCTTACCTGGTGAATTTGCATCTGTCTCATCCTGTGGAGAATCTACCAACACAAATCCTTGTTAATCCACGTTAGAGGCCGAGTAGCTTGATGATGGCTTGAATGCCCAAGTTCCATGCTTTTAGAAAATGCTGACTGCTGATGTAAAAGTTATTGGTAAATATATGACATTTAAGCTTCATGGTAGTCCTGCTGGTGGGTTAGTATGTAATTAATAGGTGTACAAATGAAATGACAACTTTTTTCTGAGAATCTAATACCTTTGCGAAGTCTATAGGACATCATTTAGTAATTCTCTTGAGCTCTTTACAGTTCCTGATGCATATTGCATGTAATTCCATTTGCTACCTCATAATTAGGTCAGTAAATGCTGAGATGCGAGAAAAAGGGAAATGCAGCTGTAAATTTCATTACCAGACCTGGCTAGATGGGCCAGGTGAAAATATTTTTACCTTACATCTGCATGTAACTCTCACGCGTGGCTTGAAGAGAAGGTGATCTGACACAGAGAAGCTAGTTCTATTTGACCCAGAATGCCTTTGGAAGTTTTCATTGACTAATCGATTGCATTTAAAGCAGGAGTGCATGGGGTCAGCTAAGTTGCTTATCCATCTCAAGGACAGGGAGTTGGTTTGCCCTGGCTAGTTATGAGCAGCAAGTGTTTCAAGACTTCCGCATACATTTTCAGAATATTGTTGACTTTGCTTCAGCCTTGTGATGTTGGAGAGATCTTGGGAGATATTACACATTTGCCCAAGCAAATTCATGCAATGGACTGTGGTTAATCAGTGCCTCACAGTTTTCCAGTGCTGCTTTTGTTATTATTTTTGTGCACTGAAAATGAGAGATGTGCTTGTTATTAGTTCCACCTCTGTAAACCTTCTGTAGGTGCCTGCTTGTTTCATATATTCCTTGGTACCCAGTTTTGTTTCCCTCCTTTTGTTCTCTCTATAGGTGATGAGAGGGAAATGGAAGAGTATTTATTTCTTGCTAGGGAGGAAATTCCTCCCACTGTAGGATACTAAGAAATGATCAGGCGGATGCCTTATTTGAGTGAGAGGAAATGCGATTGCTGCGGGGTGGAGAGCTTGAGGAAGGCTGTGGACTGCCGGCTTTGGAACCCTGTGCCCTGTGGCAGCGGTTCGGGCTGATGAGGGGCTGCTGTGCTGCACCTTTGGACTGCGGTGGGAGAACCTAGAATTGAGGGACATCACTGAGTGGGCTCTGTAACCTCCCATAGGCCTGGGGTTAGATCTGGGAAGACTTTTACAAAACAAAAGGAGATAAAAGTAGGAATTAGGTAAGATTTTTTTCAAAAGCATTTAGGTATCTAACTTCTTTTGACTCCTGTCTATGAAACAGATTTTTAAACCTCTAGTGGTTTCCTGTTGGTGATATTAAGAAGCGTTATCTTCTTTTAGTTCCTGCCGGATGTTTAATTAATTATTTTTTTTTACCCTAGAGGTGAGAATGCCTCATCCTTGATCTATTCTTTTCAGACAATAATTTTCCCATCAGCCCCAACAAAATTGTCCTGATCTCATTCTGGTATGTTCAGTAATGCAGCTCTTCAGTGTTTGCCAGTGCATTTGTTTGGAGGCCAAGTGATACCGCTGTGGGATTTAGACGCAGGAAAAAAGCTGGTTAGAGATTAATTTTGCATGTAATACTTAAGGATGGATGCTAATGGTAGAGAGCAGCACATTAAGTAGTAGAGGTTGCATGGTGTCTTGTATGACTTCCTTTCAGCATCTGAAAACATATCAATACTTCTTGGTAGAGGTTGATGCTCAGCTGTGATGCAGTCTGACTTTTTGATTTGTGTTTATGTTCCATCGTCTACGTTCAGAAAAATACCCGGTCCCTATTGGTCTTTGTAGCTTTTTTGTTGTTGTTGTTGTTGTTGTAGGCCACTGGAGATAATTTTGAATTCTGAGCTTTTAAAATACCTTGCGTGGGGCAGAAGTGGGAGTAGCGGGTAGCACTGAGCCTTGCTTTCAGGACGCGGGAGCTGTTTGATGTCTGTGCTGTGAATGCACAATCCTGGTTATGCAGTATGCTTCCTGCACGGGGTGCGGGAGCGAGGAGTAGCAGTGCAGGGGAAATTACTTGCCTGAAGCTGATCTGCTTCATCAGCTGTAGAGTTATTCTGAATGCAAGCTGCCCAATTTGTCATGAAACCTTGGCCAGCACTGGCATGAATACAGTGTTTTGTAGCACTGTCTGTCTTGCTTTACAAAAATCTGCTGTTCATTTTAGGATTTCTAACAGCTGTCGGTTGCTTGCCCAGGCTGCTCTTTTTTTGAAATGAGTTCTTTTTTTAGGGAGGGAAATGGAAGGGTGTTTGGATTAAGAATTTTCTTGTCTGAATTTCCAGAGGAGGTTGTCAAGCTGTGAATGCTGCATTGCCTGCCTAATGCTGGTATTACAGTTTTGGGATCTCAATCATGTTAGAGTGGGTGAGGGTTGAGAAAAGAGCTTACCGACATTTTGCTCTTGAGATGCAGAGCTTATGAAGAGACAAACAGATCTCGTCTGGCATCAGGCATAAACATAACATCGAATACTCCAGTTTCATCGGCACAGGGCTGTGCAGAAGATTTTCACAGTTATTGCATAGGAGAAGCAATAGACTTAAATGGAAAATACACTTTTCTGATCTGGATTTGACTTGTGTTTGGAGAGGTTCTGACGTTTGCTCAGAGCAGATGTTTTCTGTAGGTACGTTGTACGTGTTTGCAACAAAATGTTATGTGAACTGTGAGGCAGAACTTAGATGACTAGCATCTTAGGAATTCAAATTTAGTGATGGAGGAATGTGACAGTGTTTCTGTCTCGGAGTCATGAAACCAAATCGTGGATTTTGGTTTCATCTTTATTTCCTTCCCCTCCCACATCAAACATCTTTTTGGTTATCAGATGTAAGTTGTAGCTTTCCACCTTTGCCTTGTGCTGAAGTTCTGAAGACTTGGTTCAAGTGCTTTTATTCTAGAGGTCTGGTTCCTAATATAGTAAAGAGTGTTGTAGCTATGGTGCTTTAAGGACATAAGGAAGACAAGTTTGTAAGGAAAGAAGGGAAACGTGTTCTTCAGCCAGCTGACCTTTGGAGTGCAGAAAAAGTTTTCAAATGTATGGCTCTTTTTTCTGTCTACTACTTGCAAGAGGACTTTTAAGGGATGATTACACAGCAGGTTATCTGCTTGGCAATTAAAATTTACTTGGGCATATTGAAACTCTTTAGTATGTTTATCAGTGGTGAAAGGAGGAATAACACGACGGGGGTGGTTATTTTTCTTATTAGCATCTCATGCTGCTCTGAAGAGAGGATTCCTTCAGATGTTTTGCCTCCCAAAGTGTTCTTGCTGATGCAGGAAACTGCAGATGAAGTTAGGAGGGTTAGAAGCAAGCAGCTGCACCAAGAAGGTCCATTGAGAAGTTTGCTGTCATCTTCACTTACGTTGTAGCCTCTTTCCGTGAGGAGCTGTTTCTTACACCATTTTCTTAAAAAATGTCTTGTAGCAGAAAACATCGGCCTTTTTCTTCTGGCATAGGTCTGCTCAGCAGTACTAAGCACCCCAGACTTCCCCTGGTAATGCCGGTACTATACATTACTTGGTTAAATTGTAATTTCTCCCTATTGATTAAGTTGTGACAAGAGTAGCAGTATCCCCACTGGCTGTTATTGCAGTAGTATTATACCAGACACTGGTATTTTGTGGAATGAAAGAATGTTTCTGAATCATTTTGTGGAAGTTTCCAAACAAAGTTGTGTTTGGATTGTCTGAGAAGGTGATCTGAGTAGCTGGTCTGGCAGTCAGAGGATGTTAGACTTGCTCCCGGTGTGTCTCAGGTGCTCATCTGGTGTGGCACAGGGCTGGGAGGGCTGATTCTCAGGGGAGAAGCCTCATTTGGAGGCAGTGCGGGAAGGAAAAGGAACGACTTCCCCATAATCTCTAGAAATTCAGAGACAGTAAATGCTGCATGTATTAGTGTGTGCTTTGCAGGCTAACATCAGAACCCCTACTATTCATCTGTGTCTGCTTGCTTGTTTCAATGTTGTTTTATCTTTAAAGGGAGGGGCATTGGGAACTAGAGCATCTCAAAGAAAGACTTTCTGAAGTTAGATCATGACCACTTTCTATAGCAGTAGAAGGGTTTGCTACTGGTAAAAGTTTTTTACTAACAGGAAGAAATGATGAATTACTGTAGGGAAAGTTGGGACATGGCTGTGGGATTTTTGGCATGCTCTTAATTGTTTTAAAATCTTAGTGGGTTAGGACTCTTGGACCTTACACACACATCATGCATCTTCTAAGTTTTAGTTCTCTTATCAGTTATTGCTTAGCATTATAAGCCTCACCAGCTTAATTTTGTAGGTCTTTCTTATGCCTCATAAAATCTTGTGGAAGCGTCACCAGGAGTTGGCATAATACTCGAACACTCTGATTTAAAAGACGTAACTTTAAAAATAGTAACATAAAGATAAAATTCTTCTTAACTCAGTCTAAGACTGAAACAGCAGGAGTTGAGCTGAGTAAGTGCGTTCTCTCCTCTGTTAGGCGTTCAGATTCTTTAACAAAAGTTGTTTTGGGATGCAGTCTCTATGTTTGATGTCTGCATGATGGTGATGCCACTTCTTCACAGGTGAGCGAAGTTAAATCAGCTGGTTTTGTTTGTTTGTTTGGTTTGGTTTTGTTTGTTTTTTTTTTTCTTTAGCTCTGTACACATGCAGAGAGTGTAGAAAACCATTGTGAAATGAGTTTGTCAGAAATGTTTTTTTCCTAATAATTCGGATGACCAGAAGGTGAACTGGAAGCCTTAACAGGTTTAAAATTACTAACACCTGAAAAAAGCCCTGCCACTCAGCCACTCCAAATCCACAATATGATTTAATATTGTATTCTGTGCATCTACAGGGCTTGTGTGCAAAATAAAAAATGAGTATTATTTTTTTGATATTTTGTTGTATTTTAAGGTCTGCCTTATAAAATAAACTAATTCTTGCTTCCTAAGATGTCTTAATCTTGGAGACAGAAGTCATGGTGTCAGGATATGTTTATGTAGTCAGCCAAATAATATCCTCCTCTGCTTTTGAATGGAAATGTAAATACAGCAACAAAAAGATAGTTTGAGCCATTAAATGTTTTGAGCCATTAAATGTTTTGACTTATACATATGAGCTGTTTGTGATACAGTGTTAAGCAATTTTCAGAAATCAAATTGAGCTGAGATTTGACTCTGTGCTATGGCTTTTGCTGTAGATGGCGGAGAATTGGACACCCTTCCGTGATAAAATGAACCTTTTTGCATTGGATTAAAAAAAAAAAAAAGGCCAGTCTTAAAATGTTATTGTGATGGTTGTAGCGGAATTTGTGTAGTAATAGTTGCTGCAGTTTGTCAGTTAAGCGTGAGGTTTCTAATTCTGGACCGTAATCTGCCCATCAGGGATTTGTATTTTTAACAGTTTTTGGCTATGAATCTCATCAGTCCCATCCAGTAAACACTAATGAAAAAGTTCTGTTGCTTATTACTCTTCTCAAATGTTTTGTACATAAAAATGTCATTCTGTGGCTTCGAGCTGATGTAGGCCTCCCCCCCGGTTCTTTTCGCTTTCAACATAGTATTAGTATCTCTGCATTTGCTACCCTGTGACGTTATTCTCAATGTAATTTCACTGCTGCAAAATGGTTATGGGATCCAGATAGAGCTGTGTAACTGTAGGTGGGGAAATAAGAGGTATAAGAAAGTCTTGTAAACACAGATCCCATTAGGGTTTTAATACTGTTGGTAAGCTTGCGGGGGTAGTAGCGGTGGAGGAGGAGGAAGAAGAAAACGGCAAACAAGAGAAGCAGACTTGTTCCTAAATATAAAAAAACAAATTTAGTTGGTAACTTTCCTTCCTGAGAGTTCTGCACTACTTACAGGCAGTGAGAAGAGTAATGTGCAAATTTAAGACGTGAATTACACGAACAGAAAAATATAACCAAGTAACCTTGATAGTTCTTTTTTTGTGTGCTTTATCCTATGAGCAAATCAGTGTACCTAGTGATTCAAATTGAATCTTGATTTGTCCTCTGGAGCATTTTGCTGGTTTGTTGATCACTTAGTTGTCTCTAGGGCTATGTTTTCAGTTATTAAAAAAAAAAAAAAAAAAGGGTGTGTGTAAATTTTTTTTTTTTTTTTTTTTTTCCCCCTTTTATTATTCTGATTGAAANTTCTTGCGTAGTGAGACTATCATCCTGCTGTACAGCCCTAGTGGAGAAACCGGTATTTGTAGAGTTTTCCCTGTGGCTAACTTTGCCTGAAATACTTGATGATTGGGCAGTGCCCTGCCCTTGCTGTTTTTCTAGGTCAGTTTAGCTGCACTTGCTATCCTTTTATGAGCATATGGACGTTTTAAAAATACAAAAACATTGAGAGAAAACAAAACCAAAGGAGCCCTCAGGTCAGAATGCTCCCTCGAGTCATCTTTTCTGAGCAAGCTTGGTTAACAATCAATCAGCAGCAGCGTTTGTAGCATCCTTTCTCCATCACTTGATACCTATTCTTGTCTTCTCTAACTTTCTTAGTCTGTTACAGCACGTGAGAAACTCACACAGATGAATTCCACCAAAGGCTTTTTTCTGGAGTCTACGGTTCTCCATTTGTTGTTGCAGCTGGCTTTGTGAATGCTGAGGAGTTTTGTAGGGAATTGGTTTGGAGTGGGTAGTATCTGAGAAATAAATAGCTGCAACTTTATTCTGACTTGGTACAGCAGGTGTCCAGTGTAAAGAAGTTGCTTATTTTCTTAAGATTGACACTGCTTGAATAGTTGAGGAACGAGGAACATGTATCTTCACATCGGGTTTCCTTAATCTGAAAAGGAAAACGAATTCCTACTTTTTAGCAATACTGTGGTTTGCTTATTTTTTACAAGGAATGTTGTGGGTTTTCTTTCCTCTCAGTATAAGATGGCATGGAATTATTAATCTGAAACAGAGGAATGCTAATTGAAGACAACTGGGAGACAATATTTGAACATTACACTGTGTCTTCAGCTTTTCTGATGCTTCATTCTGCACGTAGTCAAGATAGACCAGGGCTGGGTGCGGGGGGCAGATCCTTGTGTCCCTTCAACTGTCAGGGTCTGACATTGCAGGGTCTTGGTTCAGTCTTGGGCTCCTCACCCCTCAACTTGCCAGTTTGGTTTCTTGTCTTCTGCTTGGGGCACGAAAGTTCATTCTTGGTGCCTGTTCAGTATTTGGCCTGTCTGCTGGGCTGCCATAAGAGCACCCGTTAACTCCAGTTGTGCCGAAGCAATCTGTGGTGTGCGTGTGTGTGTGCATGTGTCCACGTGAACACCACTGAGACCAGCTGTGTGATTCAAAAAGATCATTTGCAACACAGAGTACAACCATTTTGGCATGGATTTTTAAGGTGAATACTTCTTCTATTGTTTTAAGTGCTTGTATGTTACCTCTCTCTCTTCTCTATGTTTAAAATTGTTAGCTATTTCGATTGCCTTTTTATGTTCAGTGTTTAGTTTTCTTCTGGAGCTTGGTGGTTTTGGTTCAATACTTCGTATGCTCCAAGTCTTACAGGCACAGACTAGAGTGGCTGCAATATCTCTTCTACTCAGATGGAGAACTTTACCTCTTTGAAAACATAGCTATCCTTTTTGTGACTGCATCACGAAGCTTACATTTAACTGTACTTCATCTGATTTACTCCTACAATTGTAGTCCCAAGACTATTAAAGGATGCTCTTAATATTCCACCATTTCTATGTATTCTGTATTAGTGCACTATAGATGTGCTGTATTTTTTAATAATGTTGCCTGAAGTTTGGGAAATTGTATGGGATGGGTATTAGCTACCCATCTCGCAAGTCTGTGCTTGACAGCTACAAACCAGCAAGCAGACAGCAATGTACCCTTACTGCTTACGTAGGCTGCAAGTATATTAGTTCAACACTTCTGAAGATACTCCCTTTCTGATGACTTCGTAGGGCTGGGACCTACCTGGGCAAAATGTTAATGTGACAGAAAACTGAGTGGTGGTGGTGTGTCTGTGACCCATTGAATCAGTTCTGCTCTTAATTGAATGCCTCTTTGAAAAGAGAACTAAAGTTAATGAGCTTTGTGGATGGAACTTTGGATGAGAAATGCTTTTGAAAGAAGAGAAAATATCTTCTTTTCAGACTTTTCCAAAATGCTTCTGTTAGGTGCCATGTGCCTTATCCTCAGTTCAGAGGTGATTTTTTTTTTTAAAAAAAACCATATGTTGCTTTTTATAGGATATTGATTATGTGGTAAAATGGAAGAGGAACAAGGAAAGAAATATAAGTAACGGCCTAAATACCTTGGACGTAATTTATTTGAAATGAAGTGTAAATTTTAATTAAAATGCTTATGTTTTATTTTGCAATGTTCGCCCTGGGAAACTGTATTTTTAAGTTCATTCAGAGCAGTCACCTTTGAGTATTACAGAGTTCAAGGCAAAGGTGAATTTTTCTGGTGTTTGTTGCAGAGTTTGAAACCTGAAGGAATATATTGCTCTGGCATGTACTTCTTAAAGACATCAACTCTGAGAATAAATTTCTAGAAAGGAAAAACGAAGAAGAGAACAGCAGAATTTTAGAAAGAAATGTACAAAAAATAGAAAACAGTAAGAAACCAAATATTTTTGAAGAGTGTTGATTTAGGTGTGTTATGGTTAAATGTAACGCTTTGCTTGCCCATATTTGAGAATTCTCAGCACTTTTTGGTTTTAAGGGGTATCAGAGAGAGAATACGTTACTGATTTATGTCAAGGGGCATTTTGCTGATAGGCACTTAATTAAAATAAATCAAGCAGAAATGCATAAAGTACATTCTACAGTAACAGATTTATCTTTCTACATGGCAAATCCTGTAAAAAACAATGTAATATTTACCATTTTTTAAATGAGGTCTGTAAAACAGGTTTTATAACACCCCCTACATACCTCCTTCACTGGCTAAGATTGCACTCTGCTTATTTCCTGTTAGTTTTACTGTTCTTCTCACTTTAGCTTTTGATATCAGAAGTGCTTCTCTTAATTTTCTTCATGTCCTTATTCTGTATATAGTTGTATTACTTTGTTCTGCGCTGTTATGTTTTGGACTGAAGCCAACGGGACAGGTGAGGGGAAATGTGAGATGGGGACCAGGGATAGGTATAAAATCAAAGTTATAGACTCATCTCTAAAAAGATATTGCAGGCTAACATGACATTTTTCTTAAGGTTTATGTAGTAAAAGCAGTGCGTCCTGTCTTTGCACTGTGTCTTATCTCATGCTGTGAGACTTGTTCACTTGCATTTGTATTTATTCACTTGTACGTATAGTTTATTTTAGAGACCTGTCAAATGAAAGTAACCCAATGGAAATAAGGTAATTAGATAACAAATACATTCAGCATTTGGCCCAGTTGTTTTTTATTTCAGTTCCATTTAATAACTCTTTGGTATTCTCATGGCCTCTATTTTGCTGATTATTCAAGCAGTTTCTTCTCTATTTGTCTATCATGGAAACTCAGTTATTGTACTGAAGGAATAATAGCTCAGTTCGAACATGATCTGTTTTTATGAATAATTGTTGGCTGCAACTTGTTATAGCCTACCCTATGTTAGCAGAGGTTAAGCAATATAGCTGCACTTGCATTCCTATGTCAGTAAGCCCTGCTGGCACAGAAGTTGTTTCCAATGGTGAAAATGCGTATTTGTGTGCATAGCTTGTGTTGGCTTATTTGGGGTTGGGGTTTGTTTGTTTTGTTGTTGTTGTTCTGGCAGGAATATTTATGTCTATGCTAAACTTTTAGATGTTATAAAATGGCTATAAAAATCAAACATGTAATTCGCGTAAAACGGTAGCAAAAAGGGTAGGACAGTCCTCATCAAAGCTGTGTGTTCCACACGGCAGTAAATAGATGGGACATGATTTATTCAGAATGGTTTAGATATGCTTGATCCTGCTTCTTAGGCAGGAGCTATAGATTAGGCAGCCTCTCAAAATCCCTTCCTGAGCTGGGTTTTGCTAGTCATTTAACCTGTAAGTGAGAATTGTTTGAGGTTGCTTATGATTTGCCTGTGACTTTATTCTTCCAAGACTTGAAATGTTTCGTTTGCTCAGCTTGGGTCATCATGTCTGCTTCCCAAGAGGAACCAGTGATTCTTGCTAGTTTTGCTCCACAATTTAAAATAGTCTTCTCCCTTGGATAGATTTACCTTGCAGATTTGTCAGTTTTGTATTACATCTTTAATTTCACTGCTGTATCATTTTTTATATTAAACTTGCAGTCTTCCTTGCTGTCCTTATCTTTGCTTTCTGAGCAGAAGCTGGGATGCTTTCTCCTTTTTTTTGTTAGCAGACTTTTTGTTGTGTTTTTTTTTTCTTGCTCAAAATATATTTATTATAGAACCTGAAAGTACCTTTTTTCTGTTGTATTGATAATACCTTTTGATACAAGTATGAATCCACCAACCTTGGATTTGTGTATCTAGAGATAAACTTTTTGAATGGATCTCTCTTTGTTTAGGACTCAAAGGAGAGTATTCAGAGTCTAATTTAAGCACCTAACTCAAAATGACTTTACAGGAGGCCTGAGGGGAAAAGACCCTCTGATGCTCTGAGTCACATTCTAGATAAGTGTCTCACCTTGTCTACATAGGGGACTACCCCCTTGAAACTTAGGGCAGTTTAACTTCTTAATTTTAGTATTTACACTGTATGCCAAGTTAGCTTCTGTGAATTCACCTGCCCTTACGTATCATTGAAAAATTATTTTCTGCTTTTTAGTTATTTTCTACTATTTCTTTTCCATGTCTCTTTTTCCTTACAGAAAATTCAGCATTTTAGAAAGATGCACGATGCATGGTTTTATAGATAAGATTATTGCTTTTTAGGTATTTTTTTTTTCACCACCAGGTTTTACTACTTTCACTTTATTCTGAAAATGTCTAAGCTGTGTGCTGTGAATGTCTGACAGTGGGCTATGATATGCCAGATAATTGGCCACCTGTCTTCTGCTGATTACTACTAACACAGTACAGCTGATGAATCAGTTAATGAGTTCAGTGCAGAGTCAGCCTGTTACCTTAGTTCACTGTGTAAAACTGTTAAAATCAAGCTGGAGCTGGCTGACTTCTACTGGGCCTGCACTGGAGCAGATGAGGAGGGCTCATGTTATCTTCCTGCTTGGAAGAAATATTTTCTCAGGAGAGGTAATTTCAGTAACACTTGTCAAAGCATTTTTCTTGAGCTTGTTTAGTTTAGCTTGAAAAGAACAGCCATACTTTGTGATGGAGAGCATGGAGGGTAATTGCAGTGGTCATACTGCTGCTCCTAGTACCAGTACCACTCTACCAGTACCAGTGAGACCTAGTAACTGGTGTGTGTCCTAGTCTATTGGAAAAGTAAAGTATTTTTAAGGGTAAGGTGTACTGATAGAATAATAAGCAGAATGCCTTTGCTCCTTTCTTGTCAACTCGGTCTGTCTTTCTAACCTAATTTAATTTCTAATCTAATCTTCACACCCAGCACCAAATCCTTGTAAAGAGGAATACAGTCCAGGCTGCAGGCTTGCAGCTCCTCGAAGAATGTGCAGGTGTTTCACCTGCTACTGAAGTCTTTTTTGAGTCTTGTACCTTGTAGAGGTTGTGTAGGGGTTATCTCTTTTCTAGTATTGTGTAATGAAAGACTTGGATGAAGTGCCTCTATACATAAAGTGCAGTTAAACCCACAAGAAATATCTCTCCTTTCATTGCTCAGAGTAATTTCAAGTATTAACTTGCCTCAATTTGGACCTTCTGTGTTATCTACTACCACTGTAGTAGCAGCAGCAATGATATTTCATTTGACTATGTTGCAGTAATTAAAAACTAATTAATTAAAAATAGTAATTTTTTTTAGTGACTTGCTGAAAGCTTTACACCTGTTCTGGTTGTCAAAAGTGGAAATGAGATGGCTTTTCTGCCAAAATCTTGTTTATTTGCTAGCTGTAGAGAAAGGGACACTCCACTTTTCCATCGTTGTTCATTTTACAGTCTGCTGCTCTCACATTTGTGGATGGGATTATAGCACTGTAAAACAGAGGCTCTGTCTATAAAATAGAGTAAAAGTCACTGGCGATGGAGAAATAATCCTGACAGTAAAAGACTGACTCTGTCTGGGAGAAGTGAATGCTCCCTAATGAATCTAATTTCGCTGCAGTCAAAAAATCATAAATGTGGATGTTTGAAAACTGTATTTTCTTTCCATATTTATGTAATCCTTCCATTTGACAGGTCTGCTTAGTGCTGGGGGAAACGTTGTCTGCTTTGCTGTGTGCATGTAGTTTCAAAGCCCTCTCCCTTCCTATCTGGTTCCCAGCTGTTTTGGACTGGAGGGCAGCTCTAGGCAGAGGGTGAGAAAGCATTTACTGACATCAGGGCTTAAGTTTTCCTTTGATATGTTGCCTGGAGGCGGGTGCGGAGGGAAAACTGAGGGCCAGATTGGTTTACATTCTGGCTTCCATTGGTGGTTTAGAAGCTGGTTAAGGAGGTGAAGAAACATAACATTGAATATCTGAAACGGAATTAATTAGGCTCTTGGTGACAGGGTTTGGAAGATGGGGGAACCAAGGCTGCTGGAGTGATGGATCAGGAAGTGATCTCAGTGAAGCGGTGAGGTGCTTGCAGATAAGACAAGCCTGGCATTTTGTATAGAGTGTAATCTAGCTCAGAGCGAAGCAGAAACGTGAGGCTCCCAGAGCCTGATGATAAGAAATCTTCATCTGCACTTAAAAACATAGAAAGTGGAGTTAGTTGGTAGAAGAGTGTTGTTGAATGTATTTGTATGAAGCTTTTGGTGCCTTCAGTTAAGCTCCTCATGGGCTCAGCGTAGTCAGCACTGTACAAACATATGAATTCCCAGTTGCTTCTTGTAAAGAACTTGAAATATAAAGACAGATCTCATATGAAAGGTGGTGGTGAAGGGAATAAAACAACAAATACTAACTGAAATTAGAATCTTGTAAATAGCTGAATACTGAACGTTACCAAAAAAGTCAATACTAAGGTATTTCTGGATAATCTTCCCATTGCTGTCTTGTGCATATACACTGTAATAGTTCTTCTCTGTGTAATCACCTGACATTCACAGGATGTTGCTGCCATATTCTAACAGAAGTGTGTGAAAAATACTCAGTTACCTTAAGTCCTGCTAAGTGGCTTCAGTTTTGTCAGGAGTTTGAGTCACTGATGTCTGCTAGGCTAACGTAGCTCTCCTGATTGAAGGCCTTTCTTTAGGAATGTGTACCCATGCCCTGCGGGGCTGAAAACAAACATAAAGTTGGCAGGCAATTCTTCAGAAAATTTCTGTGCTGACTTTTACTGTCTGTCAAAATTGGTCCTTGAACTTGTTGAGGTAAGAGAGGAAGTGGAAGGGGCTCCCTGCTCCGATCTCTTTAGCCTCTTGTGAATTTTGTTCTCTGAATGGCTAATTGCATTTTGTTTCTTGTCTCGCTAGATGGGCTGGTGATCCCATTGGTGGAACTGTCTGCAAAACAAGTTGCATTTCACATTCCGTTCGAGGTGGTGGAGAAAGTTTATCCTCCAGTGCCTGAGCAACTGCAGCTTCGGATCGCCTTCTGGAGTTTCCCAGAAAATGAGGAAGATATCAGGTAATGAATACTACTTCTGTTTCATTGATGCTTAGGGAAAAGTTGTTTGCTGGAGGAGAATCATTGTCCACTTGATGTCCTGTATATTTGCTGCTTCTGGTGTTCTTGTGTGCATTTGGTAATACATGGATGGGTTACTGTGGGATATCCTATGATACGGGGTTTTATTTCGGGATGAGCTGCCCTGCATGTGTCCCAGGAAAAGCATGTGCAGGTTCTGTGTGTAAATGATAGCAGAATAAATGTACCCTTTTATTTGCCTGACAGTAACTTGTTTGTAGAGTTTTGTCCTTATGTTAGTCTTACGCAGTATTCTTTCCAGTTTGAATCTGTTGCTTGAGTCAGAGCTTTAACTGGGCTCATAAATTGCGGGGCGGGGGAGCGGTGGGCTAGCTCAGTATGCTGTGCAAGCCTTTTGAATGGTGTAGGTAGGAGAATCAGAATTTGCTGAGTACATCAGTGATCAGAGTGGATACAGTTAGAGCCATGACTATATTTCTTATGTTTCCACATAAATTGTGCGAGTACATAGTCAAAACCTCTGGTTTTGCTTTTAGATCTTTTACCGAAGTATTTTTGTTGAAGTTTTTATGCTATAGGAGGCTTACCCATTTTTTGTTGCAAAGTAGTGATATTACACTCTTTTAGAAAGAATCATCCTGAAAGTTCTTAGATACATTCATCTGATGTTCTGGTATCAGATGAGGGAGGTAATGTCAGAAGGGCTGATATAATTAGTAAGATCACCTGTGGGGGAACAGGGCAAGGCAGCTGATCGTGCATGTTCGTTATTCTGATGAGCGCAGATGTAAAAAAACCTGATATGAGCATGCAGGTAACTCCTGTAGAAGTACAAGGAGTTTTTACTGTTGCATGCTAACATTGGACGTTTAATTGATATTTTACTGTGTAGAAAAGCTTAGTTTTAGGCTTGGAATGAATTTCTATTTCAGAGCTTTAAGTTGAAATTCCTGGAAATGCCAGTGGCTATACACAAACCCAGTTAGGAGAGGCTAATGATTTTTATGGTTGAAACGTAATGGAGAAGTAGCAGAAAAGAGCTGGACTTCATCTTAAAGATGAAGATAGTAGGGATTTTTCAACAGCCATGTCAGCAAAGAATGCAAGAGGATAATAACGTGACGTTTCTCAAAAGCGGACTGATCTTGACATGTTATGTGTATCTCTTACAGATTGTACTCGTGTTTGGCGAATGGCAGCGCAGATGAGTTCCAGCGAGGGGAGCAGCTCTTCCGGGTGAGGGCTGTCAAAGACCCTCTCCAGATAGGTAAGGACATTGCAGCTCCACGTCTCTAGATATTTTGGATTCCCAAAACCATATCTGCAATGGGACAGCGGTGGTATGACTGTTTCTGGCATCCTAGACTAACCTCCCTGCTACGTGTATTCTTTGTGTATTCCAAATGCTATGTTTATTTCAGCTTCACTCAGGTCAGCTGTGAAACTGAGTGAAAAGCCAGAAGCGTTCTGAAAATTAGGTGTTTGATCTGTCTCAGCGTTTTGGAAAAAAACTGTAGAATGCCTTTGTCTCCATTTCCTTATTGATAGAGAGAACTTGGTTTTCTAGAACATTCTGATCAAATGAATGCCTTGCCTAAAGTGCATGTATGGCAAAGAGGAAGTTTGCAAGGTTTAATTGTTCTTGTAGCAAAAGAATTGTATTAATAATACAGTTACTCATGTAGTATATTGGCAGAAGGAAATCCCTGTTGCTGGGGACAGTGGGTTTTATTGCTTCTCCTCACTTATCTTGTTCTTTTTATGTTTTTTGGTTATAGAAACTTATCTTAAATGAAGAATTGAACTCTAGATTTTTCATTAAATCCTTTGAAGTAAAGAAGAATATTGAGTTGGCTTTTCCAGTGACAGCTGTTAGACAGGAGGGCATTATGTGAAATAAAGACACTATAGTATATCAAGGAGGGCCATGTCAATCCAATGTAGATGTGTTGTTTTTTTTGTAAGTGTAAGGTTCAGAAATAGACTACTAATTGGTCTGTGGGAACTGAACCTGGCTGTAATAAGAAAACTGATGATATAAAAAGCTGTATTAAGTTAAGGAGGAAAGTTCCTGTATTTTCCTGTGGTGAGGGATAGTGTCTTCTATGTGCCTGTTTAGTTGCTAGTACCAGTAATACTTAACTCTCAGTGATCAGTGGATGAATAAATTTAGGTAAAGGCTCCTCAAATAGGGAATAAAAGGGACCCATTCTGTAAAAGTCAGGGGAGAATTAAAAAGGAGGTAGTCATTGAGATACGCAAATTGCAAGAGACTGATGAGCAGTTATCTGAATATAGGGTAAAGCATTTGAGAGAATTTTACATAGTCCGTTGTCTACTGTAATAGAATAGTAGGAATTCTCGGGAATAGAAGTGAAGTGAGGTATATTGAGCTGTCAGTGAGACCAGATGGTAATTTTGATACATCAACAAAATTGAGCTAAATGGGATGAAACTGACTTTTGAGTGCATTCATAAGCTCCTGATGTCAGAACTGAAATCCCAAGAGAGGCCTCTAAGGCACCTGCTGAACTTCAAGAAGGCAAATGTTTGAGAGACAAAATGAGTCGAAATGCAACTGGCTGAAATTCAGTAATTCCTGGGACTTTCACAATGTAAAAGAGCAGAATATTTAATATACAGTGCTCAGACTGTGGTCAAAACTGTTTTCAGTAGCAAGTTAAAAAGGTGAGGAGATGCAAAGCACCGTAAATAAACAAAGGCTAGGAATATTAGTGCGAAACCTGTGCTTGGGGGAGGAGCAGAGGAGTAGGGAAAAAGAGGAGTCAGTGAATGATACAGGGGAGGAACTTCTTCAGTACACATACAGCAACTCGGCTTCGTGACAAAGGATTATGTGTGTGGAAGGGAACGAAGTAACTTTGTTAAACTGTAACGCTTTTTCCTCCTTAGTAGAGGAACTTTATCTAATGGAGGGACTACTGTGTTTTTTGTTTTCCCATGAGTGGTAGCCCAGTAGCTGCTACTGGTGGGTTGGATATAATTACGGTTGGCTACTCCAAATGATTTTAAGGTGTGTGGTTGCAGTTTTGAGTTTCATATATTGTCAAATGGGAAAAGAAACGCAGGAAATGAAGCAGCCCTTGAGAGGGGATTTGGTTTGGAGCGGGGCTGGGCAGTGTGTTGTGATATTGTGATCAATAGGACAAAGCTTGAAATGTGCTTTGTGCTCTTTTTGTCCCATTTCCCTTTGCAGTTTAAGATGATAATTTTTTTTTAAACATAAGTGAGTAATCTTAGTCAGCTTGTTCACATGCAAATCCATATCCATAATTTCTGAACAATAGCACCTCTTCAACACATTCCAAACCCACACTTTTTTACACTGTTCTACTGCATATGCACAAAAAATTGACTTTTGTAGACATTCCTCTCACATTCCCTTTGTAGCAGTCATATAGTCCTGCCATCGAAGACTTTACTGCAGTTCTCAAATAGGTGTATTGTAGTTGCTGGTCTCAGGGACTTTTTTTCTATCATAGTCTTAATTTCTTTTTAACAAATGAGGAAGGCGGCAGCAGGTTCAATCTGGATTCTAGCTTTGAATCTCCTTGAATAGCGTCTCTAAGTCTTCACTTTTTAGAGATTCTAGTATCTTGGTTTAAAACAAATGTCCAAAATTGCCTTGCATTACTTCCTGTCTAAAAGCTTTTGTTCAGCTCTTGTTTTCCCATTTCTGTTAGTTCTGAGAAAGCCAGAGGCAAGATTCTTAAATTCTATGCAAAGATTCTTAAATTCTATGCAAAATTCTATGCAAATTCTATGTTTGCTGTCATCGTTATAGGGGCATCAGAACTACCAAATATCAATTAAGAAAGCTTGAAAGCTGTATGGCAAGAAATATTCTTAGTAGGGTGTTGTTAACTCATGGGTCACTTAAATCTTTTCATTCCAATTCCTTACTGAGTAGCTTGGGGTATTTCAAATTTGTGCATTTCCATCTGAAATCATGAGGACTAATAGGACCTCAGAAAAATGAACAGACAGACCTGAAATTTCACAATAAATTCACATTCTTGCAGTCTCCATGAGGTGACTAGATCACTTGGGTATGCAATAGATGTGATTCTTGTCTTCACCTTTAAGCAGGAAGGTAAGAGCTGTGGTCTGCAGGAGGAGACAATAGCTGCACTTTGACTGTAAACATGTACAGTTTGATGACTACTTCTTTAAACAGTAGTGTTGGGCTAAGCACTCCAGAATGGTCCCCCTCATAGTCACCTTTTCAGTCCCTGCAGGCTCAGACTTTTGGAAGCTGCACAGTGAATTGAATTGTGGTTTTTTTCCTGGTAAAAGTAACCATTAATTTAACACAGAATTTTTTCCTGGTATGGTTTCCTGTGCCATACCACAAACAGTTCTTCAGTATAGCAAGACTGGTGGTGCAAAAGAATTGGGCAGAGCTGCATGAATTAGCAGTGTCAGTGGCAGATGTTCCTCAAACAATAGTTTGAGTTGGAGCTTGTGATATGTCATGCTGGAGTCCTTAAATTTTCTTTGTCTCTTTTTATAACTGTTCTTCCCTCTTTGCATTTAATCAGTTAACTCTCTTCATATACCAATAAAAATTTCATCGTAGGAGCTTGATAAGAGTGTATAGCTGTCACCCATTCTTCTCTAACACCTTTCGATTACTTCTTTTTCTCGGTGAAACAGAATTGCTGCAATTCCAATTTGTGGAATGCTTAATTTGCTTTTGTAAAAATTAGGGCATTTTGGCATTAGTCTGAGATGCTTCTGGTATAACAGAAGGACTAGCTGAACTGTTTGGGTTGTATTATCCAAGTGTGGAACATAAATTAGAACTGTAGCTGGTAATAAGCAGTGCAGTAATTTTGTGGTGAATGCCTTCTATTGTTTTGATTCTGTTCCAATTGCTAAAATGGCTGAAGAATTTGGGTGGCATTATGTGTACTAATCAAAATAATCACCCACAGCAGGAAGAGGATTTGAATTCTGGGGAACAGGGAAATAGAAAGGTTAAGCAAGGTAAGAGCAAGTTTGTATTGGCACGGGGATTATATTTTGAGGAAGAAATACTGCACATTTTTTTAAACGGGATTTAGTAGGTTATGTTTACTTCTGAACACCATCATCATTATAATCTCACCGTATCATAATAAAAACTTAGTAGTGTGGATTTATAATGTGCTTCCTTGTGCTGATGATGGAGAAACTATTTCAGTCATCTGTCCCAAGCCATATTTTTTTCATTTAGGGTAGATCGTTGTACTGAAATTTGGTTATGGCTTTGATACCTTTGGTGCATTCGATGCTTCATTAAAACTGAATTTGAGACTAGCAAAAAGGCTCGCAGGCTGATACTCATTGCTGAAGAAGATGATTAACTGGTGATAGGGACCTTCAAGATAAGTACAAGATTCACGCTCCTGATGGCCTTTTCCTGCTTTTAATATGCGTGCCTCTGGATAACCATTATCTGTAGAGGAAGCTGCATTATGATTACAACTGGTATGCATTGTACATGAGTTTACACAAAGCCAAGCCTCATTAAAGCTCTTTGTCATCCTGCCTGAAATGAGATTCATGATTTATTTGTTTCATCACAGATTTATTGGGCTGGATTCATTCAAGTGTTATTGCTGAAATTTCCCTTTTCCATTGATTTTAGTCTAAGCAAGAGGGGTGTTTTGTTTTCTGAGTACATGGTTTATAAAAATGGAATATTTGCAAAATTGCAAGGAGCGACATAGTTTATGAGAAACGGGTAGCTTCTGAAGCCACAAAGTGAAAGTAAGTGTTCAGGTGTAAGTGATGCCTTCTTTAGCTCACTGTAAAATTGTGAAAGTTGACTGACTTGGAAATAATTCTGAAGTCACCTAGCTTGTGCTGCACTGTGGCCAGAGTTAGTTAAACATAGAAATCATGCTCCAAATATGTATAGTCTAGCTTTGACCCTGTGATCAAAAACCCACGCTTTTCAGTGATGGCTTTATCCATTTCTGCTTTTCTTTTTTAAACATTAATAGAAATAAATATATAAATAAATTAATGTATTAAAAGCTGGTATATTTGAACCTCTTGTATTCTGCCATAGCTGTTTGGGAAGAAGTTAAGTGTTGGAGACTCTAGATCCGTGTCCATCCCTATATATATGTTGTTGCTAGACACGTTGTTTTACTGTTTAAATGGCTTTCACTGTTTATATTTCCATTCTAACTGAATCTGTCTCCCAAGCACCAGAAGAGTAACTTTGGACTTTTGAATTTTAACAGGTTTCCATCTGAGTGCCACTGTGGTTCCCCCACAGATGGTGCCACCCAAAGGTGCGTACAACGTGGCGGTGATGTTTGATCGATGCAGGATCACGTCATGCAGCTGTACCTGCGGAGCTGGGGCCAAGTGGTGTGCTCACGTCGTGGCGCTCTGCCTCTTCCGGATACACAATGTAGGGCTTTAAATACAGTTCTGCTCTCCCCTAGGCATCTTCTCTGAGTCTCTCCTCATTACGGTTTTATGCAACATCCACTCTCTTTAGGGAGATTGTTCTTGGCGCTCCTCTTGGTTACAGATTGTGCAAATGTGCGCTCACAGTTGCAGTCTGCAGACTGAATTGTCTGAGGCTCTAAACTGCAGAATGTCCTTTGATAATGTGCAAATTGCCAAGGGTAGATACAGAGTCCTTTTTGGCCCCTTCTTGTTTCTCATTTAAGTGCTAGAATTACTCATTCTTTCTTTAGTTCAGCAAGGAGTGAAAGGTCACCGATAGTTAGTCTTTTATGAAAAGTCTTTGTAAATACGGGATTTGAATGCTCTTTCTTTCAGTTGTTTGATCATTCAGAGTGCAGAAGGAAAGTAATTTTGTTCACTGTTGGCCTTTATGTTCACCAGCTTGTTTTAACACATACAAGTGTCATTTTGACTTGTAGATTTCAAACAGTCAGTTAAGTTTATGGTTTTGTTTGGCTGCTTGTATTCTCTGTGGCCTTGTGTAGAGTGAAAAGTAGATATTTTTTATCCCAAGGAACTCCAGGTGAAAATGCGTAGAATCAACATGAAATATGCAAGTTGAGGGTTCAGTCTTGCATACAGATTAATTTCCTTGCTCTTTGGGAAGCTAAGAAATAAATTTTAAGGAAGGATTAAGCTTGGATAATTGAAAGGAACAGAAGATTTTCTGCTGTCACAGAACATTTTATAGCTAACATGCTCATGATCAACTCCAGATTCTTAAATAAGTGCTAATAACTCACTAAAGCGTGTTAATATTTCACAATGGACAATTGTAAGAGGCTTAAATTCATACTCTTGTGAAATCATTGGAAAATTGGTATACTTTCTGGACTTAGGACCAGAGAGTTGGCAAAAAAGTGAGTTCTGCCTTGAATTATTAGTTCCAGTTTTAAAAGGTGGGTATGGAGAGTGAGAATAGGAAACAAATTTTCATTTATATTATTTACACTCAGAAAATTTGGACCCTGTGTAAGATGAAAATCATCCTTTTCTCTCCAATCCTTTCTTCTACCTGCAAAATGGTAATAAAAGGATTTTCATGTTTGTATATACTGACTGCTGACACTAGCAAGTTACAAGCCAAGGTATATTGCTCTATGTCAGCAAATCAATATCAGAAGCATCTTTATTATCAAATTGCTCTTGCCTGTTCCCAGGTCAAATTTTAGGTAGGTGCCATTTGGGCATTTTTTTTATTCCATAGAGTGAAAAAGGTTAAGAAACTAGTGGTGTTTTGTGGTGTTTGTGTTTTTTGTTTTGTTTTTTTTTTTTTTTTTAATCATCTAAGTTGTTCTAAGATATGGAAAGAGACTGATTGTGAGATTGAAGAAAAAAAACCTCTAATGAGATAAATGAGGTGGTTGTGATTCTGTGAAGCAGTCCCCCACAGAGCTGGTTGGTTTGCCAGAAGCTTAAAGAATAATGTCCTATTTTAGAGGCTTGTTTGTGAAATCCCTGCCAGTATTTGTGCAATTGCTAGCAACAACAGATCTTAAGCACAGCTGTTAAAGCAGTTTCCTTGAAAAGAAACTCTTAAAAACAGTTTTTATAAAGCCTAGACAGCTTACTTGCATCCTATCTGCAACACACCACATAATTACAGAAAAAAAAACAACTGTCCATCAAGACCAAGCATGGTATGCATGAGCACAGCTACTGTTCATGACACGTCATCTGTTCAGCGGACACAGCTTCATTAACTCTGACCTGTTAATGGCAGTTTATATCTCCGTTTCTTTCTTTAGGCATCTGCGGTATGCTTACGAGCACCCGTCTCTGAGTCCTTGTCTCGGCTACAAAGAGACCAATTGCAAAAATTTGCTCAGTACCTAATCAGTGAACTTCCACAACAGGTAAATGGGGACAATCAATAGGACTGACTTTTTCTTAAATTCAGTTATTTTTATTCTGGGTCAATTTATATTACGTCTTTTGTTGCAAGACAACCAGTTATGCCGTTCGATTGTGCGTTGCTTGGAAGGCTTTCAGTTCTTGCCCTTTTCATGTTTGTCTTTCTATTATTTGTCAATTGTCTATTGCCATGTAAAAGATTAGAAGTGTCTTAAAAGGCGAAAGAAGAGTGATGGTTATTCATATTAGCATGAATATGCACTTCGATTGTGGAAGATCAAACACAATAAAATAAATGCATGGTGGTGAAAACCTTAGGTCAGAACAAATCAGGTTGCTTCTTTTTTGTGTGTTTGGTTACTTAAGTGGAGAAGACTACCCAGGGGATGTGTTGTTTGTGCCTTAGGTGAGCACTTTCTAATGCACCCAACTGATGACCTTTTGACTTTCCCCAGTGTAGCTTCTTGGTGATTCTTGAAAATCATTTGGGTTATGGAAAGTAATAAACATGAAATTTTGTTAGTCAAAGGCAAAATCTGCTCTCTTATTCCTTTAATATCTATGTTGTTCAAGGTCAGTTCATTATATAATGTGCCTAAAATGCTTGCACAAAATACACAAGAATACCTAAGTAATTGTGAAATGTTTGCTTTAAAAATATAAGGGCTTGGCAACTTTTTTATGCTGGTTCAACCAAAGGAGGTTGAGAAAAACTGACCTGCATGGGTATCTGTCACATTTCAGCAGTGCGTGCATAATGTCTTAAGTAGGAGTTAGATTACTGTCAGCATGTGTCTAAAATTCATATTATGGTGCTGTGCTTGGGACACTAAGATATTCTGTTGCTAAAACGTCCTCTAAATTTCCTACAGAAATACATAATCTTCTTATGAGAGGAAACAGAGGAATCATATAATATGAAGGTGATATAAAAGTACTGCTTTTTTGTTGCTGAGAGTTCAGCACCAACAGTGTGTGCTTCTTGCTGCATTACGTAACAGACAAAGCTTTTCTTCTCTCCTTAAGAACTCAGAGCTTTATGTCACATAGCCTGGTGCTTAATAAAGGAGGGCTTTGAAAGGCTAGCACTGGTGGTAGTTGTTTCCTGAATGACAGGTGAGTTGTTTGCTTTCAAATATTATGCGTCTGTTCCTTTTTCCAGGGTTTATTTCTCCTTCAGTCATGTGTACTAGCTGTGCACCCAGGAACATCTGGATTATTTAATTTAATTATTACCATCTTGCCAGATAATCTGATGGATGCTGCCCAACAGAAAAGTTTGGGTTTTGTCGGCAGATGCTTCTTAACCTGTGTGTGTAATTCCCTTGAAAAAGGCAAGGCGCACCCTAAACTCTTCCAACAGTCTCATTCCTGGTCTTCAAGATTTCTGGGTGAAGATAGATACTCTGATACCTTGGGACCCTGTATTTTGACTATATGGTGTAGAATTAGAGTAGGGTGTACACGTGATTCTATTTTATCCTTATTTCCAGCTTGTGAATTGCATTATGGTGCAGTCATATAATGCTGAATTACTTTCAAGTGTAAAGGGAAGGTGGTCTGTAGGAATGCAGCTAGATAAGGAGATGTTTTTCAAAATCTATGTAGAAAGTGTTTTCCATATCTATGAAAATGTCAGTGATTCTGAGCAGCTTGGAACTTATTACCCAGTTCTTCTCCCTAGAGCTATTTCCCTTCGTGAAGCCAGTACTCCTATTCCAATTAAATATGAATATCTTGGCAAAAATGCCTGAAGGAGAGTCACTGCAGGTCGCTGATACTTCAACCTTTAGGTGTGTCATTGCCTAGACCTGTGACTTCTCTGCTTTGTGGTTATTTAAAATATGTAGTAGTGGAAAAAATATAAAATAGCTTAATGCTGAGTTTGTTTCTTCATGTGACTCAAATGCAAAATATCCTTCTGAATCATTGTTTTTTCTTCCATCTGTTCGAGATGGATCTGAATTAGTTGCCAATGTAGGTGTACTGGGTGTGCCTTGTTTTACAGTAAGTGTGATCTTTAACCTCAGCTGTTGTGGCGAGAGATGGGGGGATATCAGATGTTCTCTTGCAAGTCATTTAAATCCTAACTATACACCTAACCAGTTGTAAGCACGCGTGCTAAAGGCCAAATGGGTTTATAGTTTCAGCCCAGACTTAGTTTGGGGAAAAAACACTTTCTACTATGCATTTTTCTTTCAAAAAGAGCATGTTAAGGGTATATCTACTTAGGATTTTCCAGTCAGGTGTGAGCCTTCTCGGCTTATCTCTGAACTGTCCAGAAACTGATTGCATTAGTTTAGTGCTGAAATTGCATTAGTTTACTGTTGAGTCTGAGTTAATATATATATGGTCTCTTTGCTAACAGGGCGGTAAATAAAATACAGTCTGCCCAATAGGTTATGCATAGATGTAATTTATAGTTTGCTCTTCTCCTCTCATTAGCTTGAGTTTCAGAGAAATGATTTAGGAAAAAAGAAATAAAGAACATTCAAAGTGCAGCAAAATGGTGACCTTGACTGCAGTCACTTCCATCTCTCTCAAACTTATCTGCAGTATCACTCTTCGTGCTCCTCCTCTTCAAGAAATGAGAAGGAAACCAGTAACCTATGATGCTTTTGTTTATTTCTTAGGATGTGAATGTAGGAAGTAAACCTTGGCTATAGGTTTGCTTTGAGAAAGGAGAGGAGAAAGTGTAACAACTGGTTTGCTATTGTATAATCTTTAGCACCCTCTATCGTCCTTTCTGAAAACATGACTGTGTGTATTTGATACTTCTGAAATGATGAGAGTGCTTCAATCGTGAAAATCCAGGCAGATGTGGGTACATCAGGATGAGAAATACTATGTATATTGAAAGTTTGCTTCGTGTTTTCAGATTCTTCCAACTGCTCAGCGCTTGCTGGATGAGCTGTTATCTTCTCAGTCTACTGCCATCAACACAGTGTGTGGAGCCCCAGGTAACCCTGATATATCTTGTTTCGGTAATCTGTGTCACAGATAGGAAATGGGTATATTTCCATTGCTTTGAGTTTCTGAACTGGTCGGTTACCATGTAGATGGGATTGCAGGTGGAGGTCAAGGAAAAGGGCTAAGTACAGGGACTTGCGTGTATATGTAGTATAGCAACAGGCACTTGCTGGTGTAATGGATGCTTCAGAGTATATGCGGAGGAAGGGAGAATCAGGCAATGCACCTTTCTAATGAAAGATTTTACTTTTTAAGTTGGTATTAATTATAGACTCCTGGAAATGTTGATTGGAGGGGACCTCTCCAACCTCCTACTTGAAACAGGACTGTTTGCAACACCAGATTGGGTTAGCTGTGGCTTGGGCTAGCTTACTCAAGTCTTGGTTACCAGAGATGTTGCAGAGTATTCCTGTTTTAGGGCTGCGTTACCCTTTTAGTCAAGAATTTTTTCCTAATGTCCAACATGAATACCCTTTTTTATTATCTGCTGCTGCCAAGAAGAGTTTGTCTGCATTGTGTTTGTGATTCCAAATAGTTGTAGGCTGTTAATGATCACCCCTCACCCTCTCCTTCTTAGATGAAATTAGCCCATCTTCCTCAGTCTCACCTCATGGGTCATGTGTTCTGTGCCCACAACTATCTTGGACCACCTCCGCTACATCCTCTCTGGTTTCTCAATATTGTTCCCGGTCTGGGGAATGCAAAACTGGATACAATATCCTAGATGTAACTTTACCAGTGCCCGGTAGAGGGGGATAAAATAAACTCCTTAAATCTGCTAGCTCTGCTTTTCTTAATATAGCCCAGTTTGCAAGTTGGGTTTTTTGTTTTGTGTTTTCAGTGGAAGTTTGGCATTGGTTTGTGTTCAGCTTGGCATGCACCGTAATCACCAAACCCTATCAGCTACTCAGCTATTTGGTTTTCAGTCTGTACTGATGCATGGGGTTTTCTGTCCCAGGTACAGAAGTTTATGGTTTTCCTCAATGAACTTCATGAGGTTTCTATTGGCACAGTCCTTGAATTTCTGCCGGTCCCACTGGTTGTACTGCTACCATTCAGCATGCCAGCCATGTCTCCCAATTTAGTGTTGTCAGTGGTTAAGGTAATGTTATGATAGCATTTTGAGGTAGTTCTGAATAGTGAGTTCTGCAACGGGTGAAATAAACTGAGTACACTGCCTGTGTGCTCCCTATAATCCCGGTGGTTGGCCACACAGAGAAAAATATCTTCAAAGCCTGAAGGCTGTGTATGTGTTGTTTTTTGTCAAGATCCCACTGCTGGACCCTCTGCATCAGATCAAAGCACCTGGTACTTAGATGAGTCTACTCTGAGTGACAACATAAAGAAAACCCTTCATAAATTTTGTGGACCCTCTCCTGTTGTTTTCAGGTAAACTGCTTCCCATAGAAAGGAAAGCGGGATATTGATGTAACCTGTAAACTCATTCACTGTGTAGCCTGTACCCTTATGTGATGCCATGGATGGAAGGATGCTTGGTTTTGTGGTTGCTTTTCTGGACTGTATTTTTCGTAGCTTGTCCAATGTTATTCCAGCAGAGCATACTATATTTGCACAATATCTTACTTGTCTGGTGTCCTTAGTCTCATTAGGCATCCTTTCGTTTAGGTTGTGCATGTCTGTCCCATTTAAGGTGCAAATGTATTTCTAGATGTAGAATATACTCAGGATTTTGTATAGCTGTGCTTTATTTAATTTTTTCCTCACCTTTGCTCTTCTGTTTTATCTACAGTGATGTGAATTCAATGTATCTCTCTTCCACGGAGCCACCAGCTGCTGCTGAGTGGGCCTGTCTCCTGCGTCCCCTGCGAGGAAGAGAGCCTGAAGGAATCTGGAACCTGCTTTCCATTGTGCGGGAGATGTTTAAGAGACGGGATAGCAATGCAGCTCCTTTGCTGGAGATTTTGACTGACCAGTGTCTCAACTATGAGCAGGTATTCAAATCTTTTTGCCGTGTGTGTGTGTGAAATTCTGGAGAACCAGGTTGAGCTAGTGGCTGCTGCCGTGTGCCTGTACAATCCATGGCTGAATACGTATTTTTTTTTAACAGTCTGCATGCACGAGGGGCATGTCCTTCTCCACACTAAAATGGTGTTACAGTTTGGTCTTGTGCTGATTTAGTGATGTCCCAATAACACCATATCCCAAAAATACCTCAGTCCTTTTAACGTGAATATATGGAGTCTGAACTCTTTTGTTCAGCACGTTTGATTTGATTTCTGACCCCTCAAGATGATTTATTTTAATGGTTTTTTTCTAAAAAAAGTACATCACGTATGAGCTGTCATTTTGATAAAAACTAAAGATACATGTTGGATGATAGAATCTCAGATTCTTTCGTTGTTTTTGTAGAAGATATCTCTTGATGGGTTTAAGTAACAATTTTTTTGATATTTTTAAAATAATCTTGGGGAAAAGGTTTCCTTTGACAGTTCAGGTTGCTGATCTCACTCTGTGATATAAATTGCAGTGTAAGTTTCCACATTGCTCTATCACATACCTCAACTTTGAGCAGGTGAAAGGAAATGCTTCATTTATCATATTTGTTACAGAATTACAGAATGTGATTGTTCACTTTTTCCCTCCAAGTGTGAAGGCCTCTAGTAAGAGAACCTCCTGTGAGTGTTTTGTTCTGTGGGCATGTGCCTTCTAACCAGAGACATTTTGAGATGCCCTTAGTTCTCAAAAACCAATGCTACTTTAGTGCTCGTAGTTATTTTGGAGTCAAATGAAAACCTAGTACTAACTACAGATCCCGTTTCCTTGTGATTATGAGGTTAAGTGAGAGCAGAGGATGAGATGTTGTCCACAGCACTGCTCCACTGAACATTTTCTTCTGCAGATAACCGGCTGGTGGTACAGTGTGCGAACATCTGCATCACACAGCAGTGCTAGCGGGCACACAGGACGCAGCAATGGCCAGTCAGAAGTAGCTGCTCATGCTTGTGCAAGTATGTGTGATGAGATGGTGGTTCTTTGGAGGCTGGCTGTCCTTGACCCAACTATTAGTCCACAGAGGTAAGCACCAGAATCAGATCCAGTCTGTCTTTATTTCTGTGATGTTCAAGCACGCTCAAGAGTTTCTTCCTGTAGATTCCTTGTGCTTTTATCGTTACCTCATTACCTTTTCAACCATTAGTCCTTTTGGACTATGTGCTGTGTAAGGTTCAAGAGCACTATAATTATTTTAAACTTTAATTGCTATTGCTGCTCACTTGTAGCAACACCATGTAGTGTGAATAATTTGTTTTCTGAGAGTTCTTTCTTGCGTATGAGTGTACTTCTGCATTTCAATGTCCCAGTGGAGAACATTTCTTTGAATGATAACACTGTCTACCAATAAATTTCAATGCCTTCTAAATTTAGCAACTTAATGGATTTCTGTTCAGCCCAATCATTCACTGTTGTCTCTTTCAATATGAACCATTTCTGCTTTCTGTGTTCTTAGGGAGTTTATTCTCTGCAGTGTATTGGTAAACAGTGTCGCTGGTGTATGATTTTTCAGTCAGTGTTTTCAATTGTCTGAGGAAAAATTTTGAGGCAGGTTTCTAAACCATATTGAGCCTTGGTAAATCACTGCCAATCTTTATTTAGCACTAGTTGAATAGCAGTGGAAGTACTGAGGGCTCATGTGGAGATACTGTGGTTGACATTGTAATAATTTGTTTTGTACATCTAGTCTACAAAGTGTGGTGGGTCAAATGTAGTGAATTAGTTTAATGTGCTAGAAATGCTCAGAAAAAAATTCAGAACAAATGAAAACAGGATGGTATTTTCAATACGATTACACATTAACAGGATTTGCTTTTGTGAATTTTGTTGTGTAACATTAATAAAAAGCCCCATTTTTGTGGTTTAACCCAGCAGGCAGCCGAACACCATGCAGCTGCTTGCTCCCTCCCTCCCCTCCCCCAGTGGGATGAGGGAGATAATAAGGGAAAAAGTGGTAAAATCCCAGCTGAAACCAGGACAGTGTCCCCCCCTTATTCTATACCATCTGCGTCATGCTCGGGTCATACACTTTCCAATACATTCCAGTTAATCACCACCACTTTTCCTGTCTCTATCTGGGCAGCAATATCTTGCCACAGTGGGGCAGCCCGAATGGGTTTGCCTCTGCACTGGCAGTTGCTCTGCTCCCATTGGTGTAACCATCCCCACAGAGCATTTGCCAACATCCATGGATCAGTATGGAGATAAATTACTGGCCATTTTTCTCGTTCAGTGATATCTAAAGCCCACTGGATGGCTTTCACCTCTGCAAACTGACTCGATTCACCTTGTCCTTCAGGAGACACCTATCTATGTAACTTACATCGGGGACACTAAAATGGATGCAGTTTTTGTCTTGTACAGTTTACAATATGAAGTAGCTAAATATAGGAGATGAAGACAAATCAAAAACTGTAGGAAACAGGGAATAAGGCTTAAAATAAACACAAACATCAATCAGATCACACAGAAAAACCATAAAAGATTTTGGCTTTTAATAAAGTATGAAGTTGTGCTATGTGTATTCACATTTGAGTTATTTGGCGCAGTTCATATTTGCTCAGATCTCCTACTTGAGCTCATGCAAAATTGAAATGCTTCTGCTTGATTAGCTGTTCTCTTGGCCTTTGAATAGTCACCAAGAAGAACCCTCTTCTACCCGTCCTTGCCATTCTTTCCAGTGAATCGTAAGGAGACTTGCTACCTCATTTATAATTCATTGCCGGCTCTCATCCTTAGGGTACCTTTCCTGAGTAGTTCCCCATTCTTCTTTTTCCTTCTGAAAATCCTCTCCTTGAATAAGCCCTACCATTCTGCTCCCTTGTTAATTAATTTCTTTAGTGGACAAATAGAAGCAATCGATTTTGTTTAGCCCCTTTTGTCCTAATACTCTTTGCACCTAAATTGGGTCTCCTCGTTTTGATTTGATTTTTTTGGTTGTTTCTCTTTTTTTGCTTTTGGTAGGAAATCTGAGAGGATTGAAGTGTTGGGCTTGTACTTCAAATCTCTGAAATCTGTGGCAGAAACAAGATGCCAGTTGATTGAGACACTTGGTGTAATTTCTGGAAATGTCTTTTCCTCTTCTTGAATTAGATCACCCAAATGTATATTCCATTTAGACTATCTTGCTAATATGCTTAGACCCTACGTGAGATTTGGAGCTGGGAAAGGCAGAAATGGTTTGTTCTTCTTTGTAATATGGGGCATGGGACTAACTGCTGTTCAATTTACGTCTATATACCCCTACCAGCTTTCTTCTTCTTCAGAGTTATTTGAACATCAGTTATTTTTGTCTTGCTTGTTCTGTGCCTATGGCTTTCGGCAGTTTACTCTCCCGAGGACAGCCTGCTAAAGCCTAAATTAAATGATTGGTCTCTAGATAGGCATATCAGGGTAAAGAGGTAAGTGCCTGGGAGGTAGATTAGGCGGTCCTGTCTGGCATTGTGTTTCTCTGGGCAGGCTGTTTAGATTGTACGTGTGAATGTCTTGACCGGAGTTGTTCACAGGGCTGTTCACAGCTGCTGCAAACTGTTCTATGAGTGTTTCCAAGAGCAGTTCCCCATGGCACTTCCTGGTCTTAGAGTGCTGAAGCTCGCATCACTAATACCTTATTTGGTATTAGTACTTAGATAAGCAAACGGGGCAGACAGTATTTAATTTTAAACCTCCCAGTTTGTATTGTGCTTTCATGTTGGTACCATTCACATTTTGTTTGTCTCGTGAGCCTGTTAACATACCTGTTTCCTTTTTCAGCCTGTCTGCTTACTAATGCTGTCTATACTTAATTCAGCAGAAGATGTTTCTGACCAAAAGGAGGAGGTGTTCTGTGGGTTAAGAGGTAGTTTGGCGCAAGTGCATAATGTGTCTGCTTTCTTACCTGTCCTCTTACTTCTTCTCTTAGGCGCAGGGACCTTTGCTCACAGCTCAGACAGTGGCAGCTGAAAGTCATAGATAACGTTAAGAGGGGTCAGCACAAGAAATCGCTGGAGAAGCTCTTCCAGGGTTTCAAACCAGCTGTGGAAGCCTGTTACTTCAACTGGGAGGAAGCTTATCCCATTCCGGGCATCACATATAGCAGCACTGACAAGAAGAACTCATTCTGTTGGGTAAAGGCCATCCAGCAGAGGAGCTGCCGGTTGCAGTGTGCAGAAACTGCCTGTGAGGCTGGTAGAACCCATGGACAGGAGCCCGGGGGACCATGTCTGCAGCCTGGGGACAGGCTGCGTCCCTCTCCTCAGGAGCCAGCAGTTCGTCCAAAGGAACTTACTGGAAAGCGGAAAGTTGTCTCTGAAGCACCACAGAGGGTTCTGAGACGACTTTCAGCAGAGGGTGATAAAGCTGTGTATAAGACTGCAGTGGGCAAAGCAAAGTTGCCAGTGAACAAAGGCTTGACCAGTAAACATAGTGGGAAACGCCGCATGAGCAGTGAAGACAGCTCTCTGGAGCCGGACTTGGCAGAGATGAGCCTGGATGACAGCAGCTTGGCTCTGGGGGCAGAAGCCAGCAACACATTTAGTTTTACAGAAAGCCCAATAAGCAGAAGCTACAGAGACACCTTTGAAGAGGATGGTGGGGTGTACTTCTCTGAGGGACCTGAGCCCAGTGTCAGGAGCAGTTCCATGGCCAAGAAATCGCCCAAGGATCCTGTGGGGGAAATGGGTAGTGGTGATGATGACCTGCCTTCTGCAGATGAGAACAGCGGTGGTGTGAGCCTGAAACCAGAAGAAGTGGGAGAGAATGGTGCAGCGGGGGGAGGGGATGATGGAGAAGAGGAAGACGATTACCAGGTATACTATCTGAATCCACAAGAGGTAGCCAAGGAAGATGATGACAAAGCTGAAGGGGGAAATGAAGAGGAGCAGGATATATTTGCTGGTATAAAGCCTCTGGAACAGGAGAACCGGATGGAGGTGAGCTGAATCTAGTTCAAAACACTGTTTTACAGTTTTATGTATTGTATACATCACGGTCTCACTTAACCTGCGTTAAACTGTGTTAAGTTGTTAAATCAAGTGCTTAATTATAATGTTGTCATAACCCATTGTATCATAAGGTACCTGCAGTCTTAATGAAGTGGTATCACGCATGCCTATTTCCCACAAGCTTAACTCCCTATTTCTGTGCTAACTGCAAGTGTCTCCTAGTTTTAGCTGGTCCCATCTCATATTCCAGGATTTACAAATGTAGGCAAAACAGCGTGTGCTTTTTACCTTGTCTCACTCTTAGAAATGGCAAAATTGAGTGGAAATTAAAAAGAAATAAGACCAAGACATGCCCAGCAGGAAAAATTTAAATCCAACCATGTAAGCAGAAATTCTCTGGAAAGCCAGAGACAATCTAAATAGACTGCGTCACATTTCTGTAATAACCTCAAAATATGTTTAGAGCTTGCACCTATATGAGCAAGCAGCTGAAATAGTTATAAGAGGCGGCTTTTTAGGGGAGTGCTTAATGGGTGGTGGTGAAGGTCCAGGCAAGGAGGACTCTGAGAACACCTGCAGCTGAAGTTAATTGTGAATTGTGTTTGCAGAATCTTTGTGACAAGTGGTTTGAGCAGGCTGGGGAAGTGTGGCTTGAATATGATCATGTGTTCTTTCTCGCAGATTCTGTTTGCCTGTGCAGAGGCCCTGTATGCCCATGGATACAGTAATGAAGCATGCCGCTTAACTGTAGAGCTCGCCAGAGACCTACTGGCCAACCCTCCAGATCTCAAAGTGGAACAGCCACCAACTAAGGTAGAGAGAATGCTTATCTAGTTTTGGGAATAGAGAGTAAGTTAGAAGGAATATGTGGGATGGATACAACAGCATTCCCAGGCATTTGTCATTTGCTGTGATTCAGGGGCCTTCACTGATGCTTCCTCTGGGCTGAACTTCTCTGGATGTCGTTAATGTGCCTGATTGCTGTATGTATGAATAAAAGGGAGAAAGAAAATAAGAGGCTATTCGGCAGGACTTGGAGTCGTCAGAAACTCGAGTGTAGCTAAAAGCTGTTTCACTTTTCCTTGTGCTTCAGAGAGAAGCTTGGTTTGACTCTTAAAAGCTGCGGCTCCTTTAGGAATCTGTTTTAAATCAGTTGAACAAAACACCCTACTAGTATCAGCTTCAAAGGATGTTTTGTTTAAGAGAGATTGCTACTGTGTGCTATGAGATTATACAGCAGCCATTAGAAGTCTTGATTTTTGTGCAGCTCTGTGCAGGTGACCCTATTTCTTGTGATTCTCTCCTAAACCTTAGTCTCCTATTACATGAAGATTTGCTATTTCAGGACAGAGGGTTGGAGAGGAAAGAAATAAGCGTAAAATTCTGGAAAATCACTTGTAGTGGCACTAAGCAGTGTTTGTTGTGTGGAAGGGTTCCCTTGGAAGGGACAGGCATGCAACATCTGTCTGCACAGCATCAGTCCAATAGTGAACATATGTCTTATCAACAGGCCGGCTCTTCCACTGTGTTGTGCTGGGGTGAGACAGGGGAAGTAATGATGTTCATCAGTAACCACTGTGATTCCTTAGCAAAGGGAATAAAATTTAAATGTGTTTTATTCTTTCTTCTGTCTGCTGGTTATTGCAAGGTGTAGGAGGACAAGCATAGAATCATTTAGGATGTTTAGGAAAGTATCCTGTGACAAATTCCTCCTGAAACAGGGCAAAAAGAACAAGGTATCAACCAGCAAGCAGACGTGGATGGCAACCAACACCTTGTCTAAAGCTGCTTTCTTGCTGACTGTGCTGAGCGAGCGGCTGGAGTACCACAACCTGGCCTTCCGAATAGGAATGTTTGCTCTGGAGCTGCAGAGACCACCTGCCTCTACAAAGGCTCTGGAGGTATGAAACATCTCAAAAGGTAGTATCCATAAGCAACATCATGCTCCTTTAATGCTTTTGCTCATGTGGTTTCCATTTCAACTCCTGAAGTTTGGTTATGCTTTTATATGTTTCCTTAAAATTGATTGCAGTGGGACAAAATGTATTGAGTGCACATCCCATTAGCACACGTTGATCTGCCCGAAAAATGATTAGAAATATCGCTTCATCTGGCATTGCCTTCATTGGTGGGAATCCCAGACCTCATATGCCAACAGGCCTTTTGATTTCACATGAAACTACAGGCTTGAAAATATTTAAATGAGTACAAGATCTTTTGTGAATGTATTATTCCCATTAGAAAAGCTTACTTGCTACTTAACTTAAGTATGTTTCCAGTTTGCTTGGCTAATCTGGGGAAAATAAAGCTATTTGTAAATGGAATTGTCCATATTTGCATTGGTGAAATGGTTTTAAACTTATTCCTTAGGGTGGATTGGTGCAGTTGTTACATGTTTGAAAATCATTGTGCTTGCGGATATCTTATTTGTTGGCAAGTGAACATATGCACTGTGCAGGCAAATTATTTTGGACACTGCTTGATTACTATAAGGCTTCCTGTGTAGAAAAAAAGAAGCGTCCAATTAAGACCTTGTCTGTGTGATTTGCAGCTGCCTTGCTTTTCAGTGCAGGGTTGTGCAGTCCCTGGAGGTGTGTATTGCTGCTAGGTATTTACCACTACACTTGTTAACGCTAATTATCTGTACTTCTTATGGTCTAATTAGAAGATTGTGAGATTGGCAATCACTTGCTACCTAGAAGACAGCAATCACTTTCACATGTTAAGAATGGAGAGAATGCAGGAATGGCGTAGTGAAATGTAACGGTCTTCATCCAGGTGGCATGCGTTGCTGCCACCCTGTGCTCATTCTTCTGCTAGTCAGTCTCTGTTGTCTCGAATGGGTAGATTATTTAACACAGCATCCTTTCTTCCTACAATTAAGAGTCATCGCCTTTTCCACTGACTTATCCTGTCAAATGCTTCTCCTGATATTCTTATGAAAGCTGATGCATTTTTTTCTGTATGCAGCTCAAGAGTGATAATTTGATAATCTCAAGCTCAAGAGTGATAATTTGAAAATCTGTATTCAGCGTGGAGAGAATGGTAAAGGTGGCTAGGGTGCTAAGATTCGCTATAATTTAATGATCCAATAAAGACTATTGCTGTACTTTATGTATAGATAAAAATGGTCTGCTGCCCACAGGGCCTGTGCTGATGACAAATTCATCTTTTTCCTGATACTACCAGGTGAAGCTGGCATATCAGGAGTCTGAGATTGCGGCCCTCTTGAAGAAGATTCCCTTGGGCACTAATGAGATGAACACTATTCGAGGAAGAGCTGAAGAACTGCGAGAAGGGACACTATGCGATTACCGTCCTGTTCTGCCTCTGATGTTGGCTAGCTTTATATTTGATGTCCTGTGCACTCCAGGTACTGTCTGCATTGGCTTGAGTGTGCGAAGGGCTTGTTCTGAGATGCCGGGTCTTGAGGGGTTTTCAAAGAGAAACTGTCTTCTGTATGAGAACAACCTAATTTTGATTCCTCACACACTGTTGCTTGCACATTGCTCCATGTTGCTTTAGAGGTATTTTGTGCCCCAATGGAACTGTCTCTGTTTCTGCTTACGTTTGAAAACAACTGGAAACTTACCACACTTAAGCACTCAGTGTGTGTTTGTAAAATAGTTATAAAGGACTGACTTTCTACTCTTACGCTGGTTATATTCAGACAACGCTAATATAAATTTAGTATTTAAAGAAGAACATAACAACCTGGGACTAGAAGACTGACTTGGCAATATACCTGCCTGGTTTTGAAGCCTTCTGAGTCTAGAGAGAGAAAGGGGGAGGAAAAAACCAACCAGTTGACAGTGTTGTGGTCTTGAAACTGGTACAAGCCTAGGAATAGGACCACAGGAAGCTCTGCAAATTCAGAAAACTCTCAGAAAAGGCTTTTGCCTTGAGGTCCTAGTTTTGAAAGCTGAACACTAATTCTGTTGTCTTCCTTCAGTGGTTTCTCCTACAGGCTCTAGACCCCCAAGCCGTAATTGGAATAATGAAATGCCTGGAGACGAAGAGCTTGGTTTTGAGGCAGCTGTTGCTGCTCTTGGTAAGAATCTTTTACAAGAAAAGTCTTTCTTCATCCGTATTCTGCATCTGCCCCTTGGATGGTGAGAGTTAGTAGTTCATGCCAGTTTGCAGAAATGAAAATGTTTGCATGGTTTGTCAGCACCAGATGCAGAAGGATTCTACATGCCAGGGTTGAGGTGCCTTTGCAGAGCTGTGAAAAATGGAAGGGAGAGAGATACAGGGCAGGAACTGAACGTTAAAGTAGTAACATGAATTTTGGCTTTCTTCTTGCTCTTTTGTCATGGAAGATGTATTGGCTGTATTTGATGGACAGGTTCAGAGAACAAAAGGCAATCATTTCGGAAGAGGTTAGACAAGATAGTGAAAAACTAGCAGAAGTACTCTCAAGCATTACCATGTAATTCAGGATCTTAGCATAATACTGGATTCTTGCCTCATTTATCAGCTTCAGCAACAAAGCAGTGATATTATATATAT
>VYZM01005892.1:239600-266942 GCA_013398915.1 Dromas ardeola
TAATGTTGACAATACTGTATGCCTGTTTTGAAGCAGCATGCAAAAAGGAATAGAACAGATTAAACAAGGCCTGTCCTCTGTTGCCTCATGTCTAAAAGGAGGAGGATGAGTTCTTTATGGTGTAGGAATGCTGGCTTGTAGCACCTGCAGAAACTGGAAAACTTTGTTTCAAGATGGAGTTGTGGGCTTGCCTGGACTCTTTTCCGGTGGCATATTAGGATCTGGCTGTTTTGACAGTTGTAGTGAACTTAGTATTCTGGGGACAGACAGCAGCAGTTCCTGTTTATTCATGACCTGTTTCTGAAGTTAACAGAAAAGTAGGGAAAAAAATTTATCTTCTTTTGCCTGAGACAGTGAGGTGAATAAAATAGTCTGAGGTATAGATAGTGCTCTGGATGTGGTGTAGTCCCATGGGCTCACTTGTCTCTTCGTCCCCTATTTTCTGACTTGCAGGCATGAAAACAACTGTCAGTGAAGCAGAGCATCCTCTGTTGTGTGAAGGCACCCGAAGGGAGAAAGGGGATCTGGCACTAGCGCTGATGATTACTTACAAGGATGATCAGTCTAAGCTGAAGAAGGTGAGTTTCCCTTTAAAAGGGGAGAGGGAGATGCAGAGCAAACCATGTTTGGCTTTTGATGGATTTGATAGCTTTGCCAGTGAGCATAAGTTGTTGCGTCACGTGCTGATGATTTACAAGCTATGTTGTGGTATTTATATTCTTCCACTGATGCAAAATCTGATCGTGCAGTGTGCATTGCCCTGAACGGGCACTCTTTCCATAGGTTTCTTAAGGACCAGTCAGGAGATGTGTTCCCACTGCTTTTAGTGCTTTTGCTTACCTGTTAAAACAAGTCCCTTGTCCCAGGGGTTTTCAGTGTGCACTCTGTGTGTGGTCTGGGAATTGATTCTGTTTTGCTGCAGGGATGTTGGCATGCAGAACAGCATATCTAGCAAATCCTTTGTTTCTTAACATCTCACCTCTTTGATATATTAGTTCAGTCCACCTGTGCCTTAATTTCCCATGCAAGAGAGATAGTAAAACTCTGTCCCTCCACCCCAAAGGAGGAAAAAAATATCAAAAACTGATGAAACTTCAGGAAGGATTTTATTAATCTTTTTTATTGAGAAACCCAGCAAGAATATTATTAGTGTCTTTCTGTCTCCTGAAGAAGGAGCATTTTTGCTATACTATTCTCCAGGGAATAACAGGGATACTGTGGTATTAGTCATCTGCAAATAAATGCTCTGTCACACTCGTGGTGTTCATTTTGTGTGGAGAATGAACAGTATAAATGGACAAACCCATAAATGTGGTCATGCATTCTTCCCCAATTATGTAATAAATACGGACATGAATGTGTTATTGTAGGCCATTATAAGTGACTTTCAAGTGGCTTCTCTAGTGGCTTTACCATTTTCTGGTAAATGGCATGAAAGGATTTTTTGAATGGTGAGCGCAGAATTTTGGTGACTTAAACAAGAACATCTAATGGCTGGCAGAACTAAATATAGAGTTCTCCATTGTGTCCTTGATGTACCAGAATTATTTCTTTATTGTGAGTTTTGAGTGCTTCTCAAGTAAAGCCAGTGGCTGTTTGAAGTGAAAATGGGGATATTACTTGAGTATGAATGAATCTTTGCTTCCTGAGAAATGCAGACCACATGGCTCTCAACTGCGCATTGCTGATCTTCAGTGCAGGATGACAATGCCTACTTTCTAGAGAATAAGCGTTTTCTTTTTTCTCCAACAAATGGAATTTATTGTCCACCAGGAAGCTGATTTGGTACTTTCCTTCCATGTGTAGGGCCTGTTCTCCTACCCTTCTGCTAAGCTCTTCTCCCCCCACCTTTTTCCTTGCTGTTACAGATTTTAGACAAACTCCTGGACAGAGAGAGTCAAACTCACAAACCACAGACTCTGAGTTCCTTCTACTCATCCAGCAAGCCTACAGTAGCAAATCAAAAATCTCCTTCCAAACATGCTGCTCAGTCCGCTGCAGCTATCCAGCAGCTTCCAGGGACTTCTGTCACTCAGCAAGCTGCTGTAAGCACTGCAGTCCAGAGCAGTCCTGAGAACTTCGTGGAGAAGAGCGCGCAGGGTAAGAGGTGCTTTGTAATGGCTATGCTGAAACCCTTCTGTTACCACTGCAAAACTGGAACTGTACCTTTTTCTCTGTTTTGGGAAGTAGTCAGAGTGATTATATTACCACCTGGCTGCTTGGTGGTTACTAGAATGTCAGTCCTCTATTATCTGTGCGGCTGGATCCATTTCTGTACACATTCTTGTTCCATAGAAAATCAAGCTAATTGTCAGGTTTTGTATCTTGAGCCAGTTGTATAACCAGTTAACATGAAACTACTGTGATTCCATCTTTTAGGTTTGTATCACAGAGGTGCAGGATTTCAAAAAGTTGCACACTGAGTTAGGTACCTTCATGCAAGATAACTAAAATTGTTGAAGGGCATTAGAGATAAACGTGGTTTTCTTTAAGCTGTGCCTCCAGTTTGCCTCCAGGGCAAACATGCCACATACAGCAGCATTTGGTGCAAAGCAGATACTCTCTTAACCCTTCCCAAAGGGATCGATATTAGCTGAGGATGACTGCAATAAGGTTAGGGTTGCTGGAGCATTTTTATTCTAAAATTTTTCTGTAGTTGCAGCAAATTTTCCAAATCTTGAGTTGTTAAGATTCAATGTTCTTGGTCTGGCATTGAATGATATGCTTAATACTGAAAGAAAACTGAGATAATCCTGCTCATAAATACCACTCAGTTTCTAAAAATCCTGCATCTTTTGATGTTTATATCTTTTAAATGGCCACATCTGGTTTTAGAGATACAGAAACAAATCACAATGTTTACCTTGTCACTGCCCTGTTTATGCAGAGAGCTCTCAGAGGTCCCCCTGTGAGCCAGCTGCGGAGGCCACTGTCTTGAAACAAGAGGGAAAGGTCCCCAGTCGCCTGGCCCTTGGAAACCGAGGTGGATACAATGGGAGATGCTGGGGTTCGCCTGTCAGGCAGAAGAAGAAACACACAGGTAGGAACTGCCTAGGTTTATACAGCGTGTAGTGCTGTGCTAGGCAGCCGGCTGGGGTTTCGGCAGTTCCCTTGCTCTTTCATTCCACTTGTCAGCCTTTTCTGTACTAGAGAAGCAGGTGATTCTCTGAGGTGTTTGGCATGGAGAAATAGGTTTTGCTCCACAGATTTCCTGTCCCCTTCCGTATGGCAAGTTACACACCAGATGTGTTCTGGGAGATGGATTAGATATCTGGAGCTGAATGATTGCAGGACTCTGGGAGCAGAGCACTGTGCTCCTGGGTCCAGAAACACATTCAGAGGAGCTGCTTGCCTCTCTACACCTCTCTTGGGAAGGGCGTAAGTTAGAGGCTGAGGATGTGAAGAACCTTTGTGTAAATTGTGCAGCATATACCAGAAGGGCTTTCTTCGTACTCATACAATCTGTGGAACTTGACTTTGTATTTATATTTGCTTCTTGTTATACACTGCCACAAAGCTTGGCAGATGGAGTAGGGGACTGGGATGGTGTGAAGTGGGAAATAAAGATATATTGTTCTTGGATTCTTCTACTTTCTAATCTGAGAACTGCAAAACAACACCGATATCTGTGGCCAACTGACTAATCTAGTCTCTCTTAATTTGCAAAGTGGAATGCCTGGCAGCTATGAGGCTGACTGACACAACTGATCTTAGTTGGGACTGTAGGTGATATGACATTACCTTTACCAACCCTGGTGACATTACTGTGTTGGATCTGGTGTTGTAGGCATGGCTAGTATTGACAGCAGTGCTCCTGAAACCACCTCTGACAGTTCTCCTACGCTCAGTCGGCGTCCACTACGTGGGGGATGGGCAACAACATCCTGGGGCAGAGGACAGGACAGTGACAGCATCAGCAGTTCTTCAAGTGATTCACTGGGATCTTCCTCATCCAGTGGCAGTAGGAGAGCCAGTGGGGGAGCCCGTGCAAAGACTGTGGAAGTTGGCAGGTAATGAGTAATACCAATGCACAGAGGCAATTTCTATATCTGATGTCATGGAATTAGCACATGTGCATCAGGAAATACTTCCCTGGGAGCGTTTGTTTTGTCTTGTTTCTTCTGGACCCGAAAGACAGGAACTCTGTACTCCAGCTAGTGAACTTGGGGTACTTGTTGCGATCTGAAAGCTTTCTCTTTCTTTTTCTTCCAGGTATAAAGGGAGGCGACTGGAGAGTCATGCTCCTCATGTCCCAAACCAGCCTTCAGAGGCAGCTGCTCACTTCTACTTTGAATTGGCCAAGACAGTCCTTATCAAAGCAGGTGGAAACAGCAGTACCTCCATCTTCACCCACCCTTCCTCCAGTGGTGGGCACCAGGGACCACACCGCAACCTTCACCTCTGCGCCTTCGAGATTGGGCTGTATGCACTAGGGCTGCACAACTTTGTGTCTCCCAACTGGCTGTCTCGAACTTACTCCTCCCATGTCTCTTGGATCACAGGTTATAGCAAAACATTATTGGGAAGCTTGCTTTCGGGCAGGAAGGAGGGGAGGGAAGTGAACTTATGCCAAAAAATGGTAATACTGATGTGCTGTGGTAGCCATGTAAGCTGCTGGCACAACTGGCAGTACAAGCTGAGCACCGCTGATTTTACACAGTGGTGCTTGTTTTGGCCTGGAAAGCTCTTGTCACCTGTTTCTTCTTGTTTGAACTGCAACGTGCTTCAGTCTTCAGAGTCATAGACCGTTTCTTACAGAGACTGGTCTTAACTTCTCCTTCGGGGGGTCTGCTGAAGAGACAGACATTTGTCAAGTTTGAACATGCTCTTTGGCTTTGTTCAGCATTTCGCTTTCCTCCTCCCTCTGTTTTCCCTACTAACTGCTTTCTATCCATGTGGCTTCTAGAGCCTGAAAAACACACCCTTGAAAATTCGTGTTTTCCTGACATGGTGGAAATAGAGCAACAGTCCAGGCTGTGGTTTGTGGGTACTAAAGTCGGCTATAGCAAGTTCCTCTCACTGCCTCAAGTGCATCTTAAATTTTGTAATGGTACCCTCATTCACTGCTTGCTTATTGAGGGCTCTTGCCTGTCCTGTGTTTTGGGAGAAAGAGCCTAAATTTGGCCTGAAGCCCAAGGGGAGCAACTGGGCTCTGTTGCTGCTCCTGAAGGAAGTGAAGAGTGCACCTCCTGTTGAGAGAAGCCTGGCTGGAACTGTGCTGGGTATACAGTGGTGTGAGAGTCTTCTCTTTTACTCTTAGGGCAGGCCATGGAGATTGGTAGCGCAGCCTTGAACATCTTGGTGGAGTGTTGGGACGGGCATCTGACTCCCCCAGAGGTGGCATCATTGGCAGACAGAGCTTCACGGGCCAGAGACTCCAACATGGTGCGGGCAGCTGCTGAACTGGCACTCAGCTGCCTGCCCCATGCCCATGCCCTGAACCCAAATGAGATCCAGAGGGCTCTGGTGCAGTGTAAGGAACAGGTGAGCATCACGTGGGGGCTGGCTAGCGCAAGCTGATTTCCAGCATCAAGGTCACGCTGCTACTTGTGGGATTGGCTCCTCTGCTACTGGACAGCCTTAATCCCAGTTCTGTGGATTTCTTTTTTCTTTTTTTTTTCTTTTACAAATAGCTTTGGTTATTCTGCATGGTTGGGATCTATGTGCTCCCCGAAGCATCAGTAATTTTAGAGTGCCTTATACTTTTCTCCTGTTGTAGTTTTGCCTTCTTTTGTTTCTGGTTTTGCATTCTTCACTTTTTTTTTTTTTTTTTTTTTTCACTGCCCCCAGGACAATCTGATGCTGGAAAAGGCCTGTATGGCAGTAGAAGAGGCAGCCAAAGGAGGTGGCGTGTACCCAGAAGTCCTCTTTGAAGTAGCTCACCAGTGGTACTGGCTTTATGAACAGACTGTTGGTGGGACCCCAGCCCAGAGAGAAGGTGCCACTGGCTGCAGTGCCAGTGGTGCCCGAGCTGCCTCTGAAGCGTCACGTGGGTTGACAGACAACCGGGTGACCTCTGAGCCAACCACTGTAACAGTGGCAGCTGCGGTGACCGCGGCAGCGACAGTCATGCCGGTGATCTCTGTGGGGTCAACCATGTACCAGCAGCATACAATGGCAGGGCCGGCAATGGCACATACACACACGCAGGGCCTCCACCCTTACACCACCCTTCAGACTCATATCCCCTGTAATCCCCAATATATTGGACACACTATCCAGCACATGCCGCGCCCAGCTGTCTTCCCGGTGCCTGGCTCAGCGTACCCGCAGGTGAGCTTTGCCTGTGCCTTGTTCGTTTATGGAGACTTTGTGTGGCTGCTTCCAGAGGGAGTACGTCTGACTGGGGAGGGTGTGGGGCTCAGACCTCCCGTGGCCTGAGATCTAGCTTCTGCTTTCACTTACTTGCCGATTTGTGATACTTACTTTGGCTCCCTATCTCAGCTTTTGCATTGCAAGGAGCCTTCTGTGGGTGCACGTAAAGTCTCAAGAGAATATAAAATAGAATACATCAGTAGTTTTTAATCTTACTGCTCTGTAGTTTCTCAGAAGGCACTGGACAGAAAGCTTGTAGTCTTGAGAGCTTGCAGACTAGATAGAGACTACAGAGGGAAAACTAAATGAAGGTTCTTTTAACCTCTGCCTATTTTTTTAAAGTTCTTGGAGTGGTTTTCTGCAAACTGATTAGATTTGAAGAGGAGGAGGAGCAAGCAGATGTAATGATCATGTGGTGCAGGGTAGTTTCTGTGCTGCGTCTTCCTGTGCTGCTTCCTCCCTGTCAGATTGGACTTCCCGTGCTCTGGGGTTTGTGTGGGGACATCGTGTTTTGGACTATTTCTGAACGTCAGACAAAGTGGACATCACAGTTATTTATCTTCTGTTTTAGGGTGTCCACCCGGCGTTCATAGGAGCACAGTACCCTTATTCGGTAACCACACCATCACTGGCAGCTACAGCAGTGTCATTCCCCGGTGTGCCGGTCCCATCCATGACGCAGATTGCGGTGCATCCCTATCACAGTGAGACAGGACTGTCACTGTCTTCCAATGTAGCGAGTAAGTGTTACAGCTCTGGGCTGTGTGTAGCATAGGTTTGTTTACTGTACCTCCTACCTGTAACCCAGTGAAGTCCTGCTCCTCACGGACCACAAGTGGGACCAGGGTTCTTGGACTGAAAGGTTGTGGCCAAATCTACTCCATCCTAAATATATGCATGCTCGGGGTACTGGGATTCATAATTGGGCCTGATTCAGCTAGTGGAGCTTTAATTTCTGCTTAGCTAAATTTTCGGTATGAGATTATTTTGGCCTCTCAGACTAAAGTGTGTTTGGAGCCCTGCTGGCCTTTCTGACCTCTAACTTATTAGAGCTTTATTCCCCCTCTCCTTTGGGCAAGGTGAGCATAGATGATGTTGAGCAGGCTCTTGTGGTTCCTTTGGGTCAGATGAATAGGGAGTGCGGGAAGCAGGCAGCAGGCAGACTTCTGCTACATTGGCACTAATAGATGTCTTTCCTGCCTGAAGTGATTGGAAGCAGCCGGTACCCGAAATGTGGAACCTCTGTATAGAGGACATGTTATGGCACGATCATGTCAATGGCAGCCCGAATGTTTGCTCACATGTTGTGTTGGGGCTAGAGTGGTGGTGAAGACCCATCAAGTAGTGTGCAGCGCTGGAACAACAGATGTTGACTGAATTGTGGACATGCTCTCATTGCCATGGGGTTTTTCCACCAGTGGTTCATGGTTGACCCAGGCTCTGTTATCCCCTTGCTAGAGAGGCTGTAATATTTGCCTATTTGTACATTCGCTTATCAGTGCTTTGCAACTCACCAGGTGCTGGAAGACTGGTATGTGGGAAAACACTTAAGAGCTGTGTTGTCCTCCTTCCTGTCCAGACCATCAGGAGAATCTTTTCAGTTACTTTTATCTTGCATTTTGGTGACAAAACCACCACAAAAGCAAGTAGAATAGTCCTGAAGGCCTCAGGATCTGAGGCGCATCCTTTGCTGATAGCCGTAGTCCGTGGCTGATGCTGTGACTCTTAATTATGAGAAACCATTTCTGTACTCCTCCAAAGAGTTATGGATCTTCCAGAATTGCTAACTCATCCTACAGCACTTAAAATAATGAAAGGAAAAAACAACCCCACCCTTTCCAGTTGCCTTTTTTTATGGCTTGCATAAACTTCTGCTTACAGTTCTTAAAATACTGTTTCACTGTTCCTGGAGTACATAGTCATGTGGTGACATGAGCAACAATTCAGCTCATTCTTACGGGTTATTCTCCTTGGCCAGACTTCAAATGCAGCATGGATTTTGCCCCGCTTTTGGGTTGTTTGGCAGAGTTTGTCTGCTTGGTTGAGGAGGTCAGACAGATCTTTCCTGGGAGGCACATTGTTCTCAGGTATTCAACTATTCACTAGTAAAAATTTTTAAAAAATATTGGAGGTGGCAGGGGAAGAGGAGAAATCGTAACTTGGAGCATCGCCCAAGCTGGTGTAGTAGCACCACAGAGAAGTTGTGAAATAAGGATAACAATGCAGACACACCTGATGGCATCTCTGCTCTGGAATTCTCAAGCAAACCTTGCTTTTTCCTTGTTGTACCTTTCTCGAGAGGGAAAGTTAGATAAACTTGCATCCCTTGTCAGAGTACGGCTTACTGGCTGAGTGTTAGCTGCTGTCTGTAGAAGTTTAGGTGGTACAATGTAATGGATTTTCCTGTGATTTCCCTTGATTTTGCCCATGCTGGTTAAGTGTCTGAAGGTGACGGGGCTTCTCAAGTTTCCTTGCTGGTTTTACTATTGGTACGCACTCTCAGTGTATGCAATGGCTGTTCTTTCCAAGGATGGGTTGGAGGCTAGCCTCCAGAAACATTCTTCCCGCATGGTAGCTGGATGTCATAGCTGTCTCACAGCAGAAGCGGAGGAACCTCACAATGTTGGACTTGATCTTTGAGTGACTTAATACTGTTCCTGCTCAATGATTTTCCTCAGCAGTTTCTCATCAGGTCTAGACATGCACATGCTGGTTTCCTTGGACAAGAAATCAGAACCAGACATGTCATTTAATAATAGCAAAGACCTTTGAGTCAACACATGTATTTACATATAAAACATGGATGGTGTGCATGTTCATGCAAAAGAGGTGGACAGCCATGTAACTGACCCCCTTCAGGCCCTGCTTGCTAACAAAACAGATATTCCTAGCCCACTGTGTTTCAGTTATAAGTCTGTGGTTTTTGGTTGCTGTATTGTTCTGTTTAGGGGAACAAAACACTACACTGGCAGGGGGCGGTCAGGTGAGGGAGATGGTGGCCCAAGTAAACCTTCTTTTAGCCTGGTGGTGGGTCCTAATGCTGCTGTTTTGCTCTCTTCAGTAGGAAGTGTCCATGCAGGATCAACGTTCCCAGCGATTCAGGGGGCTTCCTTGACAACTCTGTCCTCACAGCCCAACTCCCTTGTTACAGGGGGTTTTCCTGCCGAGGATGAGCAGCACAGTCAGCCTGTGAGCCCCCAGGGTCTGCACTACCTCCACTCCGCATACCGAGTTGGTAAGGACGGCCAAGTGGGTTTCTATAGCCCCCTTGAGAGCTTTAGAGGGATTCAGGGCAGGGCTGCAGGTTTTCGCTATCCTTTGGCAATTTGCTACTGCACCTGTTGGGGGTGATGGCGTGTTAGTTACATGGGGAAGGCCAGTTCATGGTCATGTGTGGAGGCCAGAAATGGAGACAAAGCAATAGAAGATTGAACTGTTGCTTCTGAGAGCCATCAGAGTAGAAGAGAAAGCCGAGTGGGTTAGAGCTAGGAAGACTCTTGCCTTTCGGCAGATGCATGCAAAGGAGTCTGGATAGGGCTCTGAGGATGTGGTTGTGTAGGTTGTGACTGTGTGAAAAAATGGAGTTCAGCTCCTGCTGCTCATGGATGGTGCAGGCACACCTCTACTAATACTAGCTGAGTCTCCAGAGGCACAGGTGGGTGTGTGCTCTGCCTCTCTAGCTAGGTTGTTGAAGATTGACATGGAGAGAACTTACGTTTTGTGGAAAGTGGGTATGTAGTTAGTGTTCTTTTCCCAGTCTGGTTATGAGGAAATAAAGTCACTGTCTGAATTACCACTGGTATAAGGATATCAGTCTTGGGGTTTGTCATTGAGCTTAGGCTGCGGTAAGCTACTCGCACATAGTCGTGGTCCAACCCAGTGGATACCTGGGGAGGGAGAAGGGAGCCTCAAGGATAAATAAAGCCAGCCCAGGGCAGCAAACGAAGAGAAACAGCACGAAACTGGAAAGAAGGCTATCTGGAGGTTGCTTGTTCTTTGTTTTGTGTTTTTTTGGTTTTTTTTTCTGAAAGCTAGAGAAGAAAGTACTTGTTAGCCAGAAAGGGGTGCAGATGTCATTGGAAGCATAGCAGTGGTAAGCCATGAAAGGAGTTTAATAGCCTGAATGACAGAGAAGGGTGTGGGGGAAGCGGGTCTGGAAGATCAAGACATAGTGCCAGTTGGTAGTTTAAAACTTTTTAAATGGGAGGATTTGCATGAAGAACTGTAGTGGAATAAGTGAAGCGTTTGCAGATTGGCAATATTGCAGCTCAGTGTTGGCCTGTTGTCCTGCAGCTGAGTAGGTTGATGAGGGTAGCTTCTCTGCTGCAAAATTTAGGGCAAATGCATTGCTTTCAGGACACCTCTTGTAGTGCAGCCTGGGGGGTTATCTGCTTGACCCTACTGTAGGTGCCAGTGGAGCGTCTCTCTGCGGCTGTAGTCAGGTGTGATGGCTGTGCAGATTTCCCAGCCTGGAGCAGCAGATCCAGATGTTCTTGCAGATACTTCCTGTGGGGAGAGGCTCCACGATGGGACTTTTGTTTCTCTCTGGACTCTTTGCAGCTAGGGAATTTTCTGCTGCTGAAGGGCAGGCCAATCAGGTTGTGTTGCAGTGAGTGAAGTGCTAGAGTAAGTCTTACTGGGCAGAAGTGCTGCTTGACTCTGGCTGCCCCTTTCTCACAGGGATGCTGGCTCTGGAGATGCTTGGCCGAAGAGCTCACAACGACCATCCCAACAACTTCTCCCGCAGCCCACCCTACACGGAGGATGTAAAATGGCTCCTTGGGTTAGCTGCAAAGTTAGGTAAGGCTCAGAGCAGTACTTCAGCAGAAATCCACTTGCTGGGATTTGGACCTGGTGGGAAAAAGCTCTCCAAAGAATGAAACTTCAAAGATTGGGTGAGCCTGATATCTGGTCCCATTTCTGAGAATGTTTCAGAAGATCCCTGCTGCTCTTTCATCCAGGCAGTTGTCCCATTTCTGGGTTCTGTAGGCGTGCTGTTGAATTTTGAAGCACTGGATGAAGTGCATGGGGTTGGACAGGGCTCGGAACTTGTATCTCTTCCGTTCTATAACAGCAGCTTTTTTCTTTTCCCTTTCCACTATCTTGTAGGTATTCCTCTTTCTTATGTATATTTATACCTTCTGTGAAGACCTTTTATAGCAATAGGTGCTCAAACCACCAATTGTTTGGGTGTTTTTGATTTTGTTTTTACTTCCACTTTGCTCTTGGAACTTTTTTGTCAGTTCATTTTTTTTAATTCTTTCATCAGCAGTAAGAACTTAAAAAAACCAAAAAACCAAACCAACAAACCACCAATCAACCTCTACGAACAGCCTGTCTAGCGGCATGGCTTCTCCTGCTGCTGCTGGGGGAGCTCCACTGTAGGCAGCAGTGGGGAAGCTTGACTGTCTCTCCAGGCTCCCTAAGGCCTGAGTGCTGGAGCATCTAGGTGCTTCCTAGATGGGGAGGCAAGAAGCAATGGGAGGAGATGTGGTGTATCCTTGCATCTCTAGTTACCTTGCACATCAGTTTTCTTTCGTATCCCCTTTAAAGACAGGTGAACTGGGAAAATATCAGTGACTGAGGTGGTACCTGGTCTCTGCTCAGACCTGATGGATGTATCAGAATGATCTCTTGTCCCCATGAGTTTGCTAGAGTGTCTCCCCCAAGCCTGATGGAGGATGCATTACACTGAGAAGGTGCTCCAATCCAGGTTCTTGCTGGGAAGTACCTGATTTCTTGTGTTTCTGTTACCTTAACACTGTTGTTCTGACTTCTCCTTCCTGTGCAGGTGTAAACTACGTGCATCAGTTTTGCGTTGGTGCAGCCAAGGGGGTGCTGAGCCCTTTTGTGCTCCAGGAGATCATCATGGAAGCTCTACAGAGGCTCAACCCTGCCCACGTGCACAACCACCTGCGCACCCCAGCCTTCCACCAGCTGGTGCAGAGGTGCCAGCAGGCCTACATACAGGTAACGTGGGGCCTGTCTTCCTGCCTGCCAAAGCTGCCTTGCAGGTACTGCCTGCGCGTGTGTGTGCAGAGGGGAAGGGGCCTGGGGTACTGGTAGCTGAACCGGTACACTGCCTGATGCGTCCCTCTCCATCAGCAGGGACTAGAATAGGCATCGCTTGCCTGTATGGAGAGGCTGCATCATTGTACTGCTTCTTCCAAGGCCTCTCACCTGCTGTGCTCACCAGGAAGGAGTGGTTCTGTGTTCCCCGTCCACTTTCTTCCTCTCTCCAAATGCTGCCTGTGCCTTTTAACTTCTGTACTGTTTCTTTGCTACGTTTTCAGGCCCCCTGTCCACTTCTCTTCCTAGTCTGTCTTTTTTTTTTTCTTTTCTTGTTTGTAGCCTGTCTTCCTCTCGTCATGAAGCCCTGGCATGGCTGTTTAGCGTGCCATGCTGGCGCTAATAGTGGAAGTGGTTTGGTCAGCTACCAGTATGGATGAGATCTCTCGGGATTTATTGAAACCAGGACAAGTGTGTTTCAGTGAGGCAGCTGGAATAACAGAGCTGCCTGTTCCTTAAACTGTGTAAACAGAACACCTCACATGTACCTACTTCTCTTGAATAAATGACCAGAAGGGTGATTCTGTAGACATACTGTCCAGGTTGGATTAGCTGTCCTGCCACCCAGATGATATTTTGGAGAAATGACAGCTTCTTCACTTGAACTCTTTTTCTGAACTACATTAGGGAAACAGATTTCTCAAAAGCTGGACCCGCAGTTTTGGGGCCTTAGTTGAGAAGCTGCTAGAAGTGACAGTGTTAAGACTAGAGACATTTTGTAGGAACTTAGTGTAAGCCTTACTCCTTCCATACCCCTTAGCAAAGGTTCACCCCAACAGTGAACATGTTGGGTCCCTATGTATAGCTTGCAGAATGAATGACGTGAGGGTTAGATGCTGGTGGGTGATGGGGTTCCGCGTTATCTGGCCCTTTTGCACTGTACTATGGCCCAATTTGGTGCTCATGAGGGAGAGGACACCTGCTGATGCTGTGGTACATTTTGGTGCTCTGAGGGGACGCTCGCCTTGGCCGTGTGAGGATGTAAGATACAGCACTGCTGTCTTTTGAGCTAGATCTCCTCTGTCAGAGCCTCTGAGTCTTGGGACCTCTTGTGGGGTAACAGGATCATGTGGTATATTGCTCTGGGAGCTCCGGAGTCCTCCTCTGAGCGTCACCAGCATGAGGGTGCTGAGCAAATACCTTATGGTTCTTTCCCTGTTCCCATCCAGTACATCCATCATCGGCTGATCCATCTCACTCCAGCTGACTATGATGACTTTGTGAATGCCATCCGCAGCGCCAGAAGCGCCTTCTGCCTGACTCCCATGGGCATGATGCAGTTTAACGATATTCTTCAGAACCTAAAGCGCAGCAAGCAGACAAAGGAGCTGTGGCAAAGGGTCTCTCTGGAAATGACCACCTTCTCGCCGTGACAGCAGGTGGAGCTCCACGGACACACAACCCTTTGCCCCTCATAGTTGTAGTTCCATTTACACCATCCTTCCTTCTGGTGTCTTTTTTATTTTAGTTTTAACTTGTTGGAAACCACTGATCTGATGTATTTATAACATTACATTCCTCTCCAGCACTGTTGCGTGTTGGCGCTCTGCTTTGCTCGCTCTTCCTCCTTCCCAGTGGGCTGCAGGCTTCAGAAGCATCAGGAAACGAGAAGGAAGTTGAGCTGGCTGCCCTGTGGTGTAGTCACCGCTTTTTTCCCTGAGCCCCTGGAGGCTGTCCTGCGAGCAATTTGCAGTGTGATTGCGCACGTGTTAGAGGGGTGGGGGATTCTGTCTTAAATATTTATTTTGGCATTTATAAATATGTAAACTTTTTTTTTTTTGTATGGGCTTCTCTTACTGCACACACCATCTCCTGTCGGGAGAGGCTGGGACTGCTGTGCACAGCCAGCGCTCCCTCCATGCCTTTCAGCACCTCCTGCTGAGAGAAGCTGAGACTGGAGTAGCAGAGCCAGGGCCACCTCTGTGGCTTTCTGCAGCAGCTGCTGAGGACAGAGGCTGGAGCTTGGGCAGTCAGAGTCCATGACTGTGCTGAGCTGCCTGGAGACTGCCAGAAGTGCTCGGGCTCTTTCTCCGGAGCGTCCCTCGGTGGGCACTGCTGGCTCATAGGATGTTTTGATCCTGGTCGTTCCAAGTTGTACAATCGTGTTTCTTTTGGCTGGGGTTACTCTCCTGTAATCAGTTTCTTATCCCTTGTCTCTTCTCGTTTCCTGATTAAACACTCGTTTTCTTAGACTGACTCTCTCTTCTCTCTGCTATGATGTTGACAGGCCAATGGAGCTGGCCGGCTGTGTGTCACTGGGAGCTCCTGGGAGCCCTGGTGGACAGCTGTCCTGCCTTGGGCAACAGCAGTCCGGCACAAGGCAGGTGGCCAGAGCTTTTACACAAGCTGTGAGCCAAAGGTTTCTTGCCTGGTACTGCTCTGAGAATGGTGTGCCTCTGCAGAGGCTGAGGTATGTGCAGACTGGGTCGTTGATGGGTGTCAGGGCAGTTGGCGGTAAGCCCGGGATGTTCTGCCTACACTTCTGCCAGCCACCAGGTTCCCTTTCTGGTCTTGACATCAGTGATATCGTGTGGTAATGCAGAGCTTTGTATTCCCAAGGTATCATGCAAAACAGTAGCTGCTCACCCTTGATGTAATTGTTCAAGGCGGCTAGTGGTCTGCTCCCATGCACTTAGAGAGGTGTTTGCTGGACTATGTGAGATACTCAGCAGGGACAGCATTGCAGAAAATTAATTTTAGAAAGCTTTTATTTTTACTCCAAGGCAATTTAAAAGGCTACTGCCATTTGTAAGTGTACAAGCACATAAATTTCAGTGCTTTTAAAACTGGAAGTCAGATGATTGATTGATGTTAAGAATCCAATTTCTCAGTAGTGTATTTTGCTTCTGATTTGGGTTTAGCCAATGACAATGGGGAGCTTTTAATTTCTGCAAGCTAGAAATGTGTGCCTGTTTGTTATTTTCAATGATACTCTTAAAAAAGAAACAACCTCATAGGCATAGGGTAAAACAGATGAAGAGGCTCCTTTGGTTTGAGGTTGTGTACTGCACAGGCCAGAGAGTGTGGTTGAGGTTCCTCTACCTCCGATTGTGCAACTGTAACTACTTAAATATCTCCTTACAGGCCCTTGTATTCCTCCATAAGGTGTCTAGTTACATGCTAGTTATAAATGCTGATGTTTGTAAGAATGTGTAAGATTATGAGCTGCCTGCTACTGGGCAAAACTGGATTTGACTGGAGAGCACAGTCTGATCTCCGGGAAGTTTAGGTTTCTGGTCCTTGCATGTTCAGAACTGGGAAAGGAGTTTGGAGAAAATGAGAGTTTTCTAATAAAGTCTCATCTTTTCCTTTCTACTGCGTAGAGGGGAAATTTAGGGGAAGAGAAGGGAGGGTCATTTAGAAGGAAAGATGCAGAAGGGAAATAGACAGAAGAGCCAAATGTGTTAAATACCAGGAGCAGAAGTGACTGTTACTGCATTGAGGCTTTGGACTGAATAGGGAAATTAAACGTCAGAGCCTTATCTGTGATATCTATTAGAAGACTACACTTAGACCCCGAGCAGGCAAGTTTTCAGACTATTATAATTAAAAAACACCAGAAGCACAAGAGCACTGTCACCAGTATCTTTTGGTTTGAGGAAATACAGTGGAGCTACTTACCGTGAGGTTAGAACAGACTTTATCTGGACGTGCGCTTGCTTGCGTTCTGTGTAGTCCCCATAAAGACTGTAAAAGAAAAGAAATTACAATGCCCATTATATTTCACTGTGCTCAAAACGTTCTCTCTTTGGTAATTTTACCCACTCTAGTCCTCATACAGATTGCGCTTCCACATGACAGACCCTGTCAGAGTTGTCTTCCAGCAGCTGCAGAGCCCAAACAGCGGAAGAGCTGGGGAATCTCACCTCAGGCTGACGTTGACTCAACAAGCAGCTCAGTGGTATGAGGCACATGCCTACGTGAGGTAGATCAGTAGTTTCAGAAGTTTCCAGTCTTTGAAAAAAATTCCGCAGAGTGAGCAGAGAGAGATGGGAGCTGTGGGGAGGTGCTGCATAGGCATTTGTCCAGGTCTGACAGAACACACCTTCAGTCCTGGATCTCAGCATCTGCTCCTGAGCCGTATCCCATGGAATATATCTGAGCAAGGACGGGAAGGCTTAGTGAGAACAGATTTGTGCCTGGATAGGGCCCGGCCCCCACTTGCGTGAAGAGAGATGAAATTCTGTGATGTGAGACCTTGCAGTGGGTTATTGCCACATTTGGTGAGGTCTAACATACTGTCTGTTCCTTAAAGGTAAGATGAGTGAAGTTTTTAGACTATACGTCTTCCTGTGTCCTCTGTTCACAGTGACTTGCTTCCACCTGCCAGATTTATTTGCCCTTGTGACCATAGGGAATAGACTTTCCCCTTTAGGTGTTGGTGTCTCTGGAAATAACAGCTCCATCAGGGAGTTGGAGAAGTCAAATTTGTACAGGTGGAGATGAAACCAACTGAGAAGTGGCTGATGTCTTTGCTGCAAGATACCTGTCGGCTGGTTTTCACTGTCCTGCTAGTGCTGAAGCTTGAACTGCTTAATAGTCCTGATGAGGGCAGTGTGCTAAGGGCAGCCTTGCACTCGGAATTAACCCACTGTCTGCGTTTGACGTTTCATGGGTACTTTAGCTGAACAATGTGGCGTGGCAGATGTGTGTTTTGATGCTCTGTCCAAGGATCAGTACATGCAGATAATGGCAGATGGTGCTCCTGTGGATACTTAGAAGCAACTTCTTAAAGATGGACATTCCCTCTGTGTCTCATTTGAGAGAGAGAGAGAGATATACACATAGTGGGGGCCATACATCCGAAAATGGAAAGGAGAGGGTGGGAGATGGTAAAGGTGAAGCACTGGATTACTGTGGAATTGGGGGTTAGCTGGGTAAGCGAGAGTCCCCCCTCGCTTCCCCGAGGACATTGTTGGGTGGCCATGTAGTGTCTTTACCCTTTGTCTCTGCACTTTTACCCTCTGAGACAGCAGCATTTCTAGAACTTAACCTATTGAGCTCTGCATAGTTCTGAGACTGTAGGGGTAACATCTTGGGTTTAGTGTATTTGGTAGAAGACAAGATGCCAAGATTGCAGCTGGACTTTCGAGTATTTGGCTTGTTGGTAGGAATGGTGTCATTTTTGTTCTTATGGAATGGATAAAATAAAGGTCTTAGTCATTGCAAGCCTTATTCCTTGGAACACGTCTCGTGCTGCAGGTGTCCTTTTTCTGTGTAGGTCAGGTATGCCGGCCTCTGAGAGGGCCGGCTCCCCTTCCCTCTCTGGACATGTTCACCTACAACCATCTTTCCTGCCTGTGAAAGTTTTCCTTTGGAAGCATTTTCCAGGAACATGAGTTAGCAGAACACTATTTGCATTTGGCCTTCAGTGTCTTTGCAGCCCGTGAACAAGCTGAGCTGGAGTTGTCATCTGATGGAGCACCACGCCTAGCTCTGATGGAGCACCATGCCTGGCAACAGGTACGGCTGGAGTTAGCGGAAAAGTGTGTTTCTGTCTAGTTTTGTTTGCTGTCATTAGTATTTATTTGGGATACGTATTTTTCCTTCTCTGAGAACCCATTGAGAAATATCCTCTTGGGGAGCTGTTGAACCTAAATTGCTTTTTAATACTTTGTGTGGGTTTGTTTTTTTATCAAGCCTGGCACTGTTGTATTTTGGTGCAGAATACAGGTTTTTACTTTCCCAGCTTATTTAGAGCTACCTTGGCTGCTGCTACACGGTGCTAGAGTCCACTGAGCAGCCTTGCAGAACCCAGTCAAGGCAAATGGAATAAGCAAAGGCCGTAGCCATGAAGGTCATCACCACCTCCTGCTATAAGTCAGCCAGCTGTAACGTGACAAAAATTTGAATTTGGTTTCTGTAAGCGTTGGGAAAATTGTATTGTTTCTTACCTAGACATTAAGAGAAAGGCATGTTAGTAATATGAATTATCCAGGATGTACCCAGGGAGAGAGAGTGCCAAACCAGAGCAGTCTGCTCCATCTGTTACTGATGGCTTTTTTTTTTTAGAACTAAATAAAAGTGCAAGGGCGGGTTGGGCCATGAGCCCCTCAGCATTTGTTGATGAGCATGACTGTTGTACGCCTTTGCTTTTAAGCCCTGCTGATAGGGTAGATGGCTCTCAGCTACAGTTTATTTAGAATATTCTGTGGTTTTTCTTTCTGTGCCTGAATTTAAGCACCAGTTGACATGATTATGGCAAAGGGGATCTTTCTTAAATTGTAGGTTGTTTTTTTTTTCTTTTTAACTATGTCCCCTCTCACTGTCCCTCCCCTCCCCCCCCGCCCTAGCTAAATTCAAATGTGACTATTGAACTTTTTTCTGCTTCCCATTTCCATTTGAAGGACTTGGGGCAGGGCAGTGGAGGCACCTGTCCAGGAGTGGCATTAACCTGTGGAAGCTGGCCCTGCAGCGTGGGGCGGTGCTGTGCCAGGGGTTCCATTTCAGCCTACGACTAGTTCATGCATTTTCTCAGGGTAAGGTCCAAACACGAGCCTTGTGTGCTGGCAGAAGGTACCTCACTGCTGTATTGTGGTTCTTGTGGCTATAAAGACAGTGACTGCACTGGTGAGGCCGCAACTGGAATACTGCGTCCAGTTCTGGGCTCCCCAGTTCAAGAGAGACAGGGAACTGCTGGAGAGGGTACAGCGGAGGGCAACAAAGATGACTGAGGGACTGGAGCATCTCCCTTACGAGGAAAGGCTGGGGGAGCTGGGACTCTTTGGCCTGGAGAAGAGAAGGCTGAGGGTAGACCTCAGTATTAATGTTTACAAGTATCTAAAGGGTGGGTTGAAGGAGGATGGGGCCAGGCTCTTTTCAGTGGTTCCCAGTAACAGGACGAGGGGTAACGGGCACAAGCTGGCACATAGGACGTTTCGATCAAATATGAGTAAAAAAAACTTCTTTAGGGTGAGGGTGACAGAGCACTGGCACAGGCTGCCCAGGGAGGGTGTGGAGTCCCCTTCTCTGGAGGCTTTCAAGACCCATCTGGATGCAGTCCTGAGTGATGTGCTCTAGGCAACCCTGCTTTAGCAGGGGACTTGGACTAGGTGATCTCTAGAGGTCCCTTCCAACTCTGAAATTCCATGATTCCGTGACTCTGCTCTGTAAGTAAGGGACCTTTTTTTTTTTTCCCCCCTTCTCTTGTTGGTGTTCCCTGCTCACAGGTCAGTGTTCACAGCTCCTTCATGCTGCACTGCAGCAGTATTTCAGTGTCATGAAGGGGATGCAAGCTATAAGAAAGGGAAAATGCTGGAAATGCACTAAAAGGCTATTATGTAGTATATGTACATAGATAGTCTGCACTATGAACAGGGGCTGGGGCCCTGCTATTTCTTTCCACATCATGCTTTACTTTTTGCCTCATTTAAAGTCGGCCGGGAGCGCTTCTTAGTCAGGAAGTTTGGGGCTTAAAGGGCAGCCGTTGTGCAGGGCCTTTGTGTGAACACGTTGTTGTTCTAAGTCTCGAAACACAGCTTTTCCAATGACAACTTTGGGGGTCCTGAGACCAGCCTGATTTAGGGTCCTCTGTTACCGTAAGTGACATGAAGGTGAGCTGGGTTTCAGACTGCCGGGGCAGTGTCACCATTACGGACAGGCTGGTTTACGAGCATTTTGGAGAGCTGATAAGACTATATAGATGAGAATGGGGAGAAATCATGTCTTGGAAGAAAACTACTCTTTAAAGACAAAAATAGATTAATAGATTATTCTCCCTAGTTCTCAAGAGTAGCAGAGATGAGAGTGTCAGGAATACTTTTGTTTGCAGCAAAACCAGCTCGCAAAGCATTACTCAGAGGTGAGTGTTAGATCCCAATCTTAACAATGCTCATTTTTATTTATTTTTTTTTTTACTCCCCCAAGCCTTTATGAAAAAGCAGAAGGAAACAAACTGTAGGTAAAGCCCTGATAACTGGAGAGGAGGTACCAGTGCTCAATCCGTGTCCTGCTGTGTGATGGGAGATTTCATTCCTGGCTTGAGGCAGCCTTCTAGAAACACCTGGGTGTGTTAGATGCCAGTGTGCTGGTGTCTGGCTCAGCAAGGGGGATGAACAGCTGCTTCAGATTCACTTGGCATGTTCAGTCCAGTTTGTCATTGTGTTTCTCGCCATGTGCTATTGATACCGCAGAATGACCGGCAAGGAATCAAGGGATTCTCTTACCAAGTGAGCATGAGGGCTGAAAAACAAGAGGATGAGTTTGATCGAGTTGCTTGTTAGAGTCATACAGCCAGACTCTCAACGTGTCATTCTGACTTCCAGGAGCTGCAGGCTTCTGCCAGGAGTATGTGCCTTTGCAGTGCTGTCATCGATTGAAAAATGCAGTTTTCAGTGATCAGATTTTTATGTAGAGTTGATACATGCTGCCAGCTACAGAGAGCTTCTCCCAGTTCCATTAAAAGGTCTTTAGCCTATAGCTGAGACTCGTACCAGTACTTCCTGTACCTTGCAGAAAGAGGCAGCAGCCTGCTTTTAAGCATCTTCCTGATTGAATTCCAGAGGTTGTGTGTGAGTAGAAGTTCCAGCTTCATATGCTGAGCTTTCTCTTCTAAGGCTGGTATGCATCTATATTTTTATATACATGCTCTGATAGCTTTCTCAAAAAAACAAGCAGCAAAAAAACCCAACATTGTTTCCTATTGTTTGTTTGGCCAATTCTCACCTTTTGTGCACCCTTCCTGTTCTGCAGAGACATGACCCGACTACTGTTTCTATTACAATCATCACGTGCCTTTCTGTTATGTGGGTCAAATTACTCCTTTTTAAATGGGTTGGTTTCCTATGCATCAGACTAAAAAAAGTATTCTTAATCCATTACAAAAAAAAATTTCAGGTAATGTTTTCTGCTCACCATTTTCCTTGTGTTAGAAGTTATTACTTACCATGAAGTTCTGTTATTAAACAGGGAGGTGGGAACATGAGGTTTATTTCCACTATTAAAATGAAGTGTGAGGGTGTGTGTAATGGGTCAGTATCTAGTAACCAGTGTATCTCACTGGGAAAGATGTTTTTGTTGGCTTTTTGGTATCACAGAGCTTCTGCAGCAATGTGCTGTCAGATTTGAAAATGACTCTTCATCAGCTAGATTGGATAACAGCAGCCCACACTTGGATCTGGCCACAGCAGGTGAGTTGTTTGCCATTAGCATAAGCAGTGAGAATTAGCATAGCATAGAACTGAAGCAATCGGGGGGGAGGGAAAGAATACATAATGAGAACACACCGCTGCCCTTTGCTGCCCTGAGTGAAAGAATATTGATGGTAAACTAACCCTGCCATTTAGTGAGCTCCTTCCAACATTTATTCCTGGTACGTTGCTTATTTTTTAATGTTTAAATCCATCTCCTCAAAGATGTACCATAGTCGGAGGTAAAGCATGAAGTACCTGTGTCTAATGGAGCAGCAGTAGACTTGGTCCTGGGATCCTCCTCCCGTGGCAGCATGTAAAAATAGCTGCTCTGCCGCTGCTCTGTTAGTTTGTGAAGTGCAAGGTGTAAGGCTGTTTTATAATGCTGTCACGACTGTGACTATTTAAGCGATATTTTGCTTACAGTTCAACGTAAGGTTGCTCATTCCTGTAGGTCTGCGCGTGTGCTGCTGGCCCAGGCCCTGTGCTGGAGCACACCTGGACAGGAGGCGCACGGCAAAGCCCTGGTGCAGCGCACAGCTGGGAACCACTGTGGGAGCCCGCGATGGCCCAGAAGTCATCACCGGGGCAAAGCAGTAAGAACGAGTCTCCAGGTCCTGTGCCATGCCAGCTTCTGCAGGCCTAGAGCTGCACTTGCAGAGAAAGAAGCTTTAGGACACCGTTTCTGTGTTGTTACAAATAAAACACCTTTGTTGCCCTCCCAGATATCAGCTGTAAAGCCTGGAGTAGGTTTTTCAGTTTTTCTTACGCTTCTACCAGCTTAGGGTCCATGACATCACTCCAAATAATCACAAAGAAGAAAAATAAGTAGTACATTTATTGAATCCACTTACTACTACTTCTAGCCTTTATTCAGACACTTGTGCTCAGCTTCGAGAGCCAAGAATTTATCATTCAATGTGAATGATGCTATACATGAATCCAGTGCAGGAAGTCGGGCTCTTCTCTCTAACAGGAGCGAGAGAGGGGGTTCTAGTCCTTCTGTCCTTTTTTTGGCTGCACAAAATAACCCTTTCCAAGGGCACATGAAATAAAATACTATATTGCATACTATATACATTTACATACAACGGTAAATGCACCATTCATTCAGAAATACACAATACCTAAGGCTCAATGGAAAAGCTTGGTTAAAGCAACTTCTCTCTGGGTAGGAGAAAAGGAGCTCATGACAGTTGTGGAAGTTTCCAGAATCTGTGTTCATATGGATCCTGCCCCGCTGTTCTCTGGAACCGCAGCAATCTCCAAGGACCATCTGTGCCTGGGAGGGAGGGACAATGGCCCACACAACTCCAGAAGCCCATGGCTCAGTGACAGAAAACATGTACAACCATGATGGAGGCTTTCTTCTGAGAATAATTATCCAGCAACTGCAGGAGGAGGCAAAGCACCTTAGAGTACGTACTTGCCTGCGTGCAGAAGGAGTAAACTGAACCGCCCCTTTTCGACATAGGAAACCACTTCTAACTCCAAGCCTTCCCTTTGTATCTGAACAATACTTACTTTTAACTGTTGTTTTGCTTTTCTCCTTGGATTGTTGGACTGCAAGGGGATTAAAACAGGTGCCAGCTATCAGCGTATGTGGTAGGGGCCCTAGAGCTGTTGGGAAGAGAAAACTTGCCTTTTTTTTTTTTTTGGTAAGCTGATCAGAGATGGGGAACTGAATTGTCTGCTTTCAGCTGCATCAGCCTTATATTACAATACCTGAGCTTTGCTTCCCCCAGCTGCTGTGCTGCACTAACACATGCCTCCAAAGTGCTCTAAGGGGACATACTGCTCCTTGGTTATCTTTTGAAATCTCTAAAGTCCCTGCAGAGAAATGCTTGCCATGTTGCCACGTATGGCAACCTTTTCCCTAAGATAACAAATCAATTCTGTGCCGCAGCTTTGCCTTATCTCCCCCTCCCCAGTGACTGAAGTCACTGGATGTTGTCTCACACCAACAATGCCGCAGATAAGGAGAGGCAATCTTATGTCTATTACATCTGTCTCCGAGAAGGTGCAGTCCCCAAGAGCTGCACACAGTGGCACTGTAAGTAATGATCATGGCCGCTGTACTCTGCATGGGGAGGAACAAGGCGTTCTTGTACCTTGATGGTGCCAAATAGACTCCTGGATAAAAGCTGGGGTTCACTGGACTAGATTCCCCTTTTATTAAGCTGCTGCTGCTCTTTCCTTGGCAGCGGGCTCAATAGCTCACCCCTTGTCTTTACTTCTGGACGCAGAGGAGTAACACACTAACCCTCCAGCTAGGGCCTGTTTCAGCCTGTTTCATACACTGAGAAGAGTAATTTAAACATGAAGTGTTAACCGTGCTCTCTCCCCTGCTCAAAGTAGGGCAGGCATTCCAATCCTTCCTGTAAGTAAAAGTTGAAGTGTAACACACCATTAATACTCAAGAATGTGACTTGCACTCCAGGGCAGTGTCAGAGGCAGCAGCCCTTCCTAACGCTGGGGAAAGGCTCCACATGCACATTCTTTGCTCCTGCTCATTTGTCCGGTTGTTTTGGCTTGACAAGAGATGGCATCATAGCACGCGTTGGAGCACCACACAACCCGATGGCACTGGGGGCAAGGGAGTCCCTCTCAGCTCCAGCTGGAGTTCTGCAGTTCCTCTCGGAGCCAGGTTGGAAGGGGCTGCCCAAGTCTGTTCATCAGCTTGGATAATTCGATGTTGTGCTCCCGGTAGAAGTCTCTTAGGAACAGCCGTGACTGTGTGGAAAATACAGACCACATGAGCATGAAAGAAAATGTTACCCTCAACACATGTTCCATAGGTCATCTACGACATAGGTGGTAGCAAAATCCAGGTTGGTTTTTGCATCCAGGATGGTTGCAAACATCTCTTGCTGCCAACAGATTTGAGACAGTTACTCACCGAGGAATCCATATCAGGGTACTTCCTTCCTTTACTCTTTCCTAGGCATTTAGTCTTTCCTCCGTCTAGCAGCTGGCACCAAAATCCTTTTGCTTCATCAAATCTGAAAAGGACACTTGTCTTTAAAAGATATGGCCACCTGCCCAATTAGTAGCAGCAGAAATAAAGTAACTCTATAGATATTTCCCATTTCAATGCTTTACAAATTGGGTTTGGGTTTTATTTATTTGTGGTATTGGTCCCTTTATTTTTTTAAGCGCTTGACTACTTTGATAAGAAATCCATTACAACCGTGACTGTTTCAGCTTTATGCAAATTTCAGGGGTAACATGGTGTTACCAAATTTGTCTGTTAAACTTGGGGCAGGGGGGGAATAACAGCCAATGTTTTAGTGCATTAAACTCTTTTAAATCTCTTCGTTATAGTTGAGGTGTATTAGAGAATCCCCTGACTGTTTAAAGAGTCAGCGTTTCTTTTCTTGCTAAAACACAGGTATAAGGCAAAGCTGGGAACCGTGCCTGGGCCTCATCTGTCCTGTCCCCTCAACTGGCCAAGGGTGAGCTTGAGGTTTGAGCAAGTACCTCTACCAAACTCTGAGGCAAGCTGACCAATACCGTTTGTTTTCTGACCCTGGCTGAAGGCTACCAGCCAGTGCTGCTACTGTAAATAGCCCGTTTACCGTCACCACATGTGCTTCGGCAAGTAAGGCTTTCCAGTTATCTGCCCTCCCCTGGGAAGCCATGTGCCACCCCCTTGGAAAACAAATGTAGGAGGAGCCCTGAACTGGTTCTCCTCTCTTTACTGTTCAAGGAAAGGGCAACTGCCGTATGCCTACACACGCACCCCACTCACTGCCCGCAGCTAGCACAGGCTGCGACAGAAGAGAAGATGTGAAAACACAGGTTTCAGCTGCAACGAACAATAGTTGGACTCTCCAGTGGGCTTGCAGAGCTTCCACTGAAGACGTAACAGCCACAGCTCACCTTCAGCTAGCGCTTAATGTATTCAGATTAATTGCACTTGCACTGGGGGCAAGATCACAGTAATGGCTGAGTAATATCCTTCAACTTAGTATCAGCGAGGTAGTGCCCCGGCTAACACCTCCTCAGATAGCTCTGGCCACCTGGCAAGCCCACGTTTTCTGTAATAACAGGCTCTTTACCTCAAAACTGTGCGATGGGTCCCTAATTCTCCATCTAGCTAGAGACAGGAGCAGCTTATCACACCTCCTCTACTTTGTGTCAGATACAGGCATAACACAAAGCCTAAGGAGCGCTAATAATTACAGCACCTTTTCTGAAACCACAAAGACCAAATGGAAAACATCGTAATTACTGCTGTGAGCAACTTCATGCCTCTCCACGACAGTGCCAAAAAAACCCCACTCCTTCCCCTAGCATTTCTGGAAAGACTAAGCTATGAGTCTAGTCGCTGCGGAGCATCTCATGCTATCTGAACCTAATTTTAGGGTTAGGCATACCTCTGAAACCTTGGCGGGTTTTGTGGCCAGAAATAAGAAGTGCTCTTCCAATCAAGTGTTTATTAGTATCACGCTTGGTTAAGAAAGTGTCCTCCCAAAAACCATTTCCCTACCTGAGGGCCTGGGTGTAGTTGAAGAGCGGCGTAACTCCCAAGAACTTCTGGATGTTGTCCATTACAGAGGCAGGGTTGTGTCTCAGCTCCTGGCCATCCACGATGAGAAGCTGGAAAGACAGCAGCCACCTCAGCCTCCGACAGCTGGTGCTGAGTGACACCCCTCAGAACTGCCCCCGGCCTTTGTGCGTGTGAGTAAAGGCTGCCAAAGCCTGTTTGTTCCAGAGCAACGTGGTGGTGGGATACGGCCCATTTGTCGCCACAGAGAGGTTATGATAGGGGCCATAAATTCCATAAAACATTAGATTATGACAGGCTTTGCTTAATAAACTTGCCTTTGGCCAAACCCCCTGTAACTGCGCATTAAGGCCCAGCAGTAGCATGATTTACAGATTGGCTCTGGAAACCTCGCATTCTTTTTAGCGGTCGGCAGCCACTGTGCTAAGTATTCTTCTGTAACCTATGATTATTCTCCTGTTACGTGTATGATAGACAATAGTGAACAACATTTGTGCTAATAAATTACCTATTCCAAAGAACAGAACAGAAAAACAGTCGCATGAACTGAAGTCTGGGGAAGGTAGGAGACCCTGACCCCCAGTAAGTACGAGGATGGTGTGTCTGGCTCTATCGTTCCTCGCAGCAGTAACCTCCAGGAATAGTAAGGCAATGAGATACAAGCCCAAGAATCTTTTCCCACGTCTCTTTTAGTCTTGGCAGATCTATCATGTACAGTTTAGACTGCTGCTTTGGCAGAGAATAAGAGATTAAATGGGCATTTTAAGACTCTGCTGGATTACAGACTGTCTGAGGATAACCCCGGCAGCAGAAAGGAACTTGAAAAAACATTTCCTGACTCATACTGTTATAAATTTCTTGGGAATTTAGAGATGGTAATGGTCTATATTGTTGAGTTTTAGCAAACCTATACACAAAACACAGAATCCTGACATCTCTGCAGTGAAATTTCCCTTCAGCAGACAGTTAAAGGCTTCACAACACGGGAACTAACAAGTGGCCGAGAGCCTCTCTTTAAAGCAGTGAAACCACGGCGAGCAGCTGAACTCCTACTGGGCCTGAAGAGGGTCCCTGGGCTGCAGGCTGCCAAGATGAAAGGAAGGGGGTGCGAACACTGCTGTTCTTGCTGAACTTCTCAATAGCGTGGTGGCCTCTGGGAGATCACAGTATTCTCCTGCGCTCATTTACTTTTACAAACACAATAAAGTGCAAAATCGGAGTATTCAAGCCTGATTTCTTACCAGCTCATCATAGGAGGAAGCAAGCGGTGGCTCTTGTTCCAAAAGACAAGACAGAAGGTGACATGAAAATGGGGGGGGG
>VYZM01005892.1:266955-396523 GCA_013398915.1 Dromas ardeola
ATGTGCACAGTTTGTTCTCTTCTCCTCTACACTAAACCTACAAGGGACTCCACAAGAGCCTCTACTGCCAAACCTCCTACCTGCCCAGAGGGGTAGTAGGTGAGCCAGCGCTCTAGGTGAGTTGAGTACCAGCCAGGGAGCAGGCATCGGCTCTGCAGGTTGCGCAGTTCCTGAGGCGCCTGGGATTTCGCAGAGATCACTTGGTAGAAAGTGTAATTGAGCGCCACAGGGTCATTGTGAGCACGCTGGTGCTGAAAAACATAAGCTGAATTTAGGAGCAGGAACGCAAAAGTCCACCTTACACACCTCTGTGGAGACTTTACTGGGCCTTTGTATATAACTCTGTCCACACCGAGGCAGCCTGCACCATCTCCCCCGGCCTCCCTTCGGAAATGGATCCGTGGCGTTCTGCCCCAGGCTTCCCGCCTCACCCCACTGGAACATCGCTCTGGCCCTCGCCCGCAGAGCCGCGCAGGAGAGTTACCTGGTACCAGGAATAGGCTCGGTCAGCAGGGTTGATCAGAACTGTAATGATTTTGGCTCGAGGCAGCAGGGCTGCACCACGTTTTGGTACCACCTCTGTGTCAAAGTAATTAGCACTCTTCTCAAACATGAAGTCTGTGCTGGCATTGGAGGGTATGGGAAAGAATTCCATGTACCTGCCGAACAGACGGGATGCTGGTGAGCAGCATGGCCCAACAAAGGAATGGCACACAACAAAATAACGGCCTTGCTCCTCTTCAACAGACACAGTTCACAGAGCAACGGCACCTCCCCAGTAATGCAATGAACGGGCAAACGGGTGCAGAGCTGGCAGAGGCGCAACTGGGGAAGGGGTGGCGGAGCACAACATAGGAAGCTGGAGATGGTAAAAGGGTAAGAAAGTATTTTGCTGAGAGTGTTCCCCAAGCCCTCGGGCAGTGGAAGGAAAAGGCTGAGGACAGAGTAACAGTTGCAAGCTCTAGCAGAAAAGAGGTTCTGTCCAAGAGTAAGGCCAGAATCAGCTGCCTGCCCTGCTCCTGACCACTTCTTTAAGCCCATTTAAATCATTTATCTCTTTGTACCTCAGCCCATAGCTGAGACACAGGGTCAAGAGCTCTGCTCTGCCTCATGGGAGCTTGTCAAGTTAGTAATGTGGAAACCGTAAGACATTTGAGTAATGGCAGGGTAGAGGGTAATGGGGGGACAGGGCACTGTAAAGCACTGCAAGACTGGTCTCTGCTGAAATTTAAGCTGTACAACAAGCACAAATACCATGCTAAACATGAAGATTCTCCTGTTGCATGTGATGCTACACTCAAATCAAGTTAGATGACTTTTCCAGGGGATGCAAATAAAAGCCTGTGCTTCCTAGGCCTATCTGTCAGTGCTAGTGCAACTCCTCTGTAGTGCCGGACTCGTGAGCTTCACTCAACCAACCTCCCAGTATCTCTTCAGTGGTCCTCTAAATGATCAGAGAAGTCAGACAACATTTCCAACAGCTCACGGGCAGTAAAATCCCATGGCAGAATGCCTTACTGCCACACCTTTAAATTTGCTCTGCCTGGAAACATAGTGGCATAATAGTGCCATAGTGACAGCAGAATTTCCCTGTCACATGGAAAGACTTTATCATAATTGCATACTTTTACAGGTAAAAATCAGGATATTATGATGTGGACGCTGGAGCCAGTTTAAAGGGCCCAGAACAATAGTAGGGAGGTTGTCCCTCTGTACTGTGTGTCTTAACTCAGAAACCATGAACTTTTTAATGAGCACACCTTGTCTGTTTTGCACGTCAAAGGAAAAGAAAGCTCATGACAGCGGCGCGTTCAACAAAGATTCTGAATTCTTAAAAGTTAAATCATGCCTACAAGTCTCCTGGTCAAGAGTCACTAAGGTCAGACACTACCTGTCCTGCTCCTGGAACTAAGCAGTTGGGTGAGCAGGAAAACAGAGAACACACACTGAGCAACAGCAGTGAAAACAGCTGTTCAGAACTAGAGAAGCTACTAGGGTGGCTGAGGTGGACGTACAGAGCCTCAGGAGAAGACAACATGGGCACACCTTATCACAGACCAACACGCGTCAGGATTCTTACCAATCGATTCCTTTATGATAGTTGGGTCCATTAAAAAACTGGATCTCCTCGAAGGTGGATGGACTTGGGAAGTTACTGGTGACAGCCGGATGCATGGTCAAGAAGAAGTGCACAGCTGTTGTGCCTGCAACAGGAACCAGTTAACGGGACCTGGGTCACACATAATGCTTGGCTGAATGAAAGGCTTTACCGCAACAACCAGTCCCCAGATGGGCACACTCCTACCACGCGCGGCAAACCCACTCCTTAACTCATGCAGGTTACAACAGCAGTGACACCGAGCACTTTGGGATTGACCTTGACTCAGCAGTTCAATCCCACGTTTCAGCTCATGCAGCTGACTTAAGTGACCTCCCTAGCATGACAGCTATCACCCACGTGGGCTATCCCCATGCCTTTTTTTCCCTGGTGGCAGAGCCACCCTGTCATGTGGCAGAACCCACACCTGCCAAATGGGAGGCGGGCTGGGCACTGCAGGACACTATCTTGTGTCTGGGAAGATGTGCTAGGGACAACATTACTGTCCTTGGATGAGAATTCAGCTAGAGATGCCTTGGCCTGCCTCTGCTGTAGATGTTTTCCCTTCACCCTGCCAAACCCGATAATCCAACACGCCAACAGAGCTTCACAGTGACCCAGGCAGAAGAGAGCAGCTTGGCTGGGACAAGCGTCCTCCCATGGCCAGGATCGCTGTTTGCTGTGCATGGTTGGCAGCTGCTGTTCCACTGCACTACAGGGAAAGCCAAGGATTGAAGACCTGGCTTTGGCTGAAGAGATTTTGCTCTCTTCAGCCTAGAAGGGACTCTTCAGTACAGTATATACAGCCACGTCACTGCCAACCACAGTGCCACAGCAGTTAAGAGGTGGTGACAGAGGTCAGACAAAAGAGAATCGCTACCTCCCACTGACAGTGACATGGAGCGTGCAGCGGGTACACAGATTTGTCGCAATAAAAGCACTAGGGGGCATTCATCGTAACCTTTGCTAAGCGTGTGTGTTAGTCCCGCTGACAGCTTATGTCTGTGAGACGCTAAGAAAGGTCACAGTTGCTCTGAGCTCACGTGGAAAAGCCAAAACACGACTCCGCAGTAGGGCTTTTCCCTGCAAATCAGGACGGAGCCAAGCAAAGTGCCAGGGTGCAAAGTACTGACAGACTTGCAAGATTTTAGGCTAGAACAAATCTGAGATTCTCTGAAATGTCCTCTGCAGCCGTCTGGCAGCCTGCACAAAGGGCAGCCATACAGATCGACAACACAGACCTTTCCAGCTCTCCTCTCGGGAGGAACGAGAGGGAAGCTGCAATCTATCTTTAGATAAAGTATTCACATTACCGGTTTTCTGAGGTCCCACGATGAGGAACTTGGGGAGTCGATCGCATGTTTTCTCTTTGGACCAGATATCCTTGTGCCTCTTATCATCACAGGGATTCTGCAGCACAAGTGATGGGATTAAGCATTACCACAGGAGCTAATGGAAAGCGGAGGAAAAGCTGGAAGGCCAGTCCTCTCGGGAAAATGCTATTAGCATATGAAGAACACTTCACAGCCATGCTGCTGCTCTGCCAGGCATCGAGAAGAGTGAAGTAAAAGCACGGGGGAACATTTTCAAAAGCTCTTAAGTGACACAGGAGCCAAGGTCCCTCTGAGAGTGTTAACCACAGGCCTTGCCCTACGTGGCCATGCTGGGCTGGGCCACCATGATAGCAGACCTCAGCATCTGTGAACTTCTGGCAGACAGACAACTCTATCACCTTCAGTTAATTTCATCTGCTCATTACCATGCAGAGAGCTGCTGCACTGGGATAAAATGGAATAAGCATGTTTTTATTTAATGAACATGAATTCTGCAGTGTGAAACTACGTTAAGATTAATCACATTAACATGCCTGTAAGCTCCTCCAGCGCCAAACAGGGTTCTTCCTCGCACACTGAACATTTCACAGCAGCTTGCTCTAATATAAGCCCTTTAACAACCCAAATGCCTGCAAGCCTGCCCCCCAGTCACTTATGACAGCCATCCCTGTCGCTAAGCTCACACCATGACTGTGTTCTACTGCTTCTACTCCCCATCACTTCCACCTCGCAATTTGCCACCTGCAGCTGCAAGCCACGAAGGTTAAACCTAAAAGCTTTATGCGTTACCCCTCTGCGCTCTGGATCAGCAGTCTCACCACACTTCAGATGTGGGACGTACCTCTTGGAAAACCACTAGGAGCAGTTAAAGCTGCCTTCTCACCTGCCACAAGGGATTCTTCTCCTGGGGAAAGATTTCAAAGTACTTTTTTGCAAGTTGGACAGGGGGCAGCGTTTGCAGGCGAAGGTTGGTCCAGCACTGCACAAACTTGACCAGACTCTCAAAAGTGTACAGTCCCAGGCGGTCATTCCCATAGTTGGACAGGTGGGTCATGAAGATGCTGATCTGAAAATAAAAAAGGCATGGGATACTGGTAAATCAGATATCAGTACTGTTTCCTCCTAGCTTCATTCTACTGTCAGCACGAAGCTGTTCACATCTCAGACTACCCTGGCTGTCTGGGTGATTAAAGTGTATCTGTCAGTATACAGCACTGCCTTGATAAAAAATAAAAGAAACGTAGCGCTTGCAAGACAGGAGGAATGCAGGAGAGGAGGGACACAGACCCCTGGGGAATGGTGGGGAGGGTGCCCCTCAGGGAGAGGGGCAGCACGCTGCAGGCTCGGGCACAGCGGCACATTTGACAGTTTTCACAGGCGTTATTTCAAGGCCCACAGCCTGTCAGCTTTCATTCACTTTGGAGTTGGTGTCTCAAGTGTAAAGGAACAATTGGCAATTCACTTTAAAATACAAACAAGCATACCTGGGGATCTGAACACGGACTGCAAAGAGACATTGCACAGGTACACTGTCCTAGGAACAGACACCAGCTGACAAGGTTTTAGCCTGCAAGAGCCTTCAGCACAGGCAGCCCCCGAAAAACGTCCTGCCAAGCCTGAGGGTGTAAACCCTTGGGCAAAGTGGCACTGAGCACCCATGGGAGCCCCCCAAGCACTGCAGTGCTCAGAAGCCCGTGTGCTATCTCTGCCTTGCCAAGCCACCTCTTCTCTCAAGCAGATACATTTTCCTCCTGTCTGTTTTTCAGTATTTTAACTTTTGGAAAAGAGTGGAGAAGACTGCTGTCGGCTTGATTCTGGTGTGTGGCTTTGACAGGTCCCATGGAATTGGGCATCCCAGTGCCTGTAACACAACAGCACTTTGCCAGATACAAACCACACCATGGCTAGAAGTTATAAAAAAAAAAGTAGAACACTAAGGCCAATGGAAGAATGACTATGTGGATGATTTAGCACTCCTGACCCAGTGTCTGCTAGTGCAGGGAGGGGAAGAGATGTCAGTCATAGTAGGGCCACCCATTGCTGCATAGTTCAGAGCTTCATCCTGATGATGCCAGGTAAGGTCAGCAGGCAACAACAGGCCTCCCTGGCAGGGGGCAGGAATGGCTTTCCCACTCACAGTAGGGGAAGAGCAAAAGGGGGACGCAGGAGACAGATGGTCTTGGGATGAAGACATTTGCTGGCGCTCAGGAAGTCTGAATTCAGTTTTCTGCCTAGTGTCACCATGGACTGGTCACAGTGCAACAAGAGGTACTGACAGAGCTTAAGCCATCCCCGAGACACTGTGAAATGAAACTTAATCCTGTCCATAAGGTGCTCACACCCCCTGGTCTTTGCACAAGCAACAGAAAACAGTAGCAGGACTCTGGGACACATGGAAAGTAAGCAGAGTTAAAGATTTATCACGTTCGTCTGCCTGTGAGTTTTTCACTTCTAGTTTCCTACTGAGCTGACAGTGGCCCTGCCAGACAGGCTCTGGCACCTACACTTCAAAGAGCAGCGTGTGGTCAGTGCTGTTGTGTAAAAAAGATGTGCTAAATACAACACGGAGCAAAGGACAGAAAGATCTTCTGTGTAACTGCAGGGCCACACCATGGAGCACGTAAGGTGGCAAAAGGATGTGTCTCATGTTGTATTTTGCCCATTTCTGTGAGACACCAGGAAGGTGGTGTGACAGCAAAGGGTGGCTCATCCCTTTGACTTGCTAGTGAAACATTTACAGAAAAAAATTGCTGCATGAAGCGCCTGGCTCACTGGCATAAACCAAGTACTGCAGCAGGGAGGATGCAGGTCATCACTTAGGGCCCCTTCAAGATTTCCAGGATAAAAAAAGCCTGCACATGACCCAGGTTAGCAACTGTGTCTCAATACTGACTACATTTGGTAAAATGGCTCACACAGGTAATGCTGTCACCTGCAAATAGTCCCAACAACTGGATTTAGCAGAAGACAAGGCAAGCCCAACCAAAGAGCCATTTCTCTGTACTTCTGAGCGTGCAGTCACGTCCTGTAACACACACGCACTGTTTAACAAGGCCTGGCAGCTTGCTCTGCCTTGTCACAGCTACTGCTGCCAAAACAGCTCTGAGCTCTACTTCTGACACAAGCTACGCTCAAGTCCCATCTCTCCCTCCCTCCCATCCACACCCAGTGACCCCGGGAACTGGCTTGGTAACAACATCTCCCTCCTCTCCCCCTCCCTTCCACTGTCAGCATGCCATGGTCTCCCTTCCTACACACTGAGGAAAGATGAGAGGAAAGGTCACAGAGAGCCCAGAATACAGAAAACAGGAGGGTATGAGCATCCTTGCAACATGTAACAAGCAGCTGTGGGCACAGCTGTAACCTTCCTGTGTAGTGTGAGCAAAAGCGTTTGTGAGAAGTGATCATAAAGATGCCCTTTGCTTCTGGGAAATAGCGACTGGGCACACGGCAGCCTGTCTGCTGAACGTCAACAGCTATTGTCCTTCTTGACATCAGACCTTGTTCACTAGTCAGAAGATCAAACATCTTCTGTTTGCACTGTGGAGTTAATCACACGCATACAGGCTTGGAGACTCCTGCATGCGTATATCCACTCAAAAGGAGCTGGAAGCACCAAAAAGGACTGAAAGAGCCTGGTCCAAGTCTGCTACGGATCACTGCTGGGGCTGCGGGGCTGGCCAGCTTTCCATCAGGTCCGTGAGATGGCTCTATCAGCGAGGGGGGGAATGCAAGGGCCTGGGTCACTGTGCAAACACCAGCAATGAAGAGGAGCTTAGAGCACAGTACTCCACCACTGACAGAGGGAGAAATGCTCCACTGTCAAAAGGAAAACAAAAGTGTAAACATTGGAAGCATCTGAAGGTGCCTGAAAGATTTTTAAAAGTCACCACAAAGAACCAACAGTAAACCTGGCAAATAAGCTCATCCTGTACCAGACCACAATCTTCCTAAACTTTTTGGATCACAGATCACTGACAGCTGCTTCGACCATCACACGCTTATCAGCAAATTTTAGGGGATAGCTCTAGAAACTATGTTTCTACAGATTCCTTGGCACAGCCTCCTAGACCAGCAATGATGTCTGGATTACAGGCTGGCAACTGGTTTTCCGAGCTCTTAAGTTTCACAGTGGCTATTTCTGCAGGCATTAAGATCTGACAATTATGAAGCGGGACAAGGCAGAATTCACCCAAAATACGGGAAGAGAAGCCCAGAAAAGCAATGGTCATAGAGAAGAAAACAGTTTCTTTCCATCTGACCGATCACTCTATAGGTAATACGAAGAATAGCCTTCTCCTTACTACAGTCTTTTATTAAGCAGGTAGATTTGGTTGTTGTGTGTAAAGATAACAATTGTGTCTCAGGCGATAGGGACAGAAGGCTGGCTTCCAGACCTCGTGGATGGAAGGTGGCTTCCAAACCTGGAAGTATGAAACCCTACAGCTTTTTAGCTAGGACTGTTGTAGACCCATACCTTCTGCAGATCATACACCAAGCTAGAGCTGGTCACAGCCCAACAACCTTCAGAAACAGAGGGCCTGTTTGTAAGCTATAGCCCGTCTGCCTGATGCACTCGGTGCACATTACGAGGGCCTTTTCACGATCAGTTCTACTCCTAGGAGTAGAGAGGCACTAAGCACTAGGAAAAGCAAGAGACCAGAAAAACTTAAGCTCATGAGCAAAGAAAGCTTGATTTTTTGATTCACCGAGCCTCTACAGCCCCAACCAGAAGTGGCTAAAGCTGCATATTCAACCCTGCAATCAAGATGCAAAAGAAGAAGGGAATGAAAGAAAACATCATGGTGAGCAGAGCCACTGATTTTACGTGACAAATCCCACAAAAAAGCACTCAATGACTGGGACCAGAACCCCAGGGTTCCCAGCTAGAAAGCTAGTGAGAAACAACCTACTTTTTCTCTGCTCTCTACAGATCTGCTCGCGTGGCTTCTTGCCCATATGGAAAAGATGTATAAAGAAGTAAGAAGGTAGAAGTTTGGAAGTCATGAGAAAAGAAGAGATTAAATATCATTAAAACTCAAAGTGGCTGCGGAAGTAGACATTCTAAAATAACTATCTAAAACTGGTAGGGCAATGCCCGTTCAGAGAGAGGGAGGACAACAGGTGCCAAATCAGCTTTAGTGAGAAACAAATTCAGGTGCGGAATTGAGAAAGTTACTGTACAATCAAAATGAGCAGCATGTCTTCCTACTGCAGCCAACAAGCAGGAATGTGAGGGAGCGTGATCTGCGATTGGAAAGGCTTACAAAGCTTCATCTCTTAATTCTATCCATTCAGGGTTTTTCTAAAAATGACCTATTTTTTTGTGTGTTTGTTGCCACCTTGTACATCTTCGCAGCTTCAATAGGAAGCGGGAAACTCACGTGCTTTGCCGTTCATTGGGAAGGGAGTGCAAGGTGTTATTATGTATATGTAGAGTCCATTAGCTTGGTGGCCTGAGGGAACTGTCAAGTATTGAAATGGAAAGAGAAACACCTGTGTCAGACCCAGATCTCCCAAAAATGCTTTAGGGTGACAGCTACATCACAAAAAACGCATGCAGAAATTGTTTCAAGTGTATACATATTGGAAGAAAGGGGAGAACACTCCGTAACAAAAGCCCAGAGAAAGCAATTATTCTGAACAAAATTCATCAGTGATCCAGGGGAGAAGCCAACAGGAGGCAGATGTGCTTGGAACAGAAGGAGCCAATCTCACTTCTGATTCTGCAGCACCCGAGGTAACGCCCATTCTGTATTGGGCCATGCTCAGCACGTCACCCCGGCTAGTTTCTATCTGTGGAGTGTTGCACTTGTCAACACTCAATACTGATGCTTCCTTGGCAGTGTGTAAAGCAAGGCAGCATTAACTAGCAAGTACTTCCTTGGCCCTCTTTTTCACATCTTCTTAGCATCACACTGGAGATACCCATACCATTATGGCTGGTTATACTGAATCTCCCATAGGATCTAGTGCTTTCTCACATCAGGCACGTAAGCTAAGACACTCGTACACTGATTCCCCTTTCAGATGAGCTTACTGGGTTCAGAAGCACCGTCAGGAAGAGTTCACCACCACGAATGCTCTTGTCCAACTCCTTTGAGCCACCAGGATATTCATTATAGAAGATAGTGTGAGTAAAAAGACCACAGGTCTGTCGAGGCAGAACCTGGCAATATCAGAGAAAAGCAAAGTTAGATAAGAGGCAAATGCAGCAGAATCTACACATGGATGTGTCAAAGCAGCACTCTGTGGATCAATACACAAAGAGTAAGGGACGTAAGTGACATAGGTTCAGAGGACTCTTTTGATATTCCTCCTAAACTTTTACTCATCACAATGCAACCAAGTCAGCGGGATCTCAATTTAGTCTTATTGTGCTTGGTTTTGCTCTCTGTTCAGTGCTGACCTCTGAATTGTACTAAGAAACACAGAAACTGGCTTTAGCCAAGTTTTTTCTCTTTGCTTCACTTAATGATTTTGGAAACACTGGTGGTATTAAGATTAGTGTCTCTGATGCAGGTCACTAGGTACTGTCCCTTGGGCAGGGAAGTGGGGTCTGCTTGCCCAGCAGCTCACCATGATTCCATTATGGATAAACCCACGCCGGTACCGGGCAGGCCGCAGGTGTGGGTATTCCTCTGTGCTCGTTACTTGGATGCTCCAAACTGATTTCCATGCCTCATAGAGTTGTGTGTGAACAGGATAAACCCCAGAATGATGGGGGGCTACGGCATAGCCCAAGTCTGTGGGAATCCCATGCTCCTGGAAGCAGAATATGCAGATTGGTAATTCAGTATTTAACTAATATCCTTAATAAGGATCACATTTAGCAATAGACTCCAAGTTGGAGCAAGGTGACAGGTAACATGAAAACTCTCCAGACTGGAAAACCTGAAATACTGCTTGTACTTCTTGTTTTATGCATCTATAGAAATAGAAGGGTGGTTCGGTATCAACAAGAACGTTCAGCATTGGTAACAGCTTCTGTAAGAATGGTTTTGTAGCTTGCAGGTGTGACAAATCAGATTAATTCACAAGCCTCAGGTCATGCTCCTTGGTTACTACAAACTAATCAATGCTGTTAAGTGACACATCTCACTCCCACAACGCCTAGATCTGAGTCACTAGAGGAGGAAAACAAAATTTCCTTAACTGATATAGAAGGAAAGGAAGATGATGACTGGGATCTGCCTTGTCTCTAGCAATTCAAAGAAAAGCAGACATGAAGCAAGAGACTGTTGAGGGTGAAGATATGGGGCCTGGAGCTATACTAAAATGACAGGAAATATCTGAATTTCATGGTTTTTAATTCCGCTGTGTGGTTCTGGTAACAATATGAATGATGACAGCTCTGCCCTGGTGGCGTACAATAAACCCAGAGCCCCTAAATGAGGCAACAACCTTCTCCTTCCCACTGCTAGCCTGTTTTACGTTAAATATGTGTAATTGTGTTCTGTGCTTTGTCTCTCTTTGCAAAAGACTGTACTGTTATTTAACCAGGAAAAGAAGGAGCCTAAATTGTTTCTATAATGCTGCAACTGTGCTCTGAATTCAGGATCATTCCTAATCTGTGTGTGTCATGGGAACGCAAGACAGCAGCCTGCTATTCCCAAGGGGATTACCATCAAAAGAACCAAACTAGAGGTGGAGAGGACATTTCTTTTCAGAGAAACATGTACGCTATATTAATCTCTGGGCTGTAAGCTTCAAGCAGACATTGTTCCAGCAATGCAGGATGTTCAAGGCTTCTCCCTCCTCTGCCAAAACCCAGGGAATTTCCCCTGGGACCTCCTAGATAAGTAACTTCCTCCAGCATTGTCTGGGGAGGCCAGAAGTTAGCACACAGAGCATTTTACACTACCAACCAGGTGACTTCCTTACAAAACCGCCGTGAATAAGGATAGAAAAGGAAACGCTTTCTCACTGCCAGAGTTTGTAAATTAATTGGATTTGGATGGCAATGCTACAAGTTCACACCTCAGTAAACAAGAGCCTTGGGATTTGCACCCTGGAACGTAGGGAGCTGCCTGGGGCCATGCAGGTGCCAGGAAGCACTTCCCATTGCACAGGCAGGCACGCGAATGGTGCTTCTTGCCGAAGACAGCAGGAGCCACACACAAATTTAAACTTTCAGAACTGCCGTTCTTAAATGCAGGTGAGCTACTAGACTAGTACTTGGGCTCAGCAGGGTCTGAACAGCTATTCCAGGAAAAGAGTGTTTAAGTATTAGTACTGTAAAGTAAATGAACTGTGATGCCCCTTACCACAGCAAACTGTTTGTTGAGCTTCATCTGCTCAGCCAGCACAGTGACATTGTGGAAAAGATGAGGCTGCATGTGACTCCACATGTGAGGGAACCACCAGAACTCCTTCCTGTGTTTGAGCAGCATGTCATCCCCTTCATCTTCCTCATCTGTACCTACAGAGAGCAGAAAAGGAAATGCAAAAAAAAAAAGGCAGAACAGGGGCTCAATGTTTCAAAGCAGTGGCTAATCCCCTGCAATGCTGAGTCATTCCAACAGAAAATCATGCTCTCTCTAACGTGTTACACACACACACACACACACACACACACAAACATGGGGGCCGTACACAGGCACTGGGATGAAAGGGTGCCAAGGGCTTACCTGTGTGGTAGAATTTCCCTGAGAAGCCCAGGTTGAAGGTGAAATTTGGGACTAAAGTTCTCAGCTTATTCTGGGTGCTCAGTAAAGCCTGTTTGAATGAAAGGAAAAAGAAATGTTCATATTCGGTTGCTCTGTAACGTTTCACTGTGCTCTACTGGTGCCCAGTTCAGTCTGAAGAGGTATCATTGGGACTGGGACTTAAGGCACTGTTGCCTGAGCAGTGAAGCAGAGTAGCCGAGTTGCTCCACGTACAGAGTCTTTACCTGAAGTAGTCCTGCTGTACTAAATGATGCTGCTTTAAAACCACAGTCAGATGATGCTCTCCACTTCAATGTGAAGGACACAGAGTGTCTGTGCTAAGGCAAAGGGACAATAAATCCCACTTCCAAGCAAGAGATCCCTTAAGTCTTTCGAGGTTCAACCTCAACACTCCTTTCCTCTCCCATCCCATGTTGGCTAGGACTTTCCTATTGAACCTCTGCCCTTTCTCTAAACCTACATGTTCATGAAAAGGAGGATGGGACAGCACGTGATGCACAGCTGAAGGAAAATTCAACAATATCGTGAAGAGTAAGTAAGTGATCCAAAGGGAAGGGGCTTTTGTTTAGAGAGGAAAGGTGGATTTGCAGAACTACCCATGCAAGGAGTCCTGCCACAGCAGGGATGTATCCTTTGTTCTTGTGTCCCTTGAAAGTGCCAAAATCCTTTTGCAGCAGGGAAGTTTCCTGTATTCTGTAAAGAAAACTTGGGGGAGATGAGATTCACGGTCACGACGTCTCCTACAAGTTCTCTCTTTCTCACTTGTGTCTGCTTTAAATGTCCAAAGTAATTGGTATAGCCAAAGGGAAGGAGCCTTGTGCCACAAACCCCAAGGTCCAGCAGCATACGGAGTAAGACAGCAGACAGCCTTGACAGAAAAAAAAATCCCAGAGGCTCACTACGTCACTTACAAGTAAGGCACAAACTAATTCCAGTCAAATTTCTTCTGCTGGAAAACAATAAAAAGAGAGACGCCCCAAGATGCATGCTCTGCTGCTACCTGCGCGCTTCGGGTAAAGTGTCACTGATGCAGCTCCCTATGGGAGAAGTTCTCAATCAAATAGGGACCTGGCAGGAGGGCTGTTGGCAGGTGACAGAGATGGTCCTTGCCCAGGCAGTTATTTAGATTTTAATAGCTTTTCTGAGAAAGCAATGGATCAGTGGCTGCACCAAGGTGAAGGTGATGACCTTTCCACAGCAGACTTGGGCTAGATGCAAATACACAAACAACTCGGCACAAAATACTGGGGAAAGCATACAGACTTTTGAAACTGTGCAGGGGAGGTGGGCAGATCTTTCTGTACCAGCTGCCCTTCCCCAGCCTCAAGAAGCACAGAAGAGCACTACGACGCTGCCTTCACATGGCTCGCATTCTATAGGCATTGTTTAGGCACGCTGCTCCCTAGATGGTGAAAGTGCATTCACAAACACAGACTCTCATTCAGCGGGGGGACCAGCCTGGACACCTACCACTTAAGGATATCCTGACGAATCACTGCTGTCACTAACATTTCAAAACAGAGTTGACCAAACACTGATCATCACACTAATTTTAAAATGATGACTTACGTAATTTACTTCAATCACCCTTCCACTGCAAATGTATCTTGGAGCAGAGTTGTTGAGCATTTTTATTCCCAAGGCAGGAAGCCCATGACCTCTCACACACGGCAAGGTGGGAAGACCAGACAAATTATTTCTGCAGTACTGCAGACGGTCTCGATGCTCTCTCTGAAGGAACCAAGCTTTCAGACTTTTCCCTAGAGATGCACTTAATTGCCCGCTCCTCCTCCCCACAGCCACACAAGTGACATCAAATCAGCCTGGGACAAATTTCAAAGATCCAGCTCCTCCATGGCCACATGCCTACCACATCCTTACCCCAGCCCCCACCCCAGAGTAATATTTTGAGAAATGTATGGCACATGACGTCTCCAGAACCTATCACAAACGTAGGCAGTGCTTTTAAAAGGTGACATGCCAGCAGCACTGATGGCTGAAGCCTCCTTTGCTGCACAAGATCCAGAATAGGCAATGGGAGGTCAAGTTCCCCATACTCAACCCCATGAGACACCAGGACTCATCCCACAGAGCACAGACCAAGAGCTGTGCATCTCTTTACAGATAAGCACCTGTCTGCCCAGCTGGATGACAATACCGCATCAAATTTGGGACCAGCACCTTGAACACATCACCCAGTAACTCAGAAAGGAAAGTGCCACTTTCTTTTCTTGTCTCCAGAGCTGTCCCAAGCCTCACCACTTCTTCCCTGCTGCCCTGAAAGGCCCATCCAGTTCCTCAAGCTTGGGTAGGAAGGTGGAGAGGAAAGACAGCAGCTAAGAGGCTTAGCATTCCTCTGCACAGAGTGAGATTTAAAGCCTGTCTGGGGTTACCATGACGACATATCTGTCTGATGGTAAATCCCAAAAAGCCCTGCTCCAGCAGACAGCAATCCTTTGTGTCCGGGGAGGGACCAGGGAGGAACCATGCGAGCCCCAGAAATTCTGAGACTACGGAGCCCTATGGAGTCCTGCTTTCTTGGCACATTTACTGCTAATTGTGTGCCACCCCTCTGCTGATGCTGGGTCCTTTTCACAGCCACATCCGTAAGGTGGCACGGCATAGGTTTGAAGAAATGTCTTTCCTCTGCACAGGATAAAAGAGACTAAGGTGCCAAGTAAAATATTTGGGAGTTTGTTTCAACAAATTATGCACGCACTGTTCCCTAACACACTGGTTCAAAGAGGTCTGTGAGCTGTAGTAAGACGAAACAATACAGAAGTGGGAACGGGCCAGGAAGATGGCACTTCTCTCCTCTCTGACACCACTGCTCTCTGTTTCTCTTTTATAAAGTAGAATGAATATGATAGTACTAATAATATCTTACAGGTGAATCAAGTGGCATTTCATTTATATCCATAATGTGCTCTGAGATTCTTAAACGAAAGGCAATCAAGAGATGTGGGGTAGGCTATCCATTAAGATATAAAATAGCTAGTCAGTTGCAAATAGATCTGCATGTGCATTTTTAAGAAATTTAGTTGCCCACATGGTACAGGACAAAAGACTAGCATTATTAGCTATCCCGCATCTCTAAAAAGGAAAGTTTCTTCCTCTAGAAAACTGCCCCTCCAACTCCTCCAAGTATTTCTGTTCTATATTTTCTAACTATCTTCCATTCAAAAAATCCTTCCAAGATGTAGGTAAGCCCACTAGCTAGGCAGAAAGGCCCCTTCCCCAGCTAAGCTCCCTGCTAGAAGCTCAGCAAGGCTTGCCTCATGAAGGAACGGATGGGGTCTCCAAGAGATTCCCAGTACTAGCCACCAGAACTCACAAGCCACATCAAGGCCAGACCTCCTTCACGCTTGTCACAGTCTATCAGAGAGCATCCTCTGCAACTCACGACCTGTATTTTTGGAGGCCTTCAGTACTTAATCGGGGCAGCCACGCTGCAGGCCCAAGTGACGGACATCTACATTCCAATGCACATTTCTGGACACAATGCAAAAAAGGTCTAAACTTCAGTCTGATGTTCATTGCCCATCACTTTAAAAAAGGCTTTTTTATAATCCCAAATTATGATAAATATTTACTTCTAAGCAAATGTTAGGGGAAAAAATTTAAAATTGTGCCTTTTGTTGCAACACAATAAAAAAATCTATATAATCTCACTGGTGGATCTGCAAAGATTTACTCAACAGTCACTACAAGCTTTTGATGCCATCCAGTGAAAGACAAAAACTCTCTCAATAGGGGTTAAAATTCTAGAAGTGAGGAAGAAATCAGGGGGAAGCCATAGCACCCTGGCTGTAGCCTCTTTTAGGTTGCTTCTTTAGGACCTAATCCTAATCCTAAAATGGCATGATGTCCCTGGCATCGCAATAATACAGGGCTAAACCTTCATGCAACTCCCCTTTTTTAGCTATGAAATTTTTAGTTTCCAAACATGTTTGCAGAGATTTTATCTGTTTCATACAAATCCTAAATATTACCTCTCCTATCTCAGGTCCCTCTACAAAGAGGCGAAAGAAAAGAGGGAAATAAGGCTGAGAGTCAGATGCTGGGAAGAGAGGGTACCATGGGTCTAGGAAAACAGTACACGGACAAATGAAGAGAAAAAGATGATACAGAAGAAAGCAGAGAGTTTGACAGCCTCTTCTAAAATGCTCCTGCAAAGCAAACTAGGAACATGTTGCTGAAACACCTTCTTCATAGGGACTGCCCCTGTGGACACTGGGTGGCACATTCTCAAGAGGGTTTTCTGCAGTTTTCTCACTGCCCAGCAGTAGCACTGGCATAGCTCAAAACAGCACTGTCAAAAGAGAAAGCGTTCCCAGTACTGGTATTTCTACCTCCCCTACAATGTTAGAATCAGGGAGTTAGAAACTGATGGATATTTTCATTTCAGGTAAGATAATCCTTTGCAATTTAGAAAGGCAAGAGCTGGCTGACAGCCACCCTCACTAGATTCTCTCTCCTCCACCCTCACCATTCATAACCCAAAATGAAATGACTGCCCTTGATTTTCACTTAGCTTGCTCTCAGACTTGCTAGCATTGATTGCTCACTATTTATGCCCTTGTAGCGATTACCAGCAAAAGAGGCAAAAACTCATCTACTTAATCTTCTTTTCTCATACCTAAAGACGACGAGGACTGATCATAAAAGCCGGATTCTTTTGCATTAGAAACCGCTTGTCTTTGTTGGCCAGTTCCATGGAGGTTTGGTGAATTCAGAGAATTATGATTATAGAAGAGACTGAACGTGGAATAATTGAGAAGGGATTCTCTGAGATTTTGTTTTGTTAATTACATGCAGCTCAAATCTTTGGTAAACTTTACAAGGCAAAAACATTTTCCCTGTGCAACTTCCAACTGCTTCACTTCAACTGAGGACGGCAAGCTCCTGCTGCAGCCCTTCCGCAGAAACAGGAACTCAAGGGTTATCATCTTTAAAGCACAATTCCTTTTTTCTTTTTAAAGAAGAAAGCTATTCAGCCTTCCTTTAAGCATCACAAATAAAAACATTTCTCCTCTCACACAGGACATCTACCATGGGCACGCATTTCATCAAATTATATTCAGCACTTTCTTTTAATACTAATTTTGTCTGGGAAGCTCTCTGAACGTGGACCTGCATATGGCAAACAGGCTCACTGGGACAGCAGAGTCAATTTTATACCTTCACACAACATCCAATCTTCAAACCGCTACCCTGACCACTGTAATCTAAACTTTAAGATTAAGGAGCTGTGTGTTGAGATAACAGCCCTGAAACAGAGCTTTCATATCAAAGGCCAAAGGAAATGCCAGCTGTTTTGTCACTATCTCATCCCCCTCTCTCCCCATGGCGAGGGGCTATCAACAAACCCATGTGGTTATTTCTCGCTTTTAAAAAATAAAAATTCATTAACCTCTCATGGCTCTGCAATCAGAGAGCTTCTTTTAAATGGATAAATCTGGGTTTTATCTGCTTTGTCTGAGATTCTCTGCTTACTGATCACAGATTATTCCTCCATTTCACCCTCTTAAAACCCAAACAAAGCATCTTTTGGAATTATCTTGTCTGGGTTTGTTTTTAACATCACTAGAGCAGCCTTTGTTTCCAAGGGCTTTGGCCACCTACCTCCTGTTTTCTCACATGGGTTTGTAACCTGCAAAAACACTACAGAGGTAAGAATCTCTGCCAGTTTGGACTAGAGGGTGCAGGGCCTGCTTTGGACCAAGACAAGATTCTGATCCTTCAAAAAAAAACTTTCAGAGCATTTCAGCACCTCAAAACACAGAGACACCGAAGTGAAATGAAGAAAATTTTAGCATTTTCCTTAAATAAGTATTATATACAACTGTTCCATTTTTCTATACCTCTCTGCTTGGAAACACTTTTTCGATACCTGTTTGCTTACAGAGTTATGCTCAAAGGTGGCTCTAGAGAATTATTAAAGAGAGAAGCAAGTAAAATGAATAATATGCCATGCAGTGAGAGCTGCTTCAGGCATGCAGCTTCAAATGAACTGAAAAGATAAAGCTAGCTCCAAACAGAATGCAAGGGTTTCCTTTTCCCCGAGCTAAACTTGGGATCAGAGGCAGAATTTAATCTCAAAGACTTGAAAAAATGGAGATGAACTGAGATACGTCTTGCATGGATGCATAAAACACGTAGAAAAGGTGGTAAGACTCCTAGTGAGGTGGAAGAGTGCTCTTGGGAACATGTAACAGATGAGGTTCAGCTCAGGTAAGGGGACACGCATGTGCAACAGTATTTTGTTTTATACCTTTGCCTCAAATGCCCTTGGATGAAAGGTTAAAGGGTGCTTCACTTTGAAATTGTTTTGGAAACATACTAAGGCAGCTGCTGTCATAGGCTTATCGTCATCACGGCTGGTACCCTGGGAACTCCATCCAGGACCTAACTAAGGGCAAGTGCTAAACGGGAATCCAGAGTGAAAGGCCTGGGGCCTCATACCTCTGGGAACAACCTCAGCATACCTGGAGAAAACAGGCAATACACCTGCCTCAATGGCTACAAACCAGAACTGATGGGGAAGATACAAAGGCAAGCCCTTGGCTCCATGAGGCAGCATACGTACACATATTACAGACTTAGGAGAACACTTTATCACGTACTTTCAAGGACGCAGAGAATTAGAAGGGGCACTTAGTTTCTTACCTTCTTCCTACTTGTTTTCTCCTTTGCCTGTCTCGCTTCCCTCTCCTCCACAAAATCTCTCTCTCTGTGCTTTTCACATATCCTTTCCTAATAAGTCACTGTATTATTTAAGGAACTGCCAAGGAAAGCAAACCACAAAGATGGCATCTCTCTTTCACAATTGTGAGGCCACAGAGATGGTTCTCATGAAGGCTTAGTCTGAGTGTGTTTCCCTGGTGAAAAATTCCCTGGTGAATTTTTGGATAGTCCCTGCCCACGGATGGGGGTTGCTGGTGGAGGATATGAGGGGCGTGTAATGAAGAGTGAGAGAAAACCTTTCTTTTCCCAATTTGGTTATATCCTGAAAAGCTAGATGGCTAAAACATAGACTGTAGCAGCTTACACCGCATGGACTGGCCTACAGTTTTGCAATATAATATATACAGTTTATATATATATCTCATAATAAATAATAATATAAAACCCACAGTTTTGCTATACTATTCTCACACAAGTTGTCTTTTCCTTTTGAAAGGTGGAGTTTACAGCTACAAACAGGTTGACAGAGGAAATCTGCCATGTCCTTGTTCTCTGTGTTAAAGAGGAGACAGGATAGACCACCACAGGCACCCTCCTCTTAAAATCAGAGAGGCCAGCTACAAGTCCCAGAATGAAACGTGCTCCATTTAAACCTGCAAAACTGCTGAGAGCATCAAATACGGTGCCTCAGCATCTCTGCAGGCTACTTCTCTGTTTAAAATGAAAACAATTGCAGCAATCAGCTCTTTCACGCAAATTAAATACAACCTTGACTTTCCTGGCATACCACACACACTAGAAATTTGTCTGGGGCCTGTAGCTATTCTGGAGATTTTACCTCTACATCAGACACTTTCATGCGAGTGCCCTCTTTTCCCACAAATATATCATCAATGTCGACGAGGATATAACGATCAAGTGTGAGACAGAGGCGCTTGCCAGTCAAGTAGGCAATAGCATCCACGAAAATGAGTTTGTGCAGCCAAAAATTGAGGTTATTGCCAAAGAGAACCCGCTGGATCCCATCATGCAGACCCAGGTCCTGCACCACTGTGGCATGCAATGCTTTGTGGGTGGCCAGGTGAGGAATGGACTCCGAGGACTTCGTGCTGGCCAACAGCACCGGCTCGTAAGTGCTGTGGTTTGACTGGAACACAGTCCAGTCATCCCCAGGCAGGGGACCCTGCTCCACCTCATTAGCCCGGGTGACGTAGAGCAGGGGAGCACTAGGGTTGATGTGATAGTCCCGCAGCCCCAAGTTGGAATGTAGGAAAAGGGGGAAACCCTTGAGCTGTGCACTGAGTAGGCTGTTCTCGTTGGCTTTGAAAAAGCCTATAATCCCCACTCCATACTCTACACAGTATTTGTCCAGCAGCTCTCTGTTCCAAGCATCAAGGTTCACATATTTAAGGATGTTCTCATAGATAATAAGAGCATAGCGTCCCTTGTCTTTGTCTGTCAGGGTGGGCATATCCCCTTTGCCAGGGGCGATCTCTGTCCTGTATTTAAACCGGCTAGATTCCAGGATGGCCACAATTTCCTGCCCCAGCTGGGAGTAAATGCTTTCCACAAAGACTAGCACCACAGGATCTGTGCGTGAGGTGTCCACAGATTTCGTGAGCCTCCAGCTGGCTTGTGGTGGGATCAAGATGCGGTGCTGGTTGCTGCAGTCACTGAAGGGCAGGGGTGGTGGCTCCTTGATTTTGGGACTGTTAGTGACGTAGTAAGCCAGGATGCACATGGAGATCAGGCTGAACGCAATGAGCAGCAGGATCAATCTGTGGAGCTCCAGCTGTCGCACGTGCCGCACTACTTTCCACAACTGAATCATGGTGAGGCGGGCTGCCCACCCCCTCCTCACTCCCTGCACCCACGTCGCTCTTGAAATCTCTGGTGCTGCCGTGGCAGTACCCAGCAGCAGCTCGCAAAAAAGAAAGAGCGGCTGCGGAGAGAGACAAAGCTAAAGCAAACAGCTACAAGGCTAGACTCCCAGGGATCTGCCATTTATCTCAAGTAACCATGGCCCTCAATTCCCATTGCTCTTTTGTGTGCTTCCTCCTGTTCCTCTCCTTTCACTCAGGAAAGTCTTTTGGAGGAGGGGGGTTTCCTGAATCTCGTCTCCAACAGCAAATCAGTCTGTCATCCTGTGCACAAGTAGTTTCAGCTCAGCCTTCCCAGGTGTCCTGTTTCTCAATTAGCTGTTTCGCATTCACATGATGGCACCTTCTCTTTGCATCCTGCAATTTAAAAAGAAAAAGTCAATTCTCAGTATGGATTCATGGTATTTAACGGGATTGAGATGAAAAGGCAGGATCAGCAGGTGCTAGGTGGGCAGCATCACTCGCCTGTCAGCAGGCAGACCTGTTCCCTGGGAAGTGACGCACACCATTTGTGCGGGAGCTTGGCAGAACAATTGCAATGGCCTTTGGAAGAAAGGTTCTGACAGTGCACAGGGAATCAGCATTCGCCTTGGGTGAGATTCTCCCACACTACCGCAAATAGAGCCAGTGCACCTGGCCTTCCCCCTCTCCTCTTTATGCCACTGAACAGAAAACATGAACACCTTTTATTCTAGCCTGTATTTCAAAATTAACAAGAGGAGGAGATAGCCCTCACATTCTCTGTCTTGACTTGTTCTCACACTAACGACGATGTGTCCAAGTCCTTGCCAGTGACTTCCTAGGCCCTCAGGGTACGGCCGTCCCGAACCTAGCAAGATACCTCGAATTCCCATCAGCTCTCTTGCCCCACAGCTCCTGATTTTCCATGATTTCCTCTCTCTACAAGGCTGTCCCACTTGTCCTGGGAACTCAATGTTCTTCCAAGGCTCTAAAAACACAATTCTGGAGAGGCATCATCCCTCAGGCATCACGGAGCCAGGGGACACAGGCTGCCCACTCACCGCACACCTAACTGCTGCCCATTGATTCAGCGGCAGTTGGAGGGGAAACATGTCCTGAAATCTTCCTCACCTTCCCTCATATGCCACTGAAGAGCATGAAGCCAGTTTTAAACCACCAACAGCACGATGTAAATTTGGGTTGGTCTCAAATACGTGAAAGTTTCTTGCTACGAAGCTCTGTTACCTCCCAGTTTGTGTTTATGACAGCACACTATATCACCATATGTTGCTATTTTTCCGGGATAAAACGCTCAACAAAGCCAACAAACACCAAGCCATCTAAAACATAAACACCATGGAAAGTAACTAAATTGTTCCTTGGTTTACAAATAAAATAAAATCACTATGCAGTTTTCTCTCCCTTACCAGAGTAACAACACCCAGGTGTGCATTACTTGGGACACAGGCACAGTTTTGGGGAGCACTAGCTGCCCCTCCCAGCACAGTGCAAGAATGAATGCCAGATGTTGCTCACCAAGTCAGCGATGCTCAAAATGAGCTCTCTGTAAAAGTTTAAAAAACTTTTTTTCTCTCAAAACCTTTCGTCTTCACACACCCACACTCCTGCAGACATGTGCTCCACCACATACAATCCCTCTAACCACCTGCTCAACTGGCACAGCCTACAACACCAGGAGGCACAAGAGCAACAATAACAAAAAGTACCACCAAAACAGTTCTTCATCCTTTCTCCATTCCTCACATTTTTGAGCCTTTTTGTTACTATCATTCTGATACAACAAAGAATATTAGAAAACTAGTTTCTCCATGAGTTTAAGACAGACATAAGGTTTTTATATAGTAAAGTCAGGGTTTTAACAACTAGCTCCACCAGAGAAGAAAATACTCGTGAGACAGATGCTTATTTTGCTCCACCAGAAAAGAAATTACTTGTGAGACAGATGCTTATTTTGTAATGTGTATTACTAAACAGAAAAAAAATCCTTCTGAGTCAGGGAAAATATCAGTTCACAGATGAGGCCAAAAGTCCCACTCTGAAGACTCCCACCAGGCTGTTTTCCAAACTGCTGGTGCAGCTTGAAGTAGACAAAAAAACTCAAGCAGATTTTATATGAAGAGATGTAATATTGCTAACTTTGTGACAGCAGATGGAAAAGAGTCGGAATGCTCTTTACACAAGCCTTATAATGAACATTATCTCAAATAACTTCTATGCTATAAGCTCAGCAGAGCAGGGACCGGCCTGTGTAGCGCACAATGAAACCTTAGCCCCAATGAGGTCTTCAGAATACCTGTAGACTGTAAATGTAAAGTATATTACAGAAATAATTTTCCACTGGAGAAACTGAGACATAGTAAATCTTACTGAAGGTCACACTGCAAGGCAGCGGATGAATCAAGATTTAAAAAAATAATTTCTGTTCCCCAGACTCCAAATGGATCGAGTGTCCATTCCCAAATGGCCCTCTATAATGACAGGGCTGGCTTTGGCAATCCAGCTCAGTCAGCGACAATAAGCTGTGTTTTCTTCAACACAGACAGCCGATCATCTTTCAGTTCTGTCTCTACATACTGTTAACTTCTTATTGGAAAAAGGACAAAGGAGAGAAGCGGAGAAATTACTATGGGAAGATATAAAAAACAGAATTCAGAGAGTTTTTTCCTTTTTTTTGTTACTGAAGTGACAACTGATTTTGAATGCATGACTCTCTGGACTGACTGCAGGATATGGCTTGTAATTCCAGTTCAAGTCGAGTTCAGTCTCAGTGATACATGTCCCAGTGTACCAGCATAGTACCCAAAAACATGTGCCACCTTGCAAAAGCAACCAAGAAAATAACCTTTCCACCTCCACAGTGAGTCTTTCCCACCCCACTGTCTCTGCAAGGACCGCCCCAATGTTACCACCCTTGCACTTGGCACTAGAGCTCCAAAGTCGCTCTGAACTGCAGAGAGGCAGGAGCCAGCAGAGGCAGAATTCAGCAGGGCAGAGAGGGAGGTTAGATAGAAACATACAATAAATGCTGTATCTTTTTTATTAGGTGAATTCCCTGTAAGACACAATATATACACAGCTCCATGCATATCAGCTGCTATGTGAAGTGGTCTTCATTGTACTCATGTGAAACAAATTCATTCAAAACACTCCACTCACATTCCTACATACTCGATTTTGACTGAGAAGACCGAGAATTGCAAGTCAGTGTCATCCCAAATAGCTCACACCCTTTTGCTTTTTAATCCCATTGGATAAAATAAAATAATTAGACTGTTTTGGATTCAAAGATTCACTATCTTAACATGTGTTAGACAAAACGTTGTTTTTACAAGAGAAAAATAATGTAAAGAGGGACTCATAAACTCAGGAGCCCATGCGTTGTCTGCAGAAATTTCCAAGCAAGTCTTTCTGGGGTAGAATTCATGATCTAAACACCACAGCAACAGGAACAAAACCGAGAGTATGCTAATCTATGCAAAAGCCTGGCAAAATACTTTTACAACTCTTTACCCCCAAAACACCAACCTGGAAACCACTCCTCTTCCTTGGTTACACTCCCTCACCTCTCCAACTTCATTTTTAGTGTTGAACTCAGTCTCTATTTTGCAAAGAGCTGTAGCTTCAGTTTTCTGGTTATCAGTTTAAAGATGAAAATCACAAGACAACTGGATTATTCTGTCGAATAAGGATGAAACCAGGGTTTAAACTAGGCTGCCACACCTGCAGTGCCCAGCTGAGGGGCAAGAGGGAGAGGAACCCCCTTTGCTGGGCACTTCTGAATCACAGCAGTGTTTTCATAACAATGACTCCATTCAAGCCTCTAGCGAAGCTCCCAAACAAGCCCCCATTTGTTACATGGGTGAGCTCGAAAAAACAAATTAAAAAAAAAGGCCTGTATCAGATTGCTGCTCAAGAATCTGTCAGCTCCGATCTCTTTAACAAGGCTTCACAGCCAGAGGGCATGCCAGCTGGCACAGTATGCATTTAGCTCTTTGGGGACCACATCAGCTGGTTTAGGTTCAAATGAAAAGAAAAAAAAAAGCAACAAAACAAATATACCAACCAAAATTTATATTAAAAGGTGAGAGAACTGTCAGGAACCACCTATACCCAAAACACAAAGCCCAGAAAAATCTATACTGGAGAAAGAAAAGGAAAAAAAAAATCACACTGAAAATTGCTCACTCTTAAAGGAAAATACCTGTGTCCTCTTCTGAGATCAAACTCCTTGGAATCTAACACCACACACAAAAAAAGCTTATAAATAAATGAAGGTCCATTCCAAACTCCTGCCAGGATTGCCTGAGTGTGAACTGCAGGAGGCGGCAGACAGAATGCACAGCAAGGATGAAGTGTTTCACCGGTCGGTGCAAGGATGCAGGCTCAGCAGGCTCCCGTCCTGACAGAAAAGCATCGCTAGATCAGAGACCATCAGCTGTAAGGTCAGCTACCTCACAAATCACCAGCATCAAGACAAACGCTTTATAAAACTTAGATGTTCTGTTTCCTAGTGATAATAGAGTGTTAATGTGAAACATAAACCATTTTGTGAATTATCAGCTGCTAAGCCACATAGCAACTGATGTGATATGAAAGCAAGATAACAATCAGAATTGTGTGGTTTTAACGTCTGATCTCGGTATTTCCAACACTTGGAAATTATCATGGGGGATCAGCACAAATGCTAAAGACAAGCACTTATCCAAAACCAGTGACCAGAATATTTGTATTTGGGGCTGCTGGTACGTTCATGCCAAGGCCCATGGAAGATAATGGGTGTCATATGACACCTTCACCAAGAGCTTCTGTCATACAAGCTCCCTCCTACCTGAGCTACAGAAGGTCTTACCACCCTAAAAACCAGTGTCAGGAGCACATTTCCCCAGCCTTTTTTATTATTCATAAAATAACCCCTCTTTCTGGAACGCACAGCAGCAGGATCTTGCCCTTGTCCAGAACAGCTCTAATTCAGAGGTCTTTCTTCATCACTTCCTGAGAGGCGGTTGTTGCCTTGGGCCCCAGAGGGACGCCAGTAATCGAGTTACACAGTAATCAGAGAAGGAATCTGATTGATTTTCCAACCCATTCCACTTTAATGGTGTCATCATGACACAAAATTCCTCATTAGCCTACTTGATTGTGAGACACCGCAGCCCCCCCCCGTCTGGGGTGGTATCTGTATACCGGGCCTCCAGCTATGGCCCTCCTTCTCTCGTGATGGTGGGGACCTGGCAAGGAGCATCAGCAGAGCACAGTCAGCCACGCAGCAAAAGAATTAGTAGAACCCTCAGGAGGATGAATGCTGGTTGTATTCCACACATTGGATAAAAAAAATCCTGTGGAAATTACAGCCACATTGTAATGTAATTGCCAGCCCAGCTCATTTTTGGGCTCTGGGCGTGTGTTTCAGCTAGCACCCAGCGTCAGTCAAATCCTGTGGCGAGAGACTATCCAAGGAACACAAAACTCAGATCAAAGAGGCAAGAAACACTAATGGTGCCCATGCTGCTCCGACAGCCAGGCTTGCAGCCTCCAGCCAGCGCCGCGCTCTGCTTCGGCAAGTCCCCATGCAGGGAGAGGCCTCTTTCGGCACAGAGCTGTGGTAAGCCGGAAAGCTGCCAGCTGGCCAGCAGGCTTGAAACGTGTCAGTCTCATATAAGAGGAGAAGACGTGTGCGATGAAGTAATAATTATTTTTATTTTTTTATTATCATCCCCAGACAGGTATGTAACTTCACACCTTCCGCAAGAGCAACAAACTGCAGTCGGTGCTAAACAGATCTGCACGAATTCCCCTCAGTCAAGCCTGGTGGAAACCCAGCCGCAGGCCTGAACTTACCCTTGTGCCAGAGCAATGCAGTTTGAAGGCACCATGAAGGCACACATCTTGGAGCGGCCAGCTGACACTGCCAGACCAGCTCCACGGGGGGCTGCACAGGGATCCTGGGATTCCTGCAAGGTTCTTGCTGTTGGGATACACGAAATATCCCTTCTGCTGACAACCTAGTTTGCAGCAGATCTTTGTTCTCTTACTGCTTCACAGTACAAAAAAAGAAAAAACAGGTTTAGTCCTTCCTGTGCCAATGACAGAGGCACGGTCCAGGACTATCTGCTAGCAATGTAAACCAATCCAGCTTCCAGGAAATCTGGTTTTCAGCTCCCTGCCTTCTCCCCATCACACTACATTCACTAGTTAGGGTCATTACAACTGGCCTGACTAATTTTCAAAAGCAAGGGAATGTCAAAACTTTTACACTGAGGTATTCCCTCAAGTTGAACGTCAGCAGCACAACCCCTGTATGTTTCACTGTCTCGGCACAGGACAAATTTGGGAAGGGAAAACAGTTGTTGTCTTGTTTATCAGCCTACCTAAAGATCAGATGTGCAAATCAGAAACCTGAAGAATTGTTTAAAAAACAAACAATCAAAATTTCAGCCTTCAACAGGCTAGCGCTACCTACTTAATAAAAATAATATGTCGCTTGGCAGCTGCACACCTTTGCTAGAATCAAAAGGAAAGACTACAAGTTATCGTGGCAGTGGAAATGCTCACAGAAGTCAGTCTTCCACCAGCTGAGGGGACATAACTGCTCTGGGGCTGCACATGTCTCTATAATGCAACGGTTCATATGAGTGAAAGGAGGCACTTTCCTCAGAGGTAACCAAAGGGGCATCCCCACTTCTTTATTTCATGTGCTACTGAAGCTCCAACACACAGGTATGAGGCCACCACAAGAACTGCACAGTTTCATTCTGGACTTGCCCTTTCTTCTGTTTTGTGCCTTTCCTGACACATAGGTCTATGCATGCTCTGACCCTAACCCTTTTCCCAAACCACGTGATAACGCAAGACACCGGCTCCTGTCTGCTGCCAGCCACATGGAGCTGTGGGATGGAGAACCAGAGTTAACACAGGTTATAGCCTACCACATAAGGGCACCCCAAGTTGCTCTCCAATCCCACCCAGGTGGGAAGTGAATATCTCAGTCACCCCATATGGGAGGAACACACCATCTTCAGCCTCCTCCTTACATTGGTAATCAACAAGTATATTCTATCATGGCAGAACATCTTCAACTCAACTGTGAGAACAGGAAATAAATGCAGTTCCTTCCGCATTAGATATGGACAAGGATCTAATTTCCATTCCCTCATGCACCCTGCTTATCACAATTCAGATAAATGATCCTGCTGCAGAAAGCAAAACGTCTTCTCTGCTGTCTTCTCTTAAGTAACTTAATCAAGTGGGGAAATACGACCAAACTGTGGCAAAACCAAGACAACTCAGTGTCAGTCAGAGTTGAAGTGCCTCAATATAGAAATGTACATTATGAGAGTTCATCTGCAATTGCTATGAAAGCAGCCTAACCATTCTTCCTTTGAGCTACACTTTAAAGATTTCACCTCAATTAGCAAGAGGCTGATCTTCTATATTCAATTGCTTCCTCCTGTCAGGTAACGCATAGGAGCTTATCTTCTTTTCCAATCTATTTTATCTACGAACATACGACAGTAGGGACAGGTTAACACCATTACACTGAAAAGTTCGTCCAAGCTGACATCAGAAGAAAGATGTAAGTATGCTCTACCAAAGCATAAAACCTCAGGAAAAGCTCTCGTGCTTACCTGTTTCTTGTGTATTTGCACCAATATTCCCAGGGTGAGAATTTGCTGGGCTTGTAAAAGAACGTGTCCCCTGGCTGTGTACAGCAGCTCCCTCCTGCCTTCAGCTGAGGTCATCTATTCAAGACCTCTATCCAGCATAAAGATAATGGCATATCTCCCAGTCTTTGTAGTTTCTAATAGTCCGTTCTGTATTACCTTGGCATGATTGAAGTAAATAAGCCTCCTGGACTCAGAAAACAAAATACTCACATTTTTGCTGGCTTGGCTCCTGCAAGACAGCTTTTAACACAGTGCAAACTCACTACAGAAAAAGGAGGGGAAAATTATATAAGCAATGATATAAATCTGGTCTAGCAAAGGCAAAATGAGTAAAAACAAGCAAAGGAAGAAGAGTGCAATGAGTGGAAAATGGATGACTTGAGGTCTATGAAGATTACACAGGCTGGCTGAGACAGTGGTTTGGAGGCCTGGGTTTTGCAAGACAGGAACAAATGCAAAGTGCTCTACTGCCCTCACTAAGCCTTCATGGCCACCTGCGCAATGAAAATCACCACCTGTTTTTTCACAAGGGTTATGGTAGAAATAGGTCTCGAGGGGAGTCTCTAAGGAAGACCGTCAGGGCCCTGCATACACCAACGGCCTCTGAATGCCCTGCCCAGCCCCCACCTACTGACCTGCAAGCTGCACCTGAACTCAGGCCATGACCTGAACTACACTGCAAGTACGCTCTGCCTTGCTGACCTGACTTTGGACCTGCCTGGTGACTACGCACTCTTCTGGTGATCACTGGATTGTAGGTTGAACCTGGTGGCTGTCACTGACCACCTCTATTTGTCTCTTTTGGGTACCGTTGCTGAGGATGCTGCCTGTGTCAGAGGAGGACGAGGGTGGATGCAGACCCCATGATGGTGGGTCAGGGCGACTCCAGCCTACTGGGGTCATTATGGCCTTGATGGACTCTACAGCAGCTTCACACACTAGTTAGTTATCAATGTATGAAGGATGTGTAAGTGACAGCAGGATGGAGTCTGCTAGAGAAACAGGGTGATAAAGAGTTGTGGCTATTGTTAGACTTCCCTGTCTTAATGTGGGTGGAATTATTTAATTTTCTCTCAAACCATCTGTGTTTGTAATTGTTACAAAATCAGAGCAACACAGGCAATACACACTTACTTCTACACCACAGTTTACACTATGCCACGTTCACTACATTTTAAACTAGAATTTCAACACTGTACCTTCTGTTACCCTTTGTAGAAACCTTGTTTTCAGACAATCAACACAGAGAAATGAAACTTATTTCAAAAGACATAAGTCTCAAATACATTAATTAATTTTAAACTGTACTGTAATTACACATCACGAGTTCTTCACCTTCCTCCCACTGAATAGACTAAATTGCTAAAGTGGGTGCTACATTCCAGTATTTTTAATTAGTCAACTGATTATAAGTACAATTTTTTTCTACTATGAAGCTACATCTTTAAAATACTCCTTTATGCAGAATAAGTCCAGGACCTCATTAACAGCCTAATTAACAGTACAGACAAACTCAGGAACAAAAGCTGACATATTTGGAATCAAATCTACGCTCTGAAAAAACTTAAGTTTTGTGAGGAAAGCTCAGGAATTTTGAGCAAAATGCACATCTCCATTAGGAGACGTAGAGCAGCTGAAGACAAAAAGATCTGGGCACTGAAAACTGTAAGGTGCCCAATTATGGGTTTTGGAGACTAAATCAGCTATCTTGGAGACTGTTTTCTCAAATTTACTGGTAGTAAAATTCCCAATAAAATACATTCATCTACTGAAAATCTGCTCAATCTTTCATTATTAACATGGAAACTATCTATGCTTTGAAGTAAGAAATTGGTTTTTCCATGAAGAAATTTAGTTTTGAAGTTCACTTTTAGTTTCTGATAATGGAAAAACGTATGCCTAACCTTCATGTCAAAATTAATGGGGTTAGTGTTGTGTGCCATTTTGCAAGCTTGTTTAAGTATCTACAGGATTAAACAATTATGAAACTATTTCTGTTTCACACGTAGCAATAAGATATGAGATCAGATATTATCAGAAGTGAGACTTAAGAAAATAGAAGTATTCAGAACACTGTTTATTATGAAACTTAGTCTAAAGCAACATTAATGTTATCAGGGTGGTTTTTTTTTTCTTTCTTAATAAATCTTCCAACTTGGTTCAAATAATTGAATTGAAACCAGAAAATCCCTGTAACTTGTTTTTAAAAATCAATTATCAGATTGCCTTGTCTCAGTTGGAATGGAAAGAACAGAACTGCCAGAAAAGTGAAATTCTCTTCAGGTGGAAACGTGCATCAGCCTGTATGGCGAGGTGTTCAGTAGGAAAGAGAACCCACTTCTCTTGGTCTAGCCTGGTAGACGGTATTTAGCCTATAAAACGCACTGCAAAAAACCCGATGACTTGATCCACCACTTGCATACAACAACATAACCTCTTACCAACATGCAGTTTTAGTTACATGGTGTGTTTTCAGCTTTTCTGCAATGTTTTCGTGGTAAAACTTGTTCCACAAACGAGGACACGGAAATGCTTTATAAACAGTAAGCAGATACATTTCCCATGCATGCTTCTGCGAGCTTGCCCATGCTAGGAAAATAACAGCCACAGCACCACAATTACCACCGTAGTGAAGCTGTGCAATGACAGTAATGTTATTGAGCACTACCAGATTTTCACAGAGCCCTGTGTTTTCTACCACCATTTCATGCACGTTGATAAACACAGCTGAACTTTGCCTATACAGACAGGCTAGCTGATGGCGCTTGCCACTCTACAGGCACTAATTTTCCATAGCCTAGCAATTACCTTGAGATAAAACATGGCTGCTCTTTAATAGGGTACAGAAAATAGTGAACTAAGTGAAAATTTCTGCACTCAAAACGGGAAGGGGAATTTATTGCTATTCATTGTATAAAGAGCTAATGCAAACAATGCTCAAAAAATAGTGGCAAATACGCTCCTTTATCCTGCCATATATATTATCTCACATTAAGAAACATGATCCACAACAACAGATATAGGAAAGAAAGCATACAGACAGACAATTAGTCAAGTAAACAACTTGGGAATGATTGCTGGAAGAAAGAGGTTCGCAAGAGCAGAGAGAGGGAGGGAGGATTTGGCAGCAGAGACTGGGAGACTGTTCCAGGAATAGGAGGCAGCATGAAACAAAATGCAAAGCTGAGAGTAGGAGGAAGAGATAAAGGGAGGAGTGCACAGGGAGTCAGAGGGGAGTAGAAGAAAATGACAGATCACATTGCTTAAGGAGGCAGAAACATAGTGCCTAAAGACAGAATTTGCCTGAGACATCAGGTATAGCTTGCCTGCTTTTAAAAAAACATAGGTCTGTTAATAATCAAAAGAAGCAGGGTCTAAAAGGCTTAACAGCTCACCTTCAAAGATAAGTCCCAGCAGAAATACACCAGCATGCTTATAGTTTATGTATTTAATGCTGACCGAGAAGGGCTTATACGTCCGCAAGGCTAAAATTCACCATGTCTTGCAATATTCCGTACACGCCACAGCATTATTTCATCCATATCCTGACTAAAGTCACTACTGGTTTGGTTGTGGAAATCTAATACTCTTGCAAGTACTGTCTAACTGCATTCATCCCTTCCCTTTGTCCAGAGAGAAGCATTTGGAAGCAAAAGAAGGCAAGAACTGCATTAGGCAGGAAAGTTGCCTCAACTACATTCTTACAGTGCTTTCTGCCCTTTCAATTGTAAACCGCTTCCCATACAGAGACAAAAGTGGTATTAGCTAGCTGACAGTGTACATTAACTGCATTAAAGAATGCACACAATAAAACATTATGAATACTGAAATTTCATCATTAACGTTGAAATCCCAAGTACAAATGTGCTAATTGATCTCAGTGAGGTAACAGATACTTTATAGTTTTCAGATCGCTTAACGCTAAAATCTTGTGCACAGATGCGATAGGAGAGAAACAACCGCATTTAGAGCATTCAAGTAATTCAAACTCGACTTTGCAGCAACACTATAACTAAATAATTAATGCTTTTTAGTAGCCCCAGATTAGATTAACACTATACTTCCAGACAAGATTTTTTCTTCTTTTCCTATTCAGCATTGCTGCAAAGGCAGTCTGGAGATCCGAACTCTGAATTTTCTTATCTTCTTTATTGTAGCCAAAACACAAGAATTAAATAATTTTTAGCTAGACAGTAACTTTGAAGAGCTATAATTACGTTACTAAAAAATACACTGTGATAAACATCTTTTAAAATTTTACATATTAATTTTAAAGTTAAATACACAAATTAATTTGAACTCTAATTATTTGGTCTACTTAACTCTCACATAATTAATTTGGTAGCTGGAGTATAAAGATTACAGCTTTTTGGAAGACATGCTCTATTTTCTTACACAACAAAGAAATGAAGCCTCTACTTGAATTGTAGAATTCAGCCTTCGTTATGAATCTGGGTTAGTGTTTCTGCAATAATTTGAAATGCTTTGACTCTGTCCTCACTCTCCTGTGAAGCGCTAAGTGGCTTGCAGAACATCTGTGATTGCAAGTGTTAATGGAAAGTGCGTTCAAAGGACCTGCTGACTTCTTGGTACCTGTAGCAAGAATCCTGCCCCGGTGCTTTTATGCTTATTTTTGCCCATATTCCCCTTTGCCTGCCTGTATTTTCCCAACCAATTTATCTGACACGACCAGGCAGCATCGTGAGGTGGCTGCCTGCCTCTGGATGCAACCCAGCCTCCTCCGTGCTCGCCAGGAACTGGTTTTGCTGCCTGACTCCCCACTCTGCTGAGAGGGGCACAGGCAAATGTGCAAATTCACCAGTATCCCCCCGACCCCGGCCAGGAGAGCAGCCCTGCACATCCTCCTCCTCCTCGGCCACACAGGGCTGCCAGTCTGACAAATGCATCGGTCATTCCAGCTGCTGGAAACCCACCGATGCGGCTCTCGGTTTCAACCCCTGATGTCTCTCTGCTCAGTGGGGCAGCCCCTTGGCAGCAGTGGCAACACATAACTCTACCCAAATAGTGCCAAGTGTGTGTAGGGGTTATCAAGCTATAAGCTACCCTCATTCAGCTTCTCCAGAGTCGAGACAGGCTGACTGTTTTCTATCTCATTCCTGCACACGTAAACTGAGGACCCAATTCTGTCCTCTCATCCAGAGCATTCAGAGAGGAAGACTCCACAGCTGAGCCACAAGTGAGGGCTCCATGTTCAGGAGACCAGCATTGGGAGCTGCCAGGGAAATTTCACTGCCCTTTTTGGCTTCCTTTTCTCCTCACAGGGAAGAGGCAGAAGTTATCACAGGAGATGAGATAGGGAGGGGTGTTAAAATCTTCAACTTCCCCTTCGTGCACTGGTCCACAAGCATCAGAAATAGGTTCAAAAACCATCTTGGAGACAGCGAGAGCTCTTCACGTACCCTCTGGGAGGGAGCTAGATATCATCCTAAGAGCTAGGGAATTTGAGAGTAAGACTTGAGTTCAGTCCTTTACTTCACTTTTACCTTGGTGTGGTTACACACTTCCCAAACCCCATCTGTAAAACGAGAATCACGTTACACAAGGATGCTGACCACTGATGCCTCAACAGCACTTTGTGAACGTATCGGAACGAATTGGTATCCTGACGTTACCTGGGTAAAACACAAACTTCAAAACAGCAATAAAGGTAGGATTGCCACTGCCTGCTGCTCTACTGCAAACACTCCAGAGAATGAGATTTGAGACAGAAGGGGAAAAAATCCTCTAGCAGTTCTCAATTAGCAGAAGGATTGTAACTCAGCTTAGTTTGCTTATAGCACAGAGGTTGCTCCATAGAAGGGGTGAAAATTCTCTTCCCCTCCACTGCATTTGCCAGGCTCTCATATATTTATTTTTCTTCACTGCTGCTATTTGCGTCAAACAGGGGAACCACGCTCATTCAGCACAGGCCACCTCAGAGGTTAAACTACTGCCAATGGCATTTGATTCATTGGGAAGGGGGAAGAGAGTGAATTTATTTTAGGTCAAATTGCTTATATGAAGAATCACCCTGGACTCTGCAAATGCTAGGAATACAAATAAGAGGAGATATTTGAGTCCTCTACTTTTTTAGAGAGAGGTCCGCTTTCCTTCACGATCCTAAACAGACTAAAGTCAATCAACCAGTTCAATGTCTGCAGGCTGAACCAATGCCACAAATCGTACCCGTAACTACCCTACCACCTCAGAAGAGACACCTTAACTTCTATCCCCCCGTCCTTATAGAAATCCAAAGCAGAACAACTGTACAGGTACCAGTGGAAGACACTGGAGGTCTCTGTTATGTGCTCTCCCACATTCCCCACGCCCCTGCCCCAGGAAAAACATTTAGCCTTTATACAAATATATTCTGCACTTGAATTTTCAGTATTAAAATGATTACTTACTCTGAAATGAAGCATTCAATATGGAGTGGCCACTAAGCACCAGAGAAAGGCTGAAAGCTACCACACACTAAAGCAGAGAGAGGTGAAATTCTCCATTTGGTCTTTTTCAGTTCCAAAAAGGAGGGTCTCTGCATAAACTCAGCTCATATATGGGAGTATGAAAAAACAGGATTGTATTTCCTTTGTTGTACAATACCTAACTTTACAACCTTTTATTTGGAAGAAGGCATCACACTGGATTGAAAGCAGCTTTTGAAATGGTAAGCAACAAAAACAAATCCCTTCGAGGAATATTTTACATTAAAGATGGCTTCAAATTTGCAGTGAAAGATTCCGGCACCAGCCATATTCTGAGAACAATGTGTGCTCTCTCTCCGCCAGCCCCTGCGCCTGGCTTGCTGGCTCTATAGTGAGTTTGCTATTGCCCTAAGGGAGTATTAGATAATGAAGAGCTCCGAGTTTTCCTTTCGCTTCATGCCTGGACTCATCCTAATGTATGTAAGCAGGCTTAGTTTGCAGACTTTCCTTCTCAACCTCTTCCCTCTCCTATTTTCCAGCAACCCAGCAACATTTTTTATAAATGAGTACTACCAATTGCCTTTCTTGAAACAAGTTTATTGAATACATCACCTTCTTTAGAGTGTTTCAAAGACTAAAATGAGTTTCCCAGCTTTCAAGCACACCCGAGGGCTTTTAGTGCACTAGGTGACTCCATCACAAAGCATCAGAAAACAGCACCCCACAGAGTGATAACTACTCAAGTACCTGCTCCAGTCCAGCTCTGCGCTACAGGTGGCACTTCATCCTGCTAGAAGAAAACTTCAGCAGGGTCCAGGTGTGTGGAATGAGGTATGACAACGGAGACATGTCTATACACACTAAAGTGGTAACACCAGGCTGAATAGGAGCTCGTGCAACCAGACCTTAATTGTGGTTTCAGGCAAATGGCTGAATCCACTCACAAAATGCCTCTGACGTGCTGTAACATTTTACTGAGGGCATAAAATGGTTGTTTCACGATGAAGGACAGCAGTGGGGTTAACAACTTTTCATTATTTTTCATCTAAGGTGAACAGACTGGATACATCATTTCCAGATGGTTTAAAACAATAGAGAACGTTTTTACTGAAAGATCATTTGTATTTTTTTAGTAATTTCTTTCAAAGCATTGAAGCAGAAAAGCCACATAAAGAGGCTGTCTCACAATTCCAGCAGTGAGGTAAGACCCAAGATTCCAGGAGTTAGCAGGTCACCTTTGACAGGTTACTTCAGCTCTGCGTTGGTTAAACGCTCCTGTCAACATACACCTTTTCGTTATCTGTTTGGGATTCTTGAATTGAAGCGCCTATAGAAAGGCCAGATCCTAATACAATATGAAAAAAATTTCACTGCAGTTTTAGCTAACCTGAAACATATGACGTCACTTAAGCAGAAACCACCACCCTTCCTCATCCTCTACGACCTGAAGCTGGGGAATGAAGAAGGAGGGCAGAGAAGGGAATTGAAAATTGTGTCTCCTCTTCCATACAGCCATATTGTAGAGGGAAGGTTTCAGACAGCAGGACTTACATCTACACAGTTACTTATAAATCAGCCTAACCATCTGACTACGTGTGTTACAGTAAGACGAAAACACTAAGACCCTTAAGAGAAGAGGCCCTGCAAGAAGTTTCTGGTCTGTGCTCCAGGCCAAGCTCTTGCTTCCTACATCTGCAGTGTTTGGCCACATTGCAGAAGTGTCCATACTATCAGCATGAACTGAACTGGTTAATTAAAGAACATTTTTAAAGGTGCAAATTCTGTTTAATGTGCCCTGACCAGGAGAATGGCAGCTACATCTCAGCTTGAGGATCAAGAAATCTCTTAAGGACGGGAAAATCCTCAGTATTCCAAGTGAATCTTATTTCCCAAGGAACTGAAAAATGGAAACCAAACACATTGTTAACCAAAGGGTCTTCTAGCTTGTGGTAAAAGGAAAAAGAATATCGATTAAAATTTCCATTTCTAAGCTTTCAAGTTGCTAAATATTAACTTAGCACAACTAGCTTTGCTCTTGAGATGCAAATGAGAATTTCGATTGCTGTGTGAAAAAACACTAGAAAATGTGGTTGCATTAGTCCTCAGGGAACATACAAGTCATCATCTGAGTTTTAAAATTTTCTATCTGTAATGGCTCTAATCTTGACAATGATTTCATCAGTTACCAATATTGCTGATATCTGTTCATCTTCCAGTCAGGCACCCACGACATACAGTAACTACGAAGGGTCAAGGGAGTATCTATTTATAGTGCAGCGTGAGCAGTAGCCTAGGCGAAGGCGTGCAGCTACAACCAGCTGCCATGTACTATTCCAGTGCATTCGTGAGCCACCAGCTCCTCACAGGGCAGATTGCATCCTCCTCCGGCACATTTCAGAACCTGAATTTAACCCAGCAGCAAGGTTAGATGCAGCGACATCCTATCAGGGAGGGAAAGGGAGAGCAGGGAGAAGAGGAGGAGAAGGAACTAACAAAAAGCTTAATGAGCAAGGAACGTAGCAGGCATATCAGTGCGAGATACAAGCCCTGACAGCTCCACTTAGTGCACTGCCTAATACAGTCACTGAAGAGCAGCTCCTCCATCCTCTCAAACCACTGTCCTTGCAGATGATGACTGGTTAACAAGCAGTCAAATAACAAGGCATGAAAGAAAACGATGTTTTCTTTTAACAGCCTAGGTAACAATTAGATAAGGAATAGCAAAGGTAAGCACAAAGATTCAAATTCCTACCTTTCAACGTGAAATCCTCTCAAGTGAAGTTACTCGCTCAAAAGAGGTCTGACAGTCAGCAACCCAAGGAAAGACGTGGAGCCAAAGGGAAAGCAAGAAAGCCTGAGAGCTGCTCTTCATATATAAAGCGAGCTGGCCTTTCTGGAGAAGGGCAGCTGGGCTGCACAGTTGGTAGATGGCAGAACCATTATTAGTAGCAGTGGCTGCCCTCCCTTCCCTCAGTGTTGCCAAAATCTCTCAGATAATTTTGTAAACCTAAGGATGCTGGAATTTTAAGTGCAGACAAATGGAAAAATGTAAATAAATTCATGCTAAAAAAGAGCACATCACTGCTGAGCACAAGCACCATTAAACACTAGCTGGTATATCATACTGTGGCTACAGGTGGGTGGTGGGCAAAGCACAGTCCCACATAGACGGTCCAAAATCACAGCCCTCTTCTCCCCAGAAACTATCTTGCCTTGCAGCTCCTCTCTGAAAAGCTTCCATGTCACTCCCTGAAATCCCAGGAACAATGAGAGGAAAAAGTAAGGAAGATGGTGTGCAGAGAAAGGCAGAGAAGCATGGTCCGGTACTCAGATTACACGGCACACGGCAGATTTGAGATGCTCCTTCAGGGTGGGGATACAGCTCCATTCCTTCCTCCTCTTACACACTGTGCATCTAATCATGGCAGGGCGTTGAACTCCATTTGCACGGCAGACAATGGGATCTGGCAGCAGTTCAAAGGCATTTCTAGCGAAGTGACTGAACCAGCTCACTGCCGGCGCAGGCAGCCGGGGATGCGGAGCGCCCCGCTTCCCTCCCCTTCGCTCCCCGGGCTGCAGGGGCAGGTGCTGCACCACGGGTAGCCGGTTCTCCTTTTGTTCCAGTGGCAAGAGGATCAAGGAGCAAACCAAAAAGGTACCGCCAGGGAGAACAGCGGCACCTAAACCCACATCAATAAGGTAGAGGGAGGCGCGGAGCAGGGGAGAAGAGGAGGGAGAGGGAGAAACAGAGAGGCAGGCAGGCAGGCAGAGGGAGGGCAAGCGGGCGGGCAAGGGGGGAGAGCGGAGGAAGGCAGCCCACAGACAGCAGTGCCTGGCACCCTGACAGCTCGCTGCCGGAGTTCGTCTTCCAAAGCTGTCACAGGTTTATGGATGCCTCCAGACTGACAAGCTGACAAGATGAGGGAAACTCCACTCAGTAAATGTATTCAGCAGCAGTAAATTGCTTCTCTTGCCCTAATGTGGCTCGCAGTTTCACTCAGGGAACTGATCTCATTGTTGGGGGTGTTGGAGCAAACCAACCCAACAGCACACCAGCTAAGTATACTCAGACACTATTACTGGAATCTGGAGACTGGAATAAATCTGCAGAGGGGCACAGAAAAATCACCTTCATGTGCACCACTAATAAAAAATTCACATGTTAAAAGAACAAATACATAAATCTGAGATTATGTTCTGTCCCTATCTAAGCGTGTATTTGGTCGCAGTGGCGCTGGGGGAGCTAAACTCTCTTTATACCGCTGAAAGACTGGCACAAGAGGGGCTTTCTACTTTAAAACGGAATAGAAAACGGTGTCCTAGAGGAGCCGAGAAGCAGGCAGGAAAGGACGCACTTCTGACCACAGCAGCATGCTCTGCTCTTTGAAGATGCAATGTCCTAGGTATGCTCAAAGTTGCATCCTTTCCCAGTGAGCATTTGGGAGAAGAGGGTTTTCAGGCAGGATGACACACTAGCACACATCTCTAGAGGAGTTATTTTAACAGGAGCTGACAGCGCACAGCAAACATTTCTGTAATAAGACAGTGAAAACTTAAACGTGATGGAACGTTACAGGGTATTAGAGTGCGCGCTGAAAAAGGCCTCAATCTCAGTGATTCAGGTGCTATCTCTGTTATAAAATGAACAAAGCACCTCCTTAAAATTTTATCCTGACAATAAGAAGCTAAAAACTAAAATCAGTAACAAGGGTCAATTATCAGGCTCTTAGGGTTACCTGCTACGACCTAACCTGCTTTTGCAGAATGTCTAGCTTCTCACAGTTAAATTGACCAGGTAGTTGCAGTAAGATCTGTCTAAAAGATATTTTCTACTATCTCATTGCTCTGACAAGACAGAAACAGGCCCTAGAAGCTAAGGTAGAAAAAGTTATAAATTGTTTATTATGAGTAGATGATTTTCCTTTTGAATTAACAATAAAACTAATTCAGAAGAATACTATTATGTATTCTTTCTGTCCTATAATGGCACAATGGTTTACTCAGTGTTGTTTAATGCTAGAAGATACATTATAAAACCATAGCAAATTATTTACTCATTTATTTAATATGGAAACGGAAAAAGCACTGAAGTCTTTCAGAAGGAAAAGCACACAGACATTAAGATATTTATTGCTAAGCAGTGAATAAAAGACGAGGTGCTGAGGGATAAGGATTACACACATGAAACTAGTGCTGCTGTCCTAATCAATCAACAAAACTTAAATGGATGTTGAGTACCTTTGAAAAATGTGGTTTCCACATCTAACAGAGGAGACAACTCTCTATTCTGCCTCATTTAAAAAAAATCTTCTCACATACATGTCATGCTACAATGCAGCACTGCAAGTTTGCAAGCCTCTTTGTGAACTGCAGATGGATGATGCTGACAAAATTTCATTTATATATAACCTGAAACCATTTAAATTTTTAGCTTCCATCTCCCGTTTATGCCAGTAAACAAACCCTTTCCATTCAAGCTGCAGTATGCAAAAAGCAGATGTTGGAAATCTCTTGATACTCCACTAATCACGAAGATGACAGAAAATCCTGACTCCACACGACAAAGGACTGATTTTTAGAGTAACCAAGATTTTCCTGACGAATTTTCACCATGCACTTAATACATTTTTCTCCAGTCTCCAGTGTTTTGTAGAGATTCAGGTTTATTGGACACTTGCTGATAGTCTTTTCAAATTTATTCACTTATAAAATGTTAGAAGAATTACCGCTGCTCCATGTACATGAAGACAATTAACTTTTGCTCACTGCCTAAAGTCACAACTTCAGTATCTCTCTCAAAGGCTAGATTTCCTCTCCTCCATCCTTCCTACCCAAACCTCCCGCACTTTCCCACTCCCCCCCCCAACTCCCAGACCTATTCCACACTGTCCCCCAGATCGATGGCAAGCAGAGAAAAATTTAGCTCAATTGCTGTTAAGCATCACTTGGAGGCAAGTACATCAACTATGTCCTCATTCTAGCAGGTAGTTAGAGTGAGATTTCAGTGACATTTTCCTAAAGTCAGTCCTAACTACCCTGGCATGACGCAAACTGTAGTTCTGCTCAATATCACTTTGTGGTGACAGCCTCCAAAGAGCCCTGGAAATAAAGGGGGAAATGCTGGGTGTTGCTACCAGTTAAGAGAGACAGCCTCTACGGCTGCACATTGTAAGTACAGCCTCCCCTTCCCAGACAGCTTCCCCGGTCATGAAGATTGGGATAACCATGTAGGTCTCTCTACAACATTCCCTGTGCTGGTTATGATATACAATAAGGCTTTTCTGACACCATTGCATGATCTTCGTATTCACTACTCAATGTATTTTAATCATTGTTGTGAGAGCAGAAATACAGCTGCAGAATTATACAACACCAAAGCAGAGGTTTTCCACCAGGATCAGCACACTGTATCTGAGGCGTCGAAGGAATGGTTACCAAGAAAACCAAACCAATCATCAGTAGCGTTAATTCACCGTAAAGGTGTCAGTATCTTTATTAGACAATTTTTGGAGATCTGTGAATTAACACAGATTTTAAAAGGAACTTTTGTTAGGGTAACGCCCAGGAAAATGAAAGCAAACTCAAAATGTCTAGTCATGATTCAGATAAAAGTCTCAGTTGTCTGTCACTGGTTGAAATCACCTGCCTGCTGCAGCATTTCTGGACCAGCCTGTATCTTTCCTCTGCTTCTAAGACTCGTAATCTGGAAAATCCATCTGAAAACCAGAACCAACTATTCTGAGAAAGAAAGGGGCCTTTTAGGGTCTCTATACCTAAAGTAAGAATGGTGGTTGTTACAAAAATATTAACATTATTTGCAGTATTTCCTCCTTACTAGGGTCATACTGTGAAATGGCATAATTTCAAGGATGTTGGTTAGACCCAAACCTCTTGCTGTGCTTTGTATCAGTAGCTTAAAAGGCTATATAATATCAAGGTAAATATGTTTTAAGTAAGTGGCCTTAGTTTGGAAACAACCCAATCTTGAAAAGTTAAATAAAAAGGAGCAAAATCTCACTGTCTAAGCAAATCTTCTCACATACCTATATTGAAATCCCGGCTTCATGTCCCAAAGGACACGCAATAATCCTCTCTGATGCCTCTCATTCATTGGGCTATACTACAAGGTGTTTACTTGGACTTTTACGATGACTTTAAATGGCTAGGCAAAACACATTTTTCATGCCCTGCTGTGTCAGAAGGACGTATCCTTTTCTGTTACATGTTTTTCAAAATATCTCAGGTTTAGGATTCTATTTACACTGAGTGCTCTTGAGAAATGGACAGGGTCTAAACAGTTCTGGAACTACCAAAACATAGCAAAATATCTGTTTGTTTAATACATTCTTTGAAAAATTTTCCTGATCAGACTTATTTGTAAACCACCATGGCACGATAGTGTTGATAGTGCTATCCCCCAACAATTCTTAACCTCCAGACAGAAACACATAACAAATCTAGTGTGGTTTATAGTAATGTACCAAACAAGAATTTCTCACCCAGTTCTTCAGTCTCACCCCCACACACGCACACCCCCAGTCTCCTCTGTGCACAGATCTTGTCCCCCAGGGCTGTGCCCACTGTTTCACTAATTTACTTTACTACATTTTACAGGTAGAGACAACACACAGGATATGCTATAGCCAGTCCCATAAATCTTGAAACTCTTACTGGAGCCAGTGAAGACCAAACATGTTTGTGTGTAAATTTCACTGGAAAAATACCGGCAAAGATAGATCACTACTGAAATACTATAATACTGCACTAAGAAGCTGTAAAAAATTATTTTCTTTTGAGTTCCTCCCTCCTTCCTCACCCAAATATTAAAAAAGAATCTAGAATACCTTAGCTCTTCTCAACAAGATACTTGGACACAAAGCAGATTTTCTGGGGATCATTGAGGGAGGAGGGAAAACTTCTCATTCTCTTTGGCAGCCACAGAAAGGATAGGAGAAGATTTAAGGATGCATTTAACCCAGCCAATATCTGCTTGTTAACAGAGGAACAGCTTCCTGTTCTGAATTTCCCCTTTAACTAAGGTTAACGGAGATCCACTCCACAGCACAAGGAAGACTACAATTAAACCCAACAACAGCTTACTGGCCTAACGTGAACATTGCCAGAATTGAGGCAGGGATGGGGGCTGAGAAAGCAGATGGACCCTGCAGCCTTGTGTAGCAGGGTAGCTCATTTAATTTCCACAAATTTTGGTAAATTTCTAGCTGGCTTGGACATTTATGCTGTCACTGGTGAAATCTACCCTACCTGAAATTCAATCAAAGATAGCTCTGTCTTATTATCCTTTTTTTTTTGGCTTGCCACTGAAATAGAAAACAAGAATGGTTCTTGAGAAGGTGTACTTGTAATTGACTTTGGGATTAAGGGGAAAAAAACAACAAACAAAAAACAGTAAAAGGTTTGTATTCCTAAAAACATACCTCTGTCTCTTGTCAGGAGACAGGCGAGTCATCATCCACCCATCCACCCTGTTTGGAATGAATTGCCTATCTGAAAGTTGACAAGAATTTCTGGGGTCAGAATAAGCACATGAGGGAAAACCCTTTTCTTCCCCTTCAGTGAAACAAAGAGGCTCTGTTGCATGTACCAGTTATATCATTAAAACTTGTGGGAGATGATAGCATACAGAGCAAGCAACCTTTCACCTGTCCCACTAAGGAGCTGGAGGTGTCAGGACCCTGAGGTCACCATCAGCCCTTGATGGTTCAGACCAGTCTCATGTGGGACCTCCACTCACTCCCTCTGCCTATGGCCCAGCATCCCCATTTAAGCTCAGGCCTAGGCCTTTGCTCTTTGCCCGAACTTTGCTGCAGGTGTACCTGTCTGCAGCCCTTACTCTGGGCCCCGTCTCCCGGACTAACTTAGGCTGCAGGTAGCTTGTCTCCTGCAAAGACCCTTCGTATATACGCTGCAGCTTGTACCCAGTCCTGTCTTTGGACCTGTGTCCTCGGTGGACTTTGGACCCATGCTGTAGGTTTGTCTCCAGCCCTGACTTTTAAACTCCTGGATGGAGCCTCATCGCTCTGTCATACCTGGGACTGTCAACAGACCCTGTTACCAGCACCCAGCGCTGCCTGTGGGACTGTGCCCCATCGGTGAGGGCATTGCCTGCGCTGGGGTCACCCTTTCCTCCTGGCTCGTCTCAGCTCCTGGCCTGTGCCCTGACAAGAGGCTGGTGCATAGTGATTGCAGGAACAGATTTAAAAATCAATGGAAACAATATTAATCTCTTGTAACTGGTGACTGGACAGGTCCTTTCTGGGAAGCCCTCCAAGTTGTCCATAATCACAACCTAAGTTGATTTCCAAGCCTTTAAGCACGGCCTTAGGACAGATCTTGGCAGTTTGGTGAGGGCCTTAGCTTTAAAAACGGCTTTAATGCCAGATACAGAAAATATAATCTGAGAGACTAATAGAGTTTTGTAATATATAAGCACATGAATCATTTTGTGGAAGAAGGTGAAAGAAAGGAAGAACATGTGTTTGCATTTATAGGAGAAAACTTAATGGTAATGTGTTACTTTTCCTCTTCCACGTTAAAGTAGAAAAAAAGCTCTTGATGTATTGGACACAGCATTTCCCAACCATAAGATTATATTCATTTAAAATGCATGGCGAGAAGGGTGAAAAGGGCCAGAGTTAAGCCATTCAATTGACAAATAGATGATATATTCAGAAGAAAGGAACGTGCCCCTGCCAGAGCACCGTAAGTCGCGCCCTTCTGCTTTGTAATTAATTTTTTGTCTGTGTTCAGCTGTGCTCACATTTCTTATCTTACAGAAGATCTCTAAAGTCCACTTGGGGATAAAGTAAGCTTATATGGAGGAAAGGATAATGAGGTTAGTAGGTGTTGCTACGCAGGTTGCTCGCCTTACGTAGTCTTTACACTTAGTAGTGCCTACAATTTGAGACAGTTCTTTCATTTTTGTATTCATCTTTAATACTCAACAGGCTCATCTTCAGCAACAGCCAGTCCTTAAAAATGATGTAAACACTAACTGGCAAGCATCCACCACTAACTTGCCAGTTCTCTTGAATGTCAGTCCAATAAACTAATTAAAATGTGTAAGACCGAGTCCTGTCCAAGCACTAGAATTCATCTCTGTTGCATAAATGTGGCATGATGTCATGAAGACACACCATCTAAGTAAACCAGCATACTTCTGGAGAAGTTTCAATGACAGGACCTCACCTACATGATTAGATCAATTCCACAAGTTTCAGAGGAACTGGTTACTATAACCTGTCCCAAGCAAGGAGATGAAGAACTGGTAACTGCAAAGAAAACGTAGTAGACAAGTCCTTATTAGAACCAACCGACAGAACAAAATAGACACAGGAACCAGAAGAAAAAATATAACGGAAGAGAAAAGGAGTTATTTGTCCCTCTACTTCTGCTATGACTGAACAGAGTTGAGGTATCTCACAGGAAAATAAAGGCTTTTAGGAAAATAAAGTTTTATTGAAAAGTAACCTGGAGGCATTTTGTGGCTCACTGTCTCACTTTTTCTGTAATTTAACTGTGGGGTATTATAGGCACAGGCAACTCATTGCAGGAAACATTAAAACATTATTAACCAGTAAGTATTGCTAAGGATGAACTAATCATGGGTTAGCACAAAGGAAGCCCAAAGTCCACTTTTAAGTTAGTAACAATAACTTACAGTTTCCAGTAACTCTACTTTCGTGTACAGTGAAATGGGTTCTACATAGCCTACCTGGCTATATATTCTACTACATGGTCCCCTCTACACCTGCTATCATTTCTACATTTTTTGCTGTCTTTTCCCATTTCCTAGCCTTTGTGCCAATGAAATCAAAGGTGCAGTGGCAATTTACTGTGGCTGTACTTGAAATCAAACATTCTTCTCCCTTTGCTGTTCTAGCCATAATGTCACATATACATCGACATTAGTAGAATACATGAAGCATTCCATTGATATTTTCACTCCCTCACTTATTATAAATATTTATCAATTTCTCATGCGAATATTACACCAAGTGTCTCTGGAATTACACATCTATTCAAGCTGGACAGAATGCTAATGCTGTCATTACACTCGTTCTACTTCATCACAAAGTTTTGTTTAATTTATTCTGTTTCTACTCTTGAGTAGAAGTCCTGGCTTCTCCTTCTCTTCTCTACTCCTCTATTGCAAGTGTAAAACCCTTTATCACGTGTTTCAAGTTATTCTGCTCCTTTCTTAGTCTCTGCAAATCACACCTGCAAAATTGACAACAAAAAGTTTACAGAAGACAAGATTCACTATTTGAATCACATTGGAAGTATGAGCTATGAAAACAAGGGCACAGCAGCTACGTAAGTCCTACCTCTTTTCCAAACCTCCAAAATCCTTTTATCTGACCAATGCCTGTGGACCCTTGTCTACATGTCTCCAGAAAACTCAGGGTTAGGGCTGAGAGAAAGCACACAGCTGCACTGTGAGTGGGGCTGGGGAGGAGCTGCCAAAAGAAAGTGGGAGCTGCATGGAGACCACCCTTGGGAGAAATCTTTCATTTGGACAACAGTATCAAACTTGTCTATGGCTTCCCAGGAAAATTAGGGTTAAAGTTCAGCTTCCGGTTGACAGACAGAGGAAGTTTAGAGCTGTAGCATGTGTAGGACTCAAAGAGTCTGAAGTGCTCATTTTAGCATGTCCACCTTTCCTCACCACCTGAGTTTGTGTACACTGGAACTCAGCGTTAAGTACTACCTCCCGCAATTTCCTTTTTATAAACCCAGTCTACTTGCATAAGTAATGCACCATTCCATCCTCATTTGTCATTTTTTGCCCTCATTTTATACACAGCTGAAGCCCTAACAGTCTGCTCATCTAAAGCAATCTGAGATATCTGTGTAACAGAGAACACTCTTCAAGGCATGAAAAAGCATTTCAACCAGACTTGTCCAGCGCACACACAAAACCAAATCATCTCTGTTCTTCCCAAGCAAAGAGTCTAGGAACCTTTCAATGGAGGCAAGACTTTACCACATCATCCCTCTTCTACTGCACTGACTGTAGGAACTTCCCCTCTGAAGACGGGATTGGCTTTTTTGCAAGTATTGCAGCACCTGAAATCCATAAATGTCATAGGAGCCTCAATCTCTGCAAGTTTTGCGTCAGGCACCTCAACAGGACTGGTGCTTTTTTGATACATTAGAATGCAGTATTCAAACACATGTCCTAAATAAACTGCACAAGAATTACCTTCCCTCACTATTCATCCAAACAGAACTAAGGGGAAAAAAGTAGGACTCCTTTCCTTCAGCACAGAATTTAGACCAACCCAATATTTCTATTTTTAATTACATTTATGATATTTCCTGTGGGTATAAGTCATGAATGCAGTTCCAGTACGCTGGGAGCAATGTAAATATAGTCATTCCCAAAGGGATCTTCCAGCTGTTATGCACGGGTCAGAGATTCTGTGAAATGCAGAATCTGAAACTTTAAAAGCTTTTTAGCCCATATCCTTCCCATTCCTTTTCAAAGGCAGAGTTAATGGATACCGAACAACATTGCCCCAAATTTTGCCCACAAGGTATGGAAGTAGTAACTCCATTTAAAGAATGTCGTATTTAGCAATAAGCGACCACCCAGTCCTGTCTCACTCAGGAACTGCATCAGAAATTCTCTTCTGATCCAAGTTAATTCATCTGCCACTTCATGCTGACAACTGTGCAACTGAAGACAAGACACATGGAATTGTTTCCTCTGAAATCATTCTAAGGGGCGGAAGGAGGAGTGCAACTTCACACTGCAGCATACAAGTCTAGCCTCCTCCTCCTACCTGATTCCTTGCCTCTCATTTTGACGTGAGACCATTCAAAAGGAAGCTCTTCCCCTTACCAAATCTGGAGATGTCAGCCCATAAAAATGCAAAAGATCCTGCACTTACCTCTGATCACAGTCTGGTGAAGGAAAAATACTCATCAGTTTCTTCTCTCAGGAACAACTTTCTGTTTTAAAATAAATAAAAAAGAAACAAGACTTTAAACAGTGTTTCTCTAACTCTTCCCTAATGTTAGCCTCCATCAGTGTTTGTAAACATTTACTTAGCAGGAGCACCTTCGCCCTCCAGAACCAAAGGTAATGATTACATTACACTAACCATGGCATGAGGACAGATCGAGGCCAGGACAACAGCCAACTAGACGATGACGTAGGGTTGCACTGCAGCAGGCTCAGTTGGGCAAGGGTGAGAAAGAGTTGGGCAAGATGAGAAATGTCAAGTGCAGGGAAAAGAAAAACCCAACCAACAAACCAAGAACCTGGGTTTAGAGGTAGACCACAAAGAAAAAAGGAAAGTTCACAGAACAAGCAAATGCAGTATTAGCTGAGAGAACTGGACGTACCAGCATAGTCCTAATGGGATTTTTCACATCTGTTCATTAGTATCATTGCCTTTGAAAGAGCCAGCAAAGCAAACTATAAGACGCAACCTTCTTTAGTCTTGGCCACAGCTAAATCAGTTCAGTAAAACTTCAGTGGTGTGACAAAGTCTGAGTAGTCTATTGCCAAAGCCTTTAAAAGAGTCAGGACCGTGAGGAATACTGTGAAACAAAAACAAACCACTGAAGGATGGAGTTACACCCTTCCTCCACCCCTCTACCTGGCTAGCGATCACACAGATTAAAGTACTTTGTGAAGCTAACTGAAGGTCAGGAAAACTTTGTGTGTGCACAAACACACACAGACGCGCACACACACACACAGAGCAGTTTGCCAGTGAGAGCGTCTCAGTGGAGTCACCAAAACCCCGAGGGAGGGCACAGGTTAGAACAGGGTTGGGGCTAAAAGGGTAATTTTACTGTACCTGTCAGACAGCCTCTAAAGGCTGCTCTTCCACGTCAGCTGTGTCTGAGACACACAAGTACTCTCCTGTAGCTTTCCAGCTCACACACACCTTGATTCAGCAAGAACTCTGACCTTTGAGTTTCCAATAATCTTTAATACCTCTACAGCCAATTAGTAAACAAATAAGAACCACACTTGTGCTGCCTGTAAATACAGCTAACAGCGCCCAGCTCACTGCCTTCCTCACAAATTTACAACTAGAGCAAAATTCTCTCTTTTCCTTTTTCCTGGTTAGATAAGGATTAGTTTAGAGAAAAAGGGACCTACCCTTCCTCAGCACACAACTTTCCCTTTTATTTTGATCCGTAATTCTTACGTTTCTTCACAGTTTGAGAAGGCAGAATGAGAAGCCCTGCACGCCTGGCCTCCACAGATCCCAACACACCAGGGTAAACATCAAAACAGTCAGATGCAACAGCAAAACAACTAAACTACAAAAGGGGTGAATGTTTGATGTCACTGTAAAAGGAATAGACAACTAAAGAAATGTTTTTCACAGAAATGTGGCAATCCAGTGAAACTCATGGAGAAAAACAATCAAATTAGGAGGTTAATTATTGATAGAAGGTATACAATGGCAGTGGACAAGACTCACATGTCCACTACCCCATAGCGGTCATTAAGACCCACACAAACAGATTCAGCAACATCCAACTAATGTCATTTAAAGTAAGTTTCCCATAGGGGCTGGCTGTCCCCTGATGTTTCACTGCAAAATATCTTGCACTTTCTGATGCAAACTATTACCAAAGTGGTGACTTCGACCAAGATGGGGTATCACTCTGGTCTAATTGGTTTTACTTTCCAGAATACAGCAGACTTGAAAAAAAAAAAAACAACACAAAAGGATCAACAGATCACAAATGCAGGGGAGACACTCAAAGAGGAACAAGAGTTACAAATAATTTTCTCTTCAGCTTTTAAAAATGCAACTTGCTCACACTTACAGAAGCTCAGAAACAGTTACATCAATGAGGTAAAGAGACTCCTGCTCTTTGCAGTCCCACAGTTTTCCACTAAGGCATGTCACAACCAATAGATGTAGAAACACAACAGCACAGGATAAGAAGAGAGGAAGAATTTAACACTAGTTGCATAGGGTAACAGCAAGTTTAAACTGAACGCAATAATTGATAATCAGTCAGTGATGAAACGCAAAGAACAGAGTAGTATTATCAAGCAGATTTTTCCATATGTAGAATATGACTAGAATCAGCCAAATCTGATTTCACTGCAAGATTTATTTTAAAGAACCTTAAAGTAAAGGCGCAGTTTAAAGCACCACTAAAGTGATAACACTGCTGTCCTTTCCACAAAAAGCTAAGTAAGGTGGCAAAAACCTTGCCTAACAATTTCCCATTTCCCTTCTCCATACATACTCATCTGCCTGTGTTGTCCGTGAGAAGCAAACAGATTTGCGTGTTTGGAAAGCCCTCAGCTCAAAGTGCGCGTTACCACCATTATCAACAGCTGCTGAATACCACCTCCCAAATGCTTAACGGAGAAGGGAACACCACATTTCATCTCTAGGCATCAAAGCATTTACTAATGGAAATGAACCTCTGCCTAGCACACAATTAAGCTATTTTGGAAAGATGTCATTAACTCTAGGAGCATCATATCTTTCCCCATGTTTGTATTTAGTTTCAAATTTACCAGCCGTAACAGCAGAGTGGGAAAGCTCAGGAGCTTGTGCACCGGCCATGCAAGCTCCTGCAGGAGCTCCCATTAGTCAGAGCGTGTGCTGTATGGAGACTCAATAAGCAATGATATTTATATTCCTGACAGTTTTATGTCTTTAAACACCAGCCACACTGGAAGTTTCACTTTACTTTTTACTCTGGAAAGAAGGCCAAACCTGAGTGTAACAGATGCTGTCTGGAACGTCCAGGACACATACTAGACCATGTGTGTGGTCCCCTTCACCATTACGAGATAAAACAGCTTTCAGGAAAATGAGAAGGGTCCTTAGTTTTTCTAAGCACAAAAACCTTAATATTTACACTAATCAAATACAACAGGGTCCACTTAGTCAGAAGAACAGTAGTCACACGGGAGCTCAACCAAGTAGAACTATTTTCCCATGAAGATCTTATCCTCAGTCTGGGCAAACAATCCAAGTCACAGCTAGACAGACAACACTTCTACGCTGTAAGTCTCTGTAGTAATTACACCGAAGAAACATGGCAGTCCTGAGTTTAAAAATAATAATAATTTTAAAAGCTCAAATCAGAAGCACAGTGAAAATATATAATGATAAAGCATACATTGGGAAAACAAAGAAGGTTTGTTGATATGGTCAAAATATGAAAAGATTTACAGGGACATGAACAGAGGGTATAAAGTCCTGCTTCGTAAATGGTGGAGATTTTTAGTTAATTTCTGTGAAATAATAAAATAGAGAATAAAGACCACAATCACCCGAGGTTTGCATTTCTTTCTGGATAACAAAGACTTTATAGCATCACTAAAAGAGTTGTGTAGCTTTACAGTTCAAAGCTGCACAAAGACAACACAGGCAAAGAACAGGGGTGACTTTCAGTGGGTATGGGGAGTAGGGATGGATGGGCTGCAGCAATCAAACAGGAAAAAGGGGGAAAATGTACAGAGAGAGGTGTAAAGCTATGTGGGAAAGAGTGAAACCAAGAACAATTATCAGAAAAAGTCGCTATCAGAAACTGCAAATGCTCAAGAAAGAAGCACCATGGAGAAAACTGCATTCCCTGTCAGGATCTCCAAGGAAGTGAAAGAAATGGAAACTAGGTAGCAAGGATATACTTGAAACACTTAATCAAGGACATCTGCCATCAAAACAAATTACCTTAACACATATAGCTCCTTTATGTGTCATTCATGTGCACCCATCAGAACTAGTCTGAGAAGGGAAGTGGTTTCTGAGACCCAGTGAAACTCTTAGATGAGTTGATATTTCTGATAAGAGAAAGCAGTCTCATTTTCAAAATTCTAGAAGCGACTCTTAAATTCCTTGCCTCCCTCTTGTATGATGGGTTTGCCTTCAACGTAATTCACCAGAGAAACTTTCACAACAGAAGAAAAAGGCAGAGCCACCTGAGGAATGAGAAAGATCAGTTCGATAATGTAAAGCAAATGGCTTAGAATGGTTCATCATTCAGCCCATGCCCTACTTCAGATCTTGCATGTCCTTATGTGGCATCACCTTGTCTGCACACAACAAAGGAAAGGATTCCTCCCTATAAGCCTATTCACGGCATGGAGGGTACGTGGCCCAGACCCCGTCTGCCATCAGCATGACTGCGCCTGCTTGCAGCCGTGTCGCTCTGAAATGCCCATGACCCTGCCTGCTCCAGCAGTCCAATTTTCAGAAAGGCCATTGCAAGCAGTGAAGTGTTAAAACTGTAATGCTGTGCCTCTGTCCTTTTCTCTCCTGCTATCTGTATGTCTCCCAACAAGCAAAAAACCAAACCGATTGCTATCAAGGCCAATGGGGAAAAAAGACATCAGTAACGACCTTCTTCCCAATGCTGCAGCCCAGCAGCTAAAATCATGCCAACTCTGTGAGAAGAGAAAAAAATCTACAAAAAATGGGGGAATGATTACAACTGAAATATTAGGAAAAGATCTCTCCTTGTTCTCTTTAGCTTCCTGCTCTCATCACACAGGTAGGAAGGAAACAGCTTTCCCAGCTGATGAACTTCCATGGCTACAATTCTCTCTTTTACCCCCCCTTTGTTTCTGACTGTTCCTCAATGAGCAAAGAATTGTCCTGAATAAGGAAAAAGTATGATTTATGTATTATACAGATACATCTTAAAAGACTGTCAGTTTCCGTCCTGCCACAGAGCCACCACCTCCTGACAGCAATGCTGTAATTAAGTTGATAGCATTGAGCATTCCCTGAATTACTGGGTTAAAGACGCAGAGCACCGTATTTAAACCTTTCACCCCATTCAGATAATTTAAACAATTCTGCTCATGGCTTGTTTAGGCTACTCCTCCCTGAAGCATTGAAAATTAAGAGCACCCAAAAGAACTAAACACACCTAATTTGGTACTTTCCTCGGTCCTAATAAACCATGGCTCACACAGACAAAGCAATGCCTTATCCCCTCTATACCAGTCATAAAGCCACCGTTATCTTAAGAAAAACAGCATTTAAAAAAGAAAAAAAGCAAACAAATAACCAGATTAATGAAACGCAATGATGTGTTAGGTTTCCAGACAGACAGCCTGAAAACACCTAGGAGCCCAAATCCCACAGGAATGAACCTCACATCAACAGAAAGCTATATAAAGGCTTTGTGCCTAAATGGTGTCCCTCAATTTACAGTGAAGTTGAGAGCTACCATGGAGAATTTAAAGAGGAAGATGGTCATTCCTCAGTTAAATAAAGCAAATTAAGTCAGAAGCTTGCTGACTTTAAATCCATGTAATTTCTTCTCTACATTTTTCGTTTATCATTGTCAATATTTGATCTGGACACAGTGCTGCCTCTTCAGGCTCTGTATGCTTACATTTATCTCTGTCTTTTATCATAAAGCACAGTGCACTCTACATTGCAGAGGAGATTCCTCCAATATCAAAGATGATGCAGGGGAAAAAACAAAGCATAAACAGCTCCTCACTTAACCCCACAAATGTGCCTACAATGTTATGAATCAGCAATTCCAACTTATGATTCACCCCCACCAAGGAACTAATTAGAAGTAAAATTAACATTGTTCTTTTTTTAAAAAGGGGAAAACCAATAAAGCCAATGATCTATACCCAAATAAAAGGTATAAAACACACGTTTGATATGACTGTAAAGACACGCCGCAATAAAGAAAATGGAGTTTTGCCCATAATTCAGTTCTAATGTGCTGTTTAAACAGCTTTCCTTGTATGCATTTTGAGGTTTATAGTAATAACTTCCAAGGTACCCAATAAGTGGCCATAGCACAGCTGGCTGTACAGAAGAGATACATAACGAGAAGAGATACTCCATCCAATAAACCAAATAAAAATTACAGATATAGGGCTTCTTCCTGGATGTAAAAGCACAAAGCTGAATGAAATCAAAAGCTGGACGAATAAATATGATATCTTGAAGCCAAATTGTGAAAGGACAAGACTTGTTAGCAGATTGGCTGCATCCACACCTGTTTAAATAGGTGCACTTTGCCTTTTTCAGTAGGTGAGAGGAAGGAAATTTGCATACATGGAAACAGAGAAAAGAGGTAAAAATAATTCACACTTTCAGGGGGATGAGGGGAAAGAAGAAATCAAAACTTCTTACTCAGTTACCTTTTACACGCTTAGCCAATGTTCAGCCCCAAATTCAGCTTAGCCAACGCTCAGAAACAGACATGTATCTTCAGGATCTTTCCCACACTTTGAGGTATGATAGCTTGCTTTCTCTTTCCCCACAGTTTTCTCAAGCTCTGCTCCTCACTGCTGCTGCTTTCCAAAACACGTCTATACCCGGCCACTGATGGCGAAGGCTGCAGGTGCAGTCGGCTGGTGAGGAACGCAAAAATGTAGAACAGACTGCTCCCCTCTCCCTGGGGGCTCCCCATCGCCACTGAGGTTGGCTATATAAACGCTCAAATCATCACCAAACCTTCCCACTAATGGAAATAGATACATGATCCATCCATAGAAGTCTCCACTACTATATGAACTTGTTTGGAAGAATATTTAAATGCACTATTTTAACTCTGCCTACCATCCCTCTTCCTTTATATTTTCTGGAATGCAGAGGTAAAACAACCTGCTACACAAATCCATTTTAGAAGATGCAGCCGCTTGATCCTATTGTTCATTATGCCTGGAAAAAAGTCTTTGCATGAACCAGTAATTCTCTTTCTCTTTATTTTCCACGAGACAACGCTACAGATTGTGGCTACTGAGAGAGTAGTGCCAGAACAATGCGAGGAGAGGAGTATCAATTCTTTCAATGCTACAGGTGCAAGGACTTGGCCACATCCTTTCACTTGGTCTTTTGAAGTCAACACTCTGACTGTGGTTGAATTGTCAGGAAGAATGGCATCTGAAAAAAGGTACACATGATCAACCAACCTGAGTTCAAGGAACACCATAAATGCTTTGAGATTAGTAGTCAAAAAAGCCTGCAGATTCTGTAGGACCCTGGGTTATGATCAGGGAGAAGTGTCAGTACTTACAGATTGACTCATGGAAGCGCGACTAAAGCAGCTCTGTGCGGCATTGTTTGGGAGTCACTGACCCAGAAAGGCACTAAAGCAAAGCTGTACACAACACTCCCGATGCAGGCACTCAGCCCTGTGCTCTGCTGCTGGAAGGAAAACACTGCACAGAGGTCCACAATTTCATAGCTCACATCAATAGCTAAGGGAGCTTTTGTGCTTGCAATGAGATGAAAATTTCTACTTCCCTTCTTAATTTCTTTTCATACCTCAAGTTAAAAGCTCTCTTCTGCTTCCCTTCTTTCTCTTCCCTTGTCTTATTCTACCCCTTCACAGCGATTCTGAGTCAGTGATTAAATTCCCTGCGATTTCATGCAAACATCCAACTTTCCTGGCTTCACTGGAACATCAGTGAAGGCTCCCCTCACACTTCTCTCTCATCCCCAGAGCCTGCAGCATACACAGTTTCGCCTGAGCATCATTTCGGAATAAGGCCACACTTGTGTTTTTAAGAGAGGCATCCAGCCAGCTGGAGGTTTCTTTATGACTTTACTAAGTGCAAAGCCTTTTAGGCTTGTAGACTGAGCCAAACCCCTGACCTACCATGCCCTTGTGGGACCAACAGTACTCTTCCACTACTTGAGAGAGAAAATACATGAACTGCCAGTTTAAAAAGCATGCGACATGGCAATTTAATATTATCGCTGTAGGATACTATCAAACAGTGTTTCAGTAGATGAAACACAGCAGGGTCTGGTGTGCGGGACAAATTTTTTTTAAGACTTTCAATCAACTGCTCCATTTTAAGGCAGGTAGAAAAAAATTATGCAAAAGTAGAAGCTTCAGTTTGAGTTTTAGACCGCATTTACATGTCAGTGTGAGAATCTGATCTAATGCTTGTCACAACCATCAGAAGTATTTCCACTGAATTCAACAAACACAGGCCCAGGATTTAAATTTATGTTGTGCCAGTATTTGTACATACATTTATGTATATAAACACCATGCTGTACAGTATTATGATTATTTTTTTGGCATGGAACTGTCTAAGCATTACACACGAATCACAGCAAAGGGTTGGGTTTTTTTAATAATATTAAAAAACTTCTTTCTCCTTTGGGACCCAGCCATAACCCACTCTTATCTCTGTAATAACATAGATTTTCATCTCACTAATCTTCTCCCCTCCTCAATACAAAAAGAGAATTTGCAAAGCGGATGACTAACCAAACTCCTTTCAGTTTAAGGCTCACTCTGCTTAGGTGTTTTGACACTCCTAAGCTATATTTTTCTACTCATTTTTTGAAAATGCATGTTCCTTTTGTTTCAACAGATTTGGAATAGACAAAGTCAGAGACAATGCCCCATCTGAGTTACCTCATAAATCAGCAAAAACGTCAGGGGAAACTGCCTTTTTTTATCCTAGCAGTGCAAACAGAAATTGCCCTTGTCAAGCCTTATTTACCAGACCATCTTGCTGGTGAACTGCGCAACACTCTTGCACAGTGTCCTGAACACATCCACGCTCCTGTGGACCTAGGCAGTTGCAGCTTATAGTGCTTTTCATGGGAAACACTTTTTTCTTATTCCTTCCCTTCAGCTTAACTACCAGTCCAACCTGAAAGGTATAAAACCAGACAAAAGGGAAATAATTTCCCAAATACCAACACTAAAACACTTTGTACTTCTAACCACCATTTTCTCCGGGCAAAGGCTCTGCCATCTCACCCTCACCCAGACTCAAGTCTGACTCAACTGTCAACGAAAAAACAGAGCTGTTTAAATGCAACAGCATTTAAGTGTTGTGTCAACAGAATAATAGCAAAGTTCTCTAGAACAGGCTAAGCGCAATTTTTCTGATTTACAGGACAGTAAAACTGAGGAAGAGAGCACAAGGTTGGACACTTACCATGTCAGCAGCAGAATCAGGGGTGTGAGGTCGCAGGAACAGAGTTCACAGGCTCCTAACCACTGCCTTTTTTTCTCTGGAGCACTATTTTCTGCCTGCCGAGAGCACGCCCTCTGATTTTTTTACCTCACACGGAGCACAGGCCAGACCGTGCACTCTCTGAAGTTGCTGGCATAGCCAGGGTTGCGACTTAGGCACATTCAAAGTTGTGTCTTCCAAGTGTCATCCTTTGTCACCAGATATACTAAATATCCAACATTCAATACAGGACACCTTCAAGTGTTTACGAAAGGGAAAAGGCAGTCATTTGATCCAAAAACAACTTCCCACTAAATATCACTGTTCTTTCCTTTTTTTCCTAGCACCTTGTTATCAATGCCAGCTCACCCTCAGTTATATATTTTCCCTACCAAAGGATGTGCCATACTGCATCACAAAATTAAAGAAAACATTTTTTCAGCAACAAGACGACTGATGCCTTCTTACCAAGCAGAACAAGAATAGTACTTTTAACAAAATCAGATTTTACAGGTTATCAGAGCCATCTCTTCCCTGTTTCAATAGCAGCTGGATGACAGTTTTCTGTCCCATTTCCTGGCTTTCTTGCCTATCTCAGCTGGACTCAAGCTAATAAGCTTCTCATTAATGAAATGACTATGCCAAGGTACTGGCAGATGGTCCTATGTTCCAAGCACATCCTCCCATTCCCTCCCTCCCAAAAGTCCTAATCTATACACAGTGTAATCGTCACAAAAACATATGCTCCCTGACAGAAAGCTTCCCCTCCATTATCTCTGTACTCTAGGGGATTGCCCCCGAAACCTCAGCAACACAAAGCAACTCCCTTCCTACTCAAGTCTGTTACCTATATGCCTGAAAACACATTCACCAGGTCCTGGCAAAAGTACCTGTACAAGGCTTAAAATCCATGCTAATCTCTCCACAGTACTGTCCATATCCTAGTCCATTACTAAACAAAATGCACGTACACATATATACGTATTTAAAAAAATATAAAGTAATATATACCTCATATTTCTTACATGTAATACTTTACCACTGTTTTATTTGCAGGTCCCTGTAACAGTACATGAGCCTTTCTCTTAGATGAAAAACCATATAGTACAATTTATTACATTGGTTACCAGTAAATCTCTTGTGCAACACTTCCATTTAAATGCTGAGTCAGTCGCTAATTGGATATCTCATATATCTTAAAATAATCTGTTTGCTTCATCTGCTGGCTCCCTCTCCCCCATCAATTTAATCAGATTATTGTGACTGATGAATTCATTAATACGGTCGTCGTATCCTGAAAGCATCGCAACTTCTACACAGAAAGTTTCAGGAAGGAAGAGCAAGTACTTCCGTTTTACACACACAGATAGTTATGAGCAGAGGAATAAATGAATGCTATCAGCTTCCCAGCTGTGGGAAGCTTGCAGTAAGGTTATTTCTAGACATTTAGGATCACTTTGGCTGGCTTTGTTGGAGCTCCTCACAGAGGCTAGGGGTTATGACGGGCACAGACAGGCCACCGTAATGTGAAGGGTTGTTTTAGCTCTCCAAATTGACTATGAACCTTCTGAAAAATCATTTCTTTCCAAAGGAAGCGAAAATTTTATTGTCAGTTCTTCTCTGCATTTAATCCTAACAGTACTGAACAGCTTTTCCCCACTGCAGATAGGGAAAAACATCAACAGAAAGTAGAAAAGCTTCCCTTTAATCTTTGCCGCCTCCTTTCCAACTTCAAGTTGAAAGTCTTCAAAGTAAGACCTTTTCTCATACTGCCTAACACCTTAAATCACTCCTGATTGTCGCAGGGAATAACTTAAGTTTAGTAACTCCAAAACTATCTACCTTACAAAAGGTGAAAGAGTTAAAAAGCACATTCATTTCTAGACTGAAACAAAAACCAATAGGTCAAATACAGGCAATGGTGGACAAGAACAGAGAGCGAGAAATATTATTTAGCCAGCACTAAAAATAACATAATTATGCTTCTGTAGCTTTTATCATCCAAAAATAAAGAAGCCAAAGCACTTTGACAGCGCACCTTCCCAATCCTCCCAAACAGTAAAGGAAAGGAAAATAGAAAGAACTTGGCACTTACCAGGAAAAACAGTAACTACAGAACAGCGTTCAACAGCACTGCTCAAGTACCCAGGAGCTGTGACGGTCTGAGGAGGGTGATATAAATGACCTCCACCTGTGCTTAATAGTGAGACAACTCTGACTCGAGCTGTAACTTTATATCTTTCTAAAAACATCATCAACCACATGAAAAACATATTACTTAAAAATATGGTAAGACACCAAATTGCTGGGGAGAAAACTGAGTCTCTACCTCTTGCTGTCTGCCAGAGCAGACATCCAAGACGACACTGAGCATTTGAGGATCAAAAAGGCTCCCGGTGAACGTCTGTCAAGCGGAGAATTTGGATGAGGATTACTTTGGGAGGATGGCCAGCCTGGTAAACAGCAGCAAGTGAACAGGAAAGGCTACTTGTTGGAGGCAGTAAGGCACAATAGGCTTCCAGAAACTAAACACACCAAATGTAATTAAAGCAATTTATTACAGCTATGTGGCTTTGCACATTTGCAAATGCATTTCCCCCTCTTTAGTCTCAGAGTGATGTGCTTATTCATGCAAACTGAAAGGAAATATGTAAACAGTTTTGAAAATACAAGAAGAAAGTGTGAGAATGGAACATTTGATATGGCATTATCTTGCAAATGCCTCCAGATTCCTCTCTGGTCACTGTGTGGGCAGCACATTCCCAGGCCAGAGCGCGGGGTGGGCGGGAGAAAGGGGACTGTACCGCTATTCATGAACTGCATTTTGTCTTTTCCTGCTAAGTTCATTAGCGACCTGCCAGAGCAGTGGGAAGGAGGCAGGGCTCGCTCCCCTCCGCTCCGGCAGGAAGCGCAGGCACAAGGAGCTCCCAAAGCCCGACGCGCTGGAGGCGGCCATGACACGGCAGCGCGGCCCTCTCCCGGCCCCCTGCCCGCACAGGGCCTGTGCACTGCTCGGCTCCCGCTGCCGGCCCGCTTTGCCGCCTCTCATGCGGATGTACCATTTGGAACCATTCAAGAGGAGAGTTAATCCATCACAATGGAGTTCTTACAAACTGGGCAGCCCTTTCCCCAGCCCCCACGTAAATAAAAACACAAGTTACATCATCTCGACGGCCAAGACCTTCCCTGACCCCAGCGAAGCTCAGAGGTAGACAACAGCTCCCTCAGACAGATGAACCGGACAGTGGAGAACCCGCGCTCACAGCCATGTTGACAAACAAGGCCTAAGGGCACCCAGCGTCAGCAAAATAAAGTCTCCACACGCTGCATCACCACACACCTAGCTGCTGTAAACACAGGAACCGTCCTACATCTCCTTGCTACGCCAGTTCCCCATCACACAGCACATTATTTTTCACAACTGAAGACACTGGTAGAAGTGGAAATGCGGTTTACTAGGAAAGGAGTCTGCCCAAGATTTTTCTCTCGACCATCCCCTGCCAGTTGATTCTTCTTCCCCCCATTCACCAGCACCCTCTGTAGCACCGGGCAGCTCTACAACCAAGGACATGTGAGAAAGCAAGGCCAGCCTGGAGCTCTGAAGACAGGGATAGATTTTGAAGCTGTGGTATGGAAATAACGTGCAATTGCTGACAAGCGGATGATAAGCCCCGAGTACATAACTGGTGTAGGCTGGCTATGGACAGAACAGCACTGAATAGTGCCCACAAGGCAGGGGGTAAAGGAAAAGGATGGGGGGAAACACAGCTGGAACATCTGTATTACTGGTTTATCTGCGCAGCCCATCATTCCTCCAGGCATCTCTCACAGCAGAGGGATGTGGAAATGATGGTGCTGTGATACAGCCCTGGCCCCTTTCAAAACGTTCTCCCCATGAGCAGCATCAAGATGCATTCATACACGATAGCCCGCAAAAGCGGTAACAGAGAGTGTTTGGGGTCTTCTGAGTTCAGGGTTAATTTCTGTCCCATTTTTAGACTGGTAACATCTGGGGCTCAAGAGACTGATGTAGGATGAAGAACAGTATAAAAGAGAGAGAAAATTACTCTGCCATATAAGAGGAGAATGACATAACAAGCAAAACTGAAACACAGCAGAATGACAGAAGTCACTAGGCTGTGATCACAGCGGGCTATAAAGCAGACTACATCACATTAATGAGGTAGGAAAAGATTTGTCATATGCAGAGGATTACATAGAGTCTCATAAAAACATTCTCTATTAAGAGAAAAACATAATCCAATTCGTATGGAATCAACTTTCATATTATGCAAATCATGGTACAAGATGCAGAACACGAATTCAGGAAAAAAGGCACTGACGTAAAGCAAGCTGTCAATAAAATCTGATAAAATCATAACACTGGCAAACAGCAAATATATCTATTTGAACTAATCAAACGTAACAGTAGGAAAAGATTTTAAAGATTTGAAGTAGCAAACGCTGTACTCTGAAGAAGCAGAAATGGTGGTGCAGTGAGTTTTTGATTAATAAACCTGACTTCCATAGCTTGCAAATGAGTTGAAATGAAGGATTTTTTTCTTGTGCTGCATTCATGAAGCATCCAAAACAGCTGGCACCTGATCTGTTATGAGGACTCTATGCACTTTGGCAATACAAACAAATTTTAATCCAAACAATAATTTCATACATATGTATTCCCCTCAGAAGAATCGAATTAAGAAGAAGAAACATGATGATACATTATGTTTAAGGTTAATAAAAGCAAAGTACTAAACTGTGAAAGTTATAACCACTCATACTTTTTTTTTTAAACAGGGTCATAAATAAATTACTAACTCAATAAAAGGGAAAAAACTAGACACGTTCATGAAGGCACACTGTGTGCTCAATAAGTAGTGACAGGAAAAAATGCAGTAAAAATGCAAATTAAGTTATATTAAGACATACAAGGAATTAAAAGGTGAGTAGTACAAGAAGTAACATGTGCTTTCCACTGTGAAACACTGTTCATTTCTCACCACTATCCTAAAACAACAGAAAAACACTGAAGTAATGGATTGAAACTACTAACTGAAAAAATAAAATAACAAAGAAAAACATTTGTACATTTGTAGTCTGTTGGTTTTCTTTTCTTTCTCTTCTTTTTTTTTTTAAGTCTGACAGGAGATCTGAGAGACACATGAAAAAATTCAAAACAGTCAAGAGGAGAGACTGGACAGGTTAACTACTAATTTGGTTTCCTAACAAAAGAACAAGGGAATACACAGTGAAACTCAGAGGCAAAAATTTGGGTAATTTGAGACTATATAGTTTCACATCATACATAATTATCCAGTAGTTCTTACTATGGCATTAACACTGATGTTATGAAAATTATGAAACATTAATATTTATAATAAGCATATTTGAATTAGTAACAATAAACATCAATCACAAAGCACAGAAACACTCCTGTTTCAAGGCACAACACAATAAACATCTAGGAAAAATGTAATATAATAATCTTCTGCAGAATTTTTTTCTTAAACAATGACAGCTGCTGTTGATAAGGGAAGGACTTTGTATTTTGATGGACGGATGCTCAGATCCACTGTGGGCAACGGGGAAGACATACCAGTAGCAGTTTCTTCTGCAGGAAAAACATGTTGTAAATTCTATCACTGTAGCTACAGTGATAAAAAGTCTTATGAAGTGTGCCACACAAATGCAGAACAAAGAAGAGCTTATGGTTTGCAGTTAAGAAAAGAGACAACAGAAAGATCTATAGGCAAAGCTGCAACAGAAGATAAGACAACAGGAATCAACATACTGGTCTAACATTTTTTAAATCAAGATTTTTTTTTTTTAAGTATTTTGAACATATCTAGAGACCTTCCTAAATATGAGGGGCAGAATGGGAGGATGGTACTTTGACAATTTATGAAGTACAGGATGGAAGCTGTTACCGTTAACCTGAGATAAAATAAGCTATATACTGCCATAAAATGGAAGACATATTACTTTTTTTTTTTTTTTTGCAAGATCTTATGCTTGCTGCTGTATAAGCAGATCCTTTCACTTTAGGACCCCTCTCATTCCAAAAATCCATATCAGCGACAGAGATAGCGATCACCACTGTGTCACCGCTGCCTCCCGTTGTTGGTCCTGCGGCAAGTATGGGGAGACAGAAAAGAGAATTTTTGCTATGTGCCATGTGTTGTTTACCAGTACTGTGGGTGGCTGATGTCAGGCAGTAACAGCTTTAAAAAACAAAAAAACCAACCCTAAAATACCACCAGCAAGAAAAGAAACACTCTAATCCTGTGCTCTGAAGTTTTCACCTTTACAACTGTTTCAGCTTGAAAAGGAGACAGCGATCTTGCAGGTAGTTTGTTCCACCTCTTCTTGCTACATTCTCACCAGAAATGACTCAGTGGTACAATGTCTTCTGGTCTCAGGGTGCATCAAGGGCTGGCTGCTCCAAGAGAAGGAGAGCAGGAGACCCCAGGGACCTACGGGGTGCCATCCCACCATATATGAACACGGCGGGCAGAGCTGTGTGCTGGTGACAAGGTCCATTGACAGTCCCAAGCAAGGAGAGTGATGAAACAGGTCCAAGGACCACATGGGGGTCCAGTTAAGAGCGAAAGGAGACAAGGGACAAGACAAGACAGAAGACACACTATCCGCAATATAGGTTCATGGTCCATCCAGGAAACAAGGCTGGAGACAGGAAAACCTACCACGCCACTCAGGCCAGGACTGAAGGCCCAGGCCTGAGCTTGAGGGGAGTCCCTGGACGCCCGGGGAAACAGTGCACAGGTACAGGTCCCCAGTGAAGCTTCTCAAAGCATTGGTGCCCTCAGGGCTGACGCTTAGCTGGTTTCTGCAACCTCTGAATGCAAGGAAGGGCTGTGCACATCCAAAGGCGCAGAGAGATGACGTTCCAAAGATGTGGTATCAAGCGTGGTTTATAGTCACACATTCTACTGTCCTCACAGGAATATACACAAAGTTACAGATCTCCGAACGCATTTTTCTCCCATGGGAATATACACAAAATTACAGATATTCAAGAGCAGTTTTCCTACTAATTATGTAAACATATTCCTGTCAAACTGGGGGGGAGGGGGGATACTTTTTTCCCCCACTTCAGCTGTGCTGGAGTGCTCTCCTGTAATTGCTCTTTCAACCCATACTGGCCTCTTCATATCAGTGCAATTTCCACTCAACTATATCTTAAAAGGTCTGAAGCAGCATTGTGCCTCCAGCAATCACCAACCCAAGTGTTCTAAAATGCTCTTGACAATACAGGCAATACCACGGCATGCCCTTCTTCAACGCTCCACTATTGTCTCTCACAGCCTCTTCAAGCAAAGGCTGGGGAAAGGGGAGTCTCACCTGCAGGAGAAGGCAGTCCTGGAAGTTAGAAGGAAGGAGAACAGTGAGGAGGTGTGACACGAGCAGGGAACAGCAAACCTAAACAGAAGATAAAATCTTCTGGATCAATTCCTTCCACACAACCAGCGTTGGGCTTGCCTACACCGATACTCTTCTTTAAAATTTCCTCTCTTTCACTGCTGCCAGCGCCCGCGGGGGTTGCAGCATGAAGTGCTGCTCTGTACCAGTTTCCCAGGCGCAGCCATTACGCCTCTACGCCAATTCGAATGGGAGATACCCACTTCCCTCCTGCCTGGGATTTCCTTGCTTTAAAACACTTGACAAGCATAGTGCAAAATTTAAAACCATAAATACACGTTTCTCCACACGTTGGAGGAAAAATCCGGGCCCCAGAGTTTCATTTCACACGTTCAATTAGGCCATGAAAAAAAGTATTATGGACGCAGAAAAATAACAGCCTTCTGCAATTTGTTGGGTTTTGCCACATAAAACTGCCGCAATTATTACATTTTTGATTAAAAATCATACTGCTAAATTTTCTTTTTTTGTCAAACAGCTTAAAAATGTAAAAGTACACAAAGTTGTTATCAATGTTCACCAACAGTTACAACACACTGACCTCTACCTTAACTCAGCATGGCTCCGACTTCAAAGCCTGCTTAAAACTATTTAAATACCAACATTATTAAGCATAGCAGGCATGCTGAATGCTCAAATGGAGCCAGCATGCTTTAAGCGAAACCCAGTCTCTGCATTTCCTCCCCCTTATTTCCCAGGCTCAGCTTACCTGTCCTCCAGAGCAGGACTTTCCTGTCATGCTGCTTCTGACAAGAGAGGAGTGGCGTTTCCCTGCTCTCTCATCCTTGGGCTACTGCTTTTTATTTCCCAGTCTCTTCCCCTTTTTTACTAACGGCACGGCGTCTTTGTTTGGAGTCACAGGCTTGCACCCTCACCCTAGTCGTTCTGCAGGCACTTTCGCGATTGCTGATGGGGGGAACCAAAGGCTGGTCTGAAATGGAAGCGTGGCTCTCCCGCTGTACATCCCGGGGAAGGTGAAGGGAGACCCCCCCTACCACTGACTGAGCTGGGGGGGCTCTGGGAGGTTCATGCCTGACTACACCTGCTTCTGCCGTTTTAGAGGCTGTAACACTACAGAGATTTCTTGAGATAAGCAGCATACAAGGAATCTGCAAGCATTACCTACAAAACAATACAGGACTTTTTGCAATCGTTCACAAAACTAACCAAGAACAGAGCTATTGTAAAAGGCTCTGTCTCGTAAGATGATAGACCAGCGGTGGAAAAGCCTGGACTGCTAAAGCCCTTCAACAGAGACTTTCTGGAACTTCCGGGATCTTTTTCACTGCATTTGTTAGTGATCACACATCTTGACTGACAGTGAAGCAAAAACACCACATCAAGCAAATTATCTGCCATCAGCAATGGTTATAAGGAAATGCCATAGCTGAACCAATGTCAAAAAGAGTTTAACTGCTTAACTATCAAATACTCAGCATACTTTAAAAGTAAGGCAAAACTTCCAACATCGTTTCTCAATCATCACTCAAAGGCTGCCATTAGTAACATTTGGATCTCAAGAGCATTCAGTAGTATGTATTGCTGATACCTGCCAGCAAAAGAAATGTTTAGTAGCCTGAAAAATGTCCAAGGGGTAAAATTGCAACAGCTCATTTAAGATGCAGCTATCAGGCCGCACAATCAAGAACACAATCACAGAGGAACAATCTTCACAAGTCTTCACAAGAATGATTTTATATTTGCTTTTTATTTAAACTCTTGCCCTTTCTATCTCTTAAGGGTCCTGGGTGCAGTTATGATACACAGACTAGTACTGATCACTGTGTTTTATGTATCATTTTCCTCCTGGTCCTTATTGCTGTGACCCAAACACTTTTAGTCTCTCCTGAAAACCAGAGCATGGAGAGATAGACTGTTCACTGAGACCCTTTATTCCAGACTGCTGGGCTCCGAGGCAGAGTCTTTTAATCAAATTACTCTTAAGGCTTATGTCAAGTAGCAAATGCGTCAAATTCTTGGCTCCAACAAAAACCAAACAACTCCCTCCAACCTAGAAGACATATACTTTTCAGGGTAAAATTTTCACAATTGTCTTTTACCTAAAAGCCAGAGACTTTGCACCTCTAAGTAATAATTTGCTTTTAAAAATAGTACCCTTGACCATGATTTTCTGAAGTGGGGAAGAAAAAGGAGGAATCTGGATAGGATATAAAGAGTCTGTGAGCACATGGGGAAATCTGTGTTCTGTGCCCACAAGTTAACCACTACTTGGCACAAGTATTACATTTTTCCACCACAACTTATCTTCCCTGCCTCCAAAGTAATATATTTTAGTCCTATCTACAAACGGTACATACAGTAAAGCAAAGTTGGTACATACAGTAAAGCGAAGTTTAGACTTCCTTAAGCTTATTCACCAGTAAAGGACTTCTATTTACAGTCAATTTCTCCTCTCCCTTCCCCAAGTAACTCTTAGCCTCCGAGTGAGGTCATTCTCCACTAGTTTGCAATGATCCGTGGCTACATTCTGGATACTCACTGTGAAATCTCAGAGGAGCTGGGGGACAGACAGGGGGTAAAAGCTGCATGTAAGAGACCACTCCAGCACATGTATCTCAGATCAATTACCTATATAGATCCATTGCATTAAAAGCCTCCTGTTTCTGAACCCTTCCTAAAAGCCCCCTTGAGCACACAGTCCTACTGTATGTAACGATGGGATAAATTACAAATGGTAGGAGGGAGAGGAAGAAAGGAAGAATCCTAAAAATAAGGAGTTTACCTAAGCAACAGCAAACATGTTCAAAGAAAGAGTCACAAACACAGTAACAGCTACAGACTCAAGATGGAATTCAGATTTCTGGTACCTGATCTACAAATCATTGAGAAGTGTTGGCTACTACAGTTAGTCTTAACGTGCCAAAGCCTTCCACAGCAAAGCTTTCCATAGCATCACTGGAAAGCTTTGAGTACTAGCTCATCTTGCAGCTGTGAGACATATTTTCTTTTGAAACTTGGAAGACGTACTTTGATGAGGAAGGACAAGGCAGGAAGGGACCCCAGGACCTGCATATACGTTCAAGGGGTCTTTCTATCATTTCACTGCAGAGCACTCTTGAGCACTTTCTTAGATCAGTTCACAGCTGAAATCTGTTTTCCCTTCTCTCAGAAGTGCTTCTATCCCCTCAACACACTGTCAAAATTACTTATTTGGCAAGAAACTTTCAATATATCACTATAGGGTTAATTTCCTTTTACCTTTTACTATCACACTTGAGTGCAGAGTGCTCTGCTTGGCTAAAAGCTCAAAGGGCATGAATAATGTAAGGGACTCCACTGCAAGGACCATTAATGCCTGAGAAAGCCTTCACTGGATCTCTCACCAATTCTCACTTGCTGTATCTTTCATTTCCTTTAAATGTTACAGTACCAGCGCGAAATCAAGCTCAAAGCTCTCGCATCTAGCACCTCCCCACCAGCCATGCAGCCAACAGACTACAGGGATTTAGGAATCAAAGGGTGGCCAGGAGGGGAGTGGCCCCCGCAGCCTCCTGGCTATGCCAACTAGCTCCTCCATCTCCTCAGCTTCTATAACTTTTGCCTTCAGCACTGAAATATTACATCCTGGGTTTAAGTAAAATCACTCCAACTGCCTTTGAGTTATATAAAGACCTAATAAATGCAAGAAATAGTTTTCATATTCGGAAAAAGTACTGTTTGCTTTCAAGGATGGATGAAATCTGACTGAACTATTCACCTTGCAACATAACATGGACATCAACCTTACTAGATGGCCCATGTCATATTAAGCTTGGGGAAATTTGGCAATAAAATGAGTCGTGGTTACAAGGAAACCCAGCCAGGTGCATTCACAGAGGGAAATGGTGAGTCTGAATGTTTTCTGATGAGCCACAAACTTGATACATCACACATCTATGAAATTACATATAGTTCTTAATTGAATCATTCCAAATCAAATCAGGAAAACACAACCAGAATTACAGGAAATACTGGGATCTTGGGCAAATTGCCTTCAGTGTCTGCTCTCCGTTATGCTATCTGTAAAATACAATCGATAAATATAACCATTAAATAAATGCAAAAACATGATTAGTCCGATTCTTAAACAGAAAAAATTAGGCAGGGACTTGTTTGGTGTCATGTGTCAGATACCTGCTTTGCACTACATTGCAACTATAATACAATTGCCGAATGCTGGAGAGGCAGGAAAATGGCAGTTGGAAAAGCACATTACAGGCAAACAAATTGAATGTAGAAAATCCTTAGATTTGCATATACACAATTATGATTTGTATCAGCTTTCCCTCCATACATAAACTGAAGTAACAAAATACATAAAAACAAATTGTGAGGACTTAAGGAGGAATGTCTTAACCCAGAGCTATGAACTGAGAACTGCATGCAGAAAAAAAGTCCTCTGCACCTCAGTTTTCAGTTAGTTTGGCAAAGCCCACATGACAGGAGTGATGCTGCAAGTAGGCACCAAAGAATAATTGAAGAGAAAGATGTGAGATCACAGGTTTTTCCTGTGGTTATAAAACAGTATTAAAAGCAAATGAAATAGGAGAGGCTTGAAGAGCACTAAAGATTCTAAGACTGGTTGGAAAGAACTACTTAAAAGTAGTTTGAAGCTGTGGTTTGAAATATTTAATATCTATAGAGGCATCTGTTCCAAACTTCGGAGGGTTAACTCTAAACTTCTTCTGCAGGCTATATAAACTGAGTTCTGTGTTAGAAACCCATAGACAATTATTTTATACTAAACATTAAAACCTCTAATACAAGACATCTGTTGGAGTTATAGAATGTCCTGTAGCTCTTTGAAATGTATAAATTTGCTTTGGTCATTATGGTCATACCTAATATGTTTTCCCAATATCACATATGATTGTGTGAAGGGCTTTGAAATGAAAGATGCCATGTAAGTGCAAAACATTTCTGCAATACACTAAACTTAATTTGGACATGCTATAGTAGGATGGCTCCTTTATTGAGACATCTGCTAGGAAACTGATTTGGCCAAATCACAGTGAGTGATAATGAGTGCTGTTTAATCAAGACAGTATTAACATAAATTTTAACTTGTGTCAAGTAGCGTAATGGTAAATTACTGAATGTTAAATAGACATGGAATTTTACACTCTGGTCTTTCAATAAACAAGTTCTTGAGTGAACTAAAATGTACAGTTTCTTCAATGTGCAGTCAAAAAGGGCTAGATACAACCAGAAAGAGTTGAAGTCAAGCAATGCAAGACTTGAAATCATAAACTTCTTTTTCAATTTTAAAAAGGTTCAGTACTTGAATGCTCTTCATCTTTGAACTAAATACAAAATCTTTAATATGAAAAATACATCCAAATATGCTTATAATTAGAATGTAATATGAGGTATTTTAATTAATTTCTGGCTTTTGTACACATATGACATTTCTAACAGCTTTTTACATTTTGTATGGGTAAGCGTCAGTGGATTTCTGGCCTTAGCACTGTAAAAATGGCTATAAACAACATGTCTTTCCATGATAACTCCAGATTATGTGGTTTCATCCATCAGCCATTGATTTTGCCAGTCAACACATGCACTTACTATTTGTCACAGAGAAATGTAAAACTTCTGGCACCCTGATGCAAAACTACTAGGAACTAAAATACCGATGGTGAAGAGCCACCACACTCTGACATCAAGCAGAAGCCTTTATGCAAAAGCATAACACAGTGACAGATACTGCTTTAGATATTCATTCTTAAAGGAAGGGAGATTCCCAAATCCAATATTAATAATATAATTGACTTGTCTGAATTTTAAATTAAATGGAATTTTAAATTATTCCATGACATACTCAGTTAGTGAGTGTGTTAAGAGCAGAACAGCACTTACTACAATGTTCCCTAGAACATGCAATTCCTAAGAAAGGGACTAGGAGTAAAGGAGACAAAAAAGTATCACAGGGAACAGCTCAGTACTACAAATTATATGCTCTGCAGGAAAACATGACAATTTAGCTCTTAGGACCAGGATACTGGGGAGGAGGCAAAATAAAACGGCTGAAAAAATAAAGCAATTGCATTAGGCACCCACATAAGAAGATACTGCTTTCTTAACTACAGATGAAAAAAGTCAACCCCAGCAAGATACCAATATCAAACCATATGCTTCTGTTCTCACCCATGTTTAAATGATAAGAAGAAGGGACTGATTATGGAAATATTTCAAATATTGAAACTTTCTTAGTCCTCCAGGCAGCAGATGTTGAGACTGGCATGTGTAATTCGGTTTGAAGGGAAGTGTCTTGCTACCGATAGGAGGTACCATGCACAAGAGGTGACTTAACATTTACTTCCTATTTCAGTGGAGTGGTTAAACGTAACACTTCCCTTCCCCACAATGCTAGGATGAATGCTGTGACAGAAGAATAGGTTTCTTAAATGTGACACGCACACGAAAAGTCTTTATGAGCAGGCGGACTGAAGAATGTACACCTGGTTTCATGCTGTGCATGAACACATGCATGAAGTGGACATGGGTCCTGCATGATTACAAAAGAACATGCAAAGGGCTAAAATGATCGTTGCTAATGTTCCAGTCCCAGGCCTTTCATGTGCAGAGCTCAGAAAGAACCATGACTTTCAACACAATCATTTTGTTAACACTAAACCCCACAATTAAGCAGGACTCGTTCCTTACACTGTCACTTCATAAACACACTGACTCTGCCAAGAGTCACACTCTCCCCATCCTATTCTTTCCACTCTTGACCTGTGCAAGCTGAAATCTCAATAGGGGACACGAAGGCCAAGCTTTTCCACAGGTCTAATTCTCAAAGCAACAGCCACCTTGAGGGGGGGGGGGGGGGGGGGGGAAAAAGGTGGTTGNNGGGGGGGGGGGGGGGGAGCGAAAAGAAAGTGTGCTGTTGCTGTGGAAACAGAGCACAAAAATACTGCTATTAGATTAGGTAGCTCTCGGAGGATCAAGCACACTGCTGAACAGTTACTGGAACTTCCACTGGCAAGCAGGAAGGGTTCAGACGGGGAACAGAGTCAGCCTGGATGTCTCCACCATCTCCCAGATTTCAGGGGATCCAGGACAACTTAACAAAAGTAAGTCCCTCACTACGCTTGGTGAGGAAAGGTATCTTTTATGTGAAAACAATTAGTATTACATGAAGGCCTGAAACAGGGAAGAGGACAAATTGCACAGCTTGCTTAAATTCTTGACAGATGTATTAATACAGAATCCAGGACGTAGTGTTTAACAGTGGACTGCGGAAATGCCTGGGCCTGCCCCAAGCATTTACAGGCTGAATTCAAAAGCAATGCTGGTGAATGGTAAAGAAGAAAATTAACCTACATCCTAGTAGAGTTCTTCTGTTCCTTGCTCCCTAAGAGATGAAAAGAAAAAATAGAATGTGATATTAACATAATAATTAACACAAAAAATGTCTGAATTAAGACCACATGGGCAAACTCAATATCAGACTACTCTAACTTCCGAGTGACTTGACTTTAAAATCATCCTTGTGCATAAATTTACAGTTTTGTTCCTCTCTCCATTCCCTTTGAGGTCCCCTAACTGTGTAAGCTGTTCACACCCTGAACTAGATAAACTGTATGTGACTAATACAAATCAGTCAGAGAGAACACTGGAGTCAAAAAGTGTTAACCAGAACACCACATACCCAAAAGCCAGCTCCAGGTTTTCAGGAAGAAAAGAATTGCCAAGTGTCAACATTTAGAACTCCTTGTAGTAGCAAAGATAGGTGAAACCAGCAACCAGTAGCTATGTGATACTCTAAACCACTGATTTTGCTAGGACATTTTAAACATCAGACAGAGATGGCAGGGGAATCCGACAGATTAGAAATTTGTTTAGTTTATCAGTGCTACAATGCTACCAGACATTAATTCCCACAACTCTGAATCTTCTACCCTTCCTTCTCATCCCTGCAAAACATCTCATATTAAAAGAAACTAGACATTGGCAAGCTAGAAGAATGATTTATTTTACAAGGGTGTTGTGAAGCTTAATTCATGTTTGTAAAGCCCTTTGTATTGTGCCTTTCATCTACTGTGGGAACCTCACAGTATTATCAATAAGGTCTTTTCTACAGTAGAAAGGCTTTGCTAAAATAGCTATACTAGCAAATCTGCCTAGTCGAGCTGTAGTTTACACACGCAAAAAAGTTATTTTGCCAGAACAGCTAATACTAGTTCCCTGAAAAAACATGCTATACTGGCAGAAGCACAATTTTGGTGGTATCTAACTGGATCTAGCATAGAATATTGTACGTCAACTAAGGGTGATTTCTACAGAATCATAACAAAACACAGTTACACTGGCAAAACCTTGAAGGGTAGCTCTGACCAACATATTTCAGAGACTGCAAATGAAGGATGTGTATTTACTACTTTCACACTACCAAGCCTCTGCGTTCATTTATTCATGCGAATGAGTTAGAATCAACAGGGCCCTCTGTAAAGAGATCCCTTTAGGAGCAAATGCATTTGATTTTAGTATTTTATACAAAATAATTGTTGGGTTATTTTTTTCCTTTAGGAACCAAAAAGCTAATAAAGACAGTTAAGATAAAGCCTTGGTCAGATATATTCTGCCAAATAGAAAAGAACAGGATACTAACAGCACTAGAAGGAATGCCTAGAAACTACTTATGCAACCGCAAAGAACATAAAATGTGGTACAAGAAACTAGTTCATGTGACAGTCATTTTTAACTGTGCTATTATTTTCTACTCAAGACCCCAGTTTTCTCACTCAAGTTTAAAACAACATCAAATATCCAATTGTTATTTGTCTCCTAACAAAGGTGGAGAGGTGCCATCATGCCAGGTTCCCAAATGACTACTAGCCATTTTTTTCTAGCTGTGTTTAGCCTTATTCTAAGCTGCTCAGGGCGGTAGCCTGCAGCTACCAGCAGTAGTGCGTTTACATTTTGCCTTTCAACGTTTCCGAATCTTACTAGAAGTCTGTAGCAAATCTTATCACCTAAGGGTTTGCTTACACAGGGAAAGGAAACTCATCTGTCTCACATCTCTGGAAGGCTTTTCTCCAACAGATACCTGTATTTATTTTAGAAGGGGGTCTCTCCACATCCATCTGCAGGAGCACACAATTTTCTAACATCCACAGCACCAAAGCTGTGCACTACACAGTAACACATTGGCAGAACCATATTTCAAATCTGTGGTGGGTTACAAACTGGCTAAACATTTTCCCACAAACTGACTCAGATCAGACATGTCTGAATCTGGAATGGAGCTCAAAATCCACGGACAGGAATTGCCATAGTTAGGGGAAATAAGCTACTTAACAATATGGAAATTTTTTTTTCCATATGAAAAATGGTTTCATTAACAAAATTTAAACAGGTGTATTCAGTTGCTTTCCACTGAAAAATAAAGTTAAATCTACTTTAAAGGAAAACTAAACATGGAACTCAATCTTCTCTGCTATTGAGACAAAGTAGAAAAAAGACTAGCTACTGTAAATTAATCATTAACCTATTATTTACTGACATAGCACTATAGAATACACAGCCCGCATACCAGGACTACTTGATGTGCTGTTTTGTAACACTTAAGAATTATTTATGTGACCTCTGAAATGATAAGCATAATAATAAGCAGAAATTTATAATTGCTACGTGTTCTCTCAGTCAGTGATGTACCTGTCTATGTAGCACGAAGAACAGCAGCAGCCTAAGAACCAGACTTGACAGTTCTGGACTAGGCTTAAAAAGAACAAGGTTCAAATGAGAGCCAAATACAAGAAATCTTTTTGCCTATTGGCTAAGCTGTAGACCAAAGCGATAGCACCAAAAGGCTAGGCTTTCTTGTTTCCAGTTAAGAAGCACTTTCTTGTCATGAGCGTGTTAAAAAATGCCAGATCACGTTTCCTTTTTCCACTAGCATATATTTTGCATGTAAGCAGCTGTTCCTAAACAATGAGAGTTAGATATTAACACTTCATACAACATGAAAATTTATGTCACGACCTTCTTTCAAAAATTATAAAGACATTTACCCCGCTAGCTCCGTGCCATAGGCCAGACAGCACTCAATTTGCTGAACCTACAGCTCAGCAACCATGAACCCCTCCATCCTCCATCGGTATCACAAGAAGGTTTGCATGAAAATAAGGACAGAATATGGCCGTTAGAGAGTAACTACATTTCTATCTGGAAAAGTTCATTCTCACCTTTGGGATACTCAGCAGCAAAATTTAAGGATAACCATCATTAAAGGCAAGGCTATCTTGCCCCATTGTTTCTTCCCATTCCATTCACTTCTCTGTTTTAGCTCCTTGCCATCCCTTCTTAACTGTCATCTGTCTTTAGCCTCTGATCACACTGACAGATCCCTCAGTTTCTTCCCAGGAAGAGAGCTCACAGGGAATTTGCAGGGTTCAGAGCATAACCTTTTTGTGTGCCCTGGGTCCTGCCAACACAAAACTGCTCCCTTGCTGAGCACGTCCTGGCAGTGAAGTTTAGCTAAAGCATTTGGAGAAAAAGTCTAGGAGAAAATATGTGGAGGCTGAGGCCGGGCTTCCCAGTGAAAGGTCACTTACTCTGAAACATCCTTCCATCACTGACAAAGATATCCCACATTTATCATTCTAAAGTTCAAGCACATTTCAAGGCCAACTTTGTTTCTCTTAAGCAAAAATGGAAGAAAAGGCATACACTCAAGCTGAGGCTTTTTTCCTCTTAGTTTTCTGGAATTTGTAACTGCTCCAAACTTTCTACAGGGGTAGAAATAAAGTGTAAAGCATAGAAACAACCGTTACTCAGCATGATCAGCTGCTACACTGAAGCACGAAGGCGCAACCACAAAAGAAATGCCCAGTTAAATGATGAGGAGCTCACTTCTACTCAGAGACAGCTGAAGCACCCTGAACAGTATGGAAAGACTGAGGCTACATGTTTTCAGCAAACTCACACAAATAAGCCCAAGCTGTTGCTTTTGACCTTTGATGCCCTCCGTGATTTGTGTCCTGAACCAGTAAGATCAGGAAAAAGTCTAGGACAGGTTAAAGATTTAGCCAGTAAAGAGCATTTACATCTCAATGATGAACTTCCTAGTTCTAACAGAATGGAGGTTCACTGACTTTCAGAGCATGCTAGGGCTTATGTATTCAAAATTTCTGGGGATGATTGGAGGAAGGATAAATACAGAGGAACAAAGTATTTAGTTTTTTGATGTGTAGGTTTTAGAGCTCTCAAATCATCTGTACAGATGAAGTTTAGAATTAGACCTAACTATACCTAAAGACACGTATTGTAAAGGAACACCACAATTTGCAGAATTGAAGCTATACTAATTTCGCACAAAGGGCTGCAGTACAATCAATATCCAAAATTTCTTGCATATTGGGTATCATTTAAAAAGTGAACCATAAGTCCACAAAAATTTTTACAGTAAAAAAGGCAAACAGAAAAAGCAGAACTCGGGGAAATCAATCAGCCTGTCTAGGAATCCATTTGTGCACGCTGTTTCTTTGAATGTAAAACATAGGCTTCAAATACAGCTGCACCTATTTCATAATTCACATCTTCATCACCTGACTATAAAGGCAGCGTAACAGTCTCTACTTACACACAAGGTATCTATGACAAACCATCAGTCCTAATTGAGGAAAATAGATTATAGACACAATGTTTGTATAATTAACTGCCTTTTGGCCTCTGAGAAACGGCACTGAAATTCCAATTTGTCCTCATTTTAACATATGTCTGTATTTTAACATAACGAACATATTTGGATGCAGTTTTATCACTTCTTTCACAAAGGAAAAGAGCAGTCACTTTTCAGCTGAATATGGATCTGAAAAATGTTACCTTAAGACTGAACATGCAAGACACTGTAAATGCAGGTGCTTCCTCCACCAAAATGTTAACACTTTTAACACTGCTTTTCCACAAACATTTTATTTATAAACAATTCTTTCATACGAAGTTTTTCTTGAAAGAGCTGTAAACCAAACAGTTGAAGATCAAAATTGCACGATGTGTGTTGAATTTCTCCCCGCTTTCCAGAGGATGTGTCAGAGCTGGTGTCTCGCACAGAAGTACAGAAGAGTACCTCTAAACCTGCAGACAGATCCACGAAAATTTGTAATGTGATCTTATAACATCTGATCCTAAATTTGAAAAGGTGAAGGAAAACAATCAATGCTGGATAAGTTTCATATAATCATCTGAATGGCTCTATTGTCTCTTTCGTCACGCTAAAGTTTGCTTTGTTGTTGTTTTCGTCTTTGCTTTTAAAATAGCCTCCTGCAGCTCTAAGCTAAAGATCTTCCTGGAGCTTCTATGCGACAGCTGCAGTATCTTAGCCATCTGTTTAATTTATATTTGCTAATGCAGCTCCTGCTGTTTTCAACTGACAGCTTTTTTCTCTCTTATTACCCCCACACGGGAAATCACTGCACTTGCCAAAGTTTCTCTGTCGTCTCAGATGTCAAATCAAGTCTGGTGACAAAAGGTGATGAATGAGGCTCCTATCCACCTCCCTTTTGTTTTGTTAAAATTATGAAAATCTGTAAGGGGTTTTTATGTTATTTCATTAAAGAACATTATAAACAAAAAGAAAGGAAGGAGTACAGAAACAAAGAGGGAGATAGTAAAGGGAAATCATACCCCCTTCCTCTCAACATGGCACTTCTGTGGGAAGGTTGAGGCTGGAGGATCTCCAAGAGACTCTCAAAAAGCAGAATATCCATTCCATATCCATTCACTCAAGCCATGATTCACCCTCTTCAGTCATCTGTGCCCACCTACCAAGCTTAGGGTTTGGCTGACTGCTGGCTTTCCCTTGCAACCAATGTGTCGCCTAACTTTTCTGGAGTGCTCTGGATCGCAGAAGTGTTCACAATTCAATGGGAAGTGATGGAGCCCCAAGGCCCACATGTTAAAATGCCAGAAGTTAGTGCCATGCTGTAAGGCCTCCTGCAGGAAGGTGCAGGCCCTGCACTCCGCGCTGAGACACTGGACAGAAACACAAACTGGTTCCTGAAACAGCAGTCAGCCTTATACAGCAAGCACAGATGTTACTGTCCCTGTAACTCCCCTTACAGCATGATAACAAGACGATTAAAGAGTCTATCCCTGCTGAAAGGTGACATCAGCTTTAATATAAAACTTTGAAATTTAACTTAGATACCCCCGTCCTGCTTAAAACCATATCAACTGAATCACAGTGAGATCTGCAATATCTGTCCCAGGTGATGCAACACTCTTACGTTATACGGACCGCATTTCAGTGACTAGCCCCAGCCCAGAAACAGGTAGACACATTAAACACAAAGAGCTGCACACAAACCAAACCCAGAAGCATGACCACTCTTCCATTCTAAATTCCCCCTTTCAAAACAACTTTATCAGCTGGAGGGGCACACAGAAACATGAAATAGGGACTTCCCAAAGGGCTGGAAGATGTGTGCTTTCTGGTGCCAGAGAGAGCCCAGCACAGCAGCTGATAAGCAGCAAGCAGGGATGCACGTTTGAGGGAATACTTGGGAGACAAATCATAATCTCTTATTACCACAGTTCCCAAAAGATGATGATGAGAAATTAACTCTATTGTTCTGACACTCTAGAGTTGGCTCCAGCTCCTAAACATCAAAGCAACCCATAGGATGGAACTTGTGACAGCTCCCTATCTTGTGCACAATCATCCCACCGAGCTCTGGAGAATAAAGTCACTTGAAGCAAAACGAACATTTTTGCTTTTGAAAGTACAGCAAACTAGTGCCAAAAATAACTACTTGTGTACTCTGGAGAAGGCTACTGCTCCATCTCCACATCCCCACTCCTTGAATAATTGAGGTACAAAAAGTTGATCTTTGAAGAGCATATTGAACAAAACAAAAAAGCTAAGAAGAATAACCTAGAATATCCTTAGATTTAATATACTAATAGCTACACCATACATGAGGACATTACATCCTGTCCTAGCCATGAGATTTTGTCCAAGAGCCAGACAAATCACCTCTTAATTTTCACTCTCTATCTCAGTCTTTCTGTCCACAAACATATGTAAATGTTGACGTACTTAACTATAGTACTATTATACAGTCCTATAGGCTGGATGCCCAACACAGATTCTAACGCTTTTATAGCTCAGTGCTAATACCAAGGGGGGAAAAAAAAATCACCTCAAGGAGTACACAGGCCTGAAAACCCGAAGAGTTACTACTCAGCTTCAGTTGATTACTTGTACTTTATGGCATTTCATAAGTAACACAATCAAGAAAGCATAAAATATTAAATTATAATAACGTAGATATACATTAATGTCCCAAGTCACTGCAGATTTGTTTCTTATGACTTTTCATCAACATATTGAACCAAAGACCCACAAAATATGACTCCCGGTGTCTCTGTCTACCATGCTACCCAGACAAAATTATCCTTTATATCAATTCTTCCTTACCTCAAGAAGCATATGTGCAGCCTGAGAAAGAGCTGTGTTGTACCAGATGCAGACTGAGTGAAAACACCATGAACCTGGGGAGAGAAAAGTTTTGTATAAATATATGTACCTGACAGTGTAAGGCAGTAAAGCTTTCCAAACTGCAAACGTTCTCCAGCCAGGGTGTCTGATTCACTTCAGTACCTGAAGCACTGCAAGTTTTCAGCTCAGGAAATTAAAGTAGTGCTGATTTTAGTGATTCCTTCAGCCAGGAATGGGAATAACTGAACTGATTAGAAATTATCTAAAGTTGCAAATAGAATAAAAAGATTAAAGAAGAACTGCCAAGTTAGGCATACTGGTCTTATCTTTTTCAGCCAGATTTTTTTGTTTTCCTCCATCCTCCTGGGTAAATAAGAATTATCGAGTGTTACTTTGTCTAGCCTCTGGTCAAAAGCTCCTGAAGGGAAGAGGAGGCTTAGCCACGTGCTGTTGCTCAGTTACACATTTATTGTACCTGTTAAGCACAAAGGCTAAACCGCGGACTAGGAAATCCACAGGATTCCAGCTGAAAAGAGCAAACCAGTGCACAGTGAGGTGCTCTTCGAGGTGAGCAAAGATGCCTTGCACAACACGACAGGACACTACTGAAGACTCGGCATAACTAATGTTGCAAAACCAGGTGCAGGAAACAAAAACTTCAGTGTAAGATGGCAACAGATTTTACAACTAACAAACTGGGTTAATTTCTTCTCTGTAGACTACCACAGCCCAAGGACAGAAGAATACTTTTCTACCCCTTAGGGGCAAATGCCAAGTAGATGTTAGCATTCCTTCCTGTGTGAGGTTACATTCTGGTAAGTAGTGTCTCCACACACACCTCCTTTTGGATGCCTTTTCACAATTTGACAACTTAATATGTAAGGGGGAAAAACCTGACACTTTTTACCAGAAGAAAATTTGCTTTTTTTTTTCATAAAATACCTCTACTATACAACTTCTTAGCGTGTGCAAACCACACAGGCCTACAGGCTTTCCTGGAATCAGAAAATAAAAAAGCACCTTTGCTGTTCGTACTACAGAGATAAAAGATACCTCAATCTGAGTACGTTTGTTTTAGGAAGAAAGCCATTATTCAAGGGTAGATGGATTTAGCAGCAGAGTCAGGTACAGGACTATCTGCCCTCTCAATCTTTTCCATAAATGTTCTGAACATTGAGCATCCCAGGAGAAAACATCTGAACTAAACACTTTACTCTTAGCTTGGTCAGACAGCACTTGATACAGCCTTCAACCAAGCATTAACAAACGAAGTCAGCTTTCCATTGCCCAGGATAACGGCGGATGGGAATAGCCAGACAAGGGGAAAACGCCGAGCACAGAAACCCTGCTGCATAGAGGCAAAAGCCCAGCGTGTCTGCACGGTGCTTTGCAGCGCTCCATGTTCTGGGAATACTCTTAGCTGGAGTACAGAGGCAGCCCCATAAGAAACCCCAGCTGATGAATCTCTCAAAGCTGAAAGGATCACAGTAGGTGTAATACGTTACGCTTTCACCAGTTACCCCTCCAGAACTGCTGCTATCATCAGCTCCATGGCTCTAAGTCTTGCAAAGCTAGAGCTTCAGCCCAAATCTGCAAGTTGTGGATCCCAGCTGGCTCCTGAACGCTCCTCCAAAGCCGGCTTCCCAGCATCCCATGTTCCAGGAGCACAAAGCAGAGACATTAGCAGTGGCTCTGAACAAAGCTGGCAAAGGCTCCGCAGGTGAATTAGGTCGGGGTCTGAACTATGCAAAACCTATGTACTACTTCCAGGTCTGAGCCTGGGATTTCTGTATGGATAACTTGTTACCTGAATAATCTACTCAAAGAAAATACAACATTAGCTATAAAAATTAAACAGAAGAAAGGCCAATTTTAGTGCCTACACTGTAATTCAGAGGTCAAAAATTAACCGATCATACTTAAAAATGCTATTTGCAACATCCCCCATACAGGGTTTGAAATCCTGTCCTCTAAAGTTTTGCCCATGTGTATTCCTCTTCACTTTGCAGCATCCTCAGGCATTCCCCAAGAGCCACTTCTGCAAAGAGTATAAAGATGATACTCTCCACAAAATCAGGCTTGACTCCCTAGGCTGTCCAACACACGCAAGTAATATACTTAGTTAAACAAGACTGTCCATACATACACAGCACTTCAAAACCAAACCGTTACTGACCGTAATACTCACCACCCTCAACCTTAACTCCGAGCCCCAACAAATAGGCCATAGCCTGCTCCAAAAAGGCTAATGATAGTTTACTTTAAGCAGAGGCAACAGCTTTCAACAAACTCCAAAGAATTTAAAAGTTTCACCTTCCAGAAAACCAAGGTTTGTTGTTCATCTGCACTTTAGGTGCCTAGATTTAAAATGAAAAGGCAAGTACAGCTGCTCACAGCTGATAAGGCCTCCTGCTACTGGCATCTATTTATATCCATGATCCAAAGTAAGAAACCCACATATTTTAAACAACTGAAGCAACTGTTAGATAAAATATGGAAATGGGAAGATGGAACTAGAAGCCACCTCCTTTACTATCTAAATCCCTTCCCCATAAATCAAGAAAAAGCACATTCGGGTGAAGGTAGTAAAAGATCCATACTGTCTCTGAAGATCAACTGCCAAAGCAGAGAATCTCAAAAACAATTTCCAAGTTAGTACATGATGGCAACTCCTGACAACGTCTTGTCGGCTCCCATCTGAACACTGGGGCTAGCACCTCTGCCAAGCCAGTTATGTCTTTTGACTGGGGTCACCCAACACGCTGTGTTGTGTACAGGCATCTTCTGCTGCTCAGGAGCAGAGGCATTGCAGAACAATGTATGGGAGCAGGGATTTAGTGTTTGTTTTAACCTCACGCAACGCCTGATTTGTGGGTTTACAAGGCATAGATGGAAAGACAAGCTAAAGTCTCAGGAAATAAGGAAGAGGTAATCGGTCCTATGGGGCTAGGCCCAAGGAAGAGCAAATTTGAGAAGACAATGAATGACGATGGAACAGAAGCGTGCTTCCACCTATGGCCATGATAGCTTGGCCCAGAGCTGATGTTACTCCTACAGATGACACTCTGCCCAACTGAGTCTGAAAACCCCTGCATAAGAGGACATCACAACTCACACATACACAGTTATTATACTGCATTGAGATACTGCTTATCGGAGAAGAAACTGCAGTTTGTGCTGTACTCATCTGCAACATACTGCTCAGCGTTCAGTCAGTTATCCAAAGGCGTATTACAGAGGAGGGTTAATAGCTTCAGGGTACAGTTCCACAAGGACCAATATGTTAGCGGCTACCAGCAAAAAAAGCAGACCCACATCCCTGGCTATTCACAGCACACTGATCCAAATAACTAATCCACCAAAAAATTATTATCAGTGGGTCAGATTTATGAGCTGATCGAATGCACCCTACAGCTGCTTGATTGCAGGAACTGAAGCACGACAGGAATGCCACGACTGTGGCAGATGAGAGCAACACTGACCTTTCCGGGAGATGCACGGTCTGAGATCACCTTTCACAGAACAGTATCTGTATTGTACAGACTAGAGGGGAAGGCAGGGGATATAGAGGCTGGCTAGAGAATGGCCTAGTCCATTAGACCACATCTTTGTGTGTGTGTCAAGTCCTAAATCTCAAGAATCACTATGCAACTGAGACACTGGTTATTTCCATCTAGGCTTTTAAACTGTAAAATGGTAACGAACTTTGAATATATTCTAGGATTCAAAACCCCGAACAAGAGTGAAATACAAGCAGCATTTTCAAAAGCTCTCCATAGTGTGCCCTCCTGTTTCTTCTACAGTGTCTCTCTGATGCAAAAAATTGTAACTTTTATTTAAAACAGAAGCAAATGCCACTTTCAAATATCCCTTCCCCTGCTTCTCTCCTTTTTCCTCTACTGATAGAATAAAAATGCAGTATCACAGCTGGGGAAGAGCAGTACAGAGCCAACAAAAGATAACCAGACCGGGTGGAGAGGGATGTATTGGTACAGAGTGCTACAGCTCTGGAACAAGACGAAAGGAGAGGATTTCACAAGGACAAATCTGAAATAGCCAGCAGCTGGCCTTGAGGCATACACCACACAAATCCATCCAATTACAAGGGACATCCCCCATGCTGCACCCAAATTTGACTCCATCCCACACTAGTTTGCTATTTCTAGTCTTTATGGTAAAACTGACATCAAACACCTATTCAGAAACCCAAGGTTAGACGGAATAGTATTTAAATTAGAGATTAATCCCACTTCTCATGTCTCCTGCACTATATTTTATTTTACAATATTTCCATTTTGATTCCGTGTTCCAAATTTGGGTTATGGCAAAACAACAGGAACTTCAGTTGCTATGCATAATGTAAAATAAACAAAATAAATAAAAAGTCTCAGCTCTGAGAATCCAATGCTCTACATTTATAGATAATGCAACCACCAATATTATGTGCATGATGTTTAGGCACAAAAAAACAGGCAGAAAATCAGTCTCAGAGGCTGACCAAGGTAATTTTAAGTGTACAGCATGCCAGATGCAACAGAGTGACTTGGACAGGGATTACAGGCAAAAGCAAACGCACAGTACCTGAAATTGTCACATTTTTTCCAGTCAAACCCTCACAAGTATTTGGCAATTATTCAAATCTCCCCATCCCCGATGAGCAGTAATATTGCACATCTGAGTCTTCTAACTAGCAGCCACACAGTTTGTGGAGCAGCCGCTCTGCCAGGTGAGGGGAAATGATCGCCTGTTGTGCTGACCTAGCACAGAAACACATTTTGTCTCAGCTGGAAATTGTTCTTACACAACCAGTGCTCTCAATACACTGGAAAATAGCTTAGATACCTGATATCATAGATTTTAATACTCTGACTGTGGATATGGCCATCAAAATCCCCACTGCCTCTCATTCCTCACACACTTAATACGTTGATTTAATTATTTGCCTGTAATTCAGTTTACATTTTACAGGAGGCAAAAGGTAGAGAGATTCCAGTAAATGACACTTGAGATAAGAGAATGAGCAACTGGAGAGCATGATGCTCATTCTTTGCATATAGACCAGCCTATAATAAAGGGCTTAAAAATTCACTTGATCAGAGCAGGTAGGAAGCCTTGGCAAAAGCTAAACTAAAATTAATTTTCCAAAGTACGAATCAGTGAAGAGCTGTCTTCGTAAATCTGTGGACAGACAGCTTCAGGCTGCTGCTGCGCTCGAGGCTTTTTCCCCAGCTGCAGTGAACAAAGCTTTGCCCGTCCTCACTGACTGGGGCACCAGGCAGCAGGGACAGGAGTGGAGATGAAGCAAACCAGTTCCATCAGTTCCATCCTGCACCGCCTGGGAAAGCTCTGAACGGAAACCCAGGCCCTGATCGCTGAGAAAAAGGTGAAGTAAAACATCTAGCAAACAGAAGGAGGTTTAGAGCTAGATCTTCCTCCAGCTGCCTCTAAGTAAAGAGCAGCCAGGAGGCTTTAGGGCAAGATAAGAAAATGACAGGCTCTGGCTACAGTTCAGATGCGAAAGGAGGAGGGGAAAATGATGGTAGCGGAAGAGAAGTAGAGCAGGAAAAGACTGCAGGGAGGAACCAGCACATTTATGGAAGAGGTAAGCTGTAAAAAGAAAGGGCCAGACAGACAGAAGTCCCACAAAACACTGGGAAAATACGGAAAACAATTTAGATACCCTAATAGCCACTAAGGGACAACTTGAATGAAACAAGAATAAAAGACAAAACCGAGGGATTACAAATCATAACCAAAAGAAGAAAAGTCAAATTATCCAGCAAATTTTCTAGTCTTAGTGCAACAATTCATTAGATCAGTATTTTTCTGCAGAATTAGTAACTTTTCTACGTGATCAAGCACTCTTTGTCAAAGATGAGACAATGACAGACAACAAGAAAGTTAGAATAATACATTTGACAAATTTATTTTACTTCCCTTCAAACCAGCTGTAGCATTAATTGAGATGTCATTTAAATATATTAACAAGAAAGTTAGCTAGCAACGTGTTCCAAGGGCTTAATGAGCAATACAGAATTACTCCGTTCCTGTATGCCACAGCAGGCACGTCAGTAAGGTGCTCTTCAGCCCCCCTAGTTGCTGGATACAGTATCACTATCTACCCGTGTTCCTCATGCTGTCAATTTTTGTCCAAAAATACCATTTATGCATAATGTTACTTCCTAGGCTCAAAGATACCAGGCAGAGGGGCACAACAGACTGTCCGCATCCAAGGTCTTCTGTGCTACGTGACAGACGCCTCAGGATCGGCGATGCTTTATTGCCACAGAGGCTGCGGAAGCCTGAACAAATTCACTGATGGGAAAACACTGAGTCCGATGGCAGGGGACAATGCTGCCACTCTGGAATTCCTTCATTTTGCTGCATTTTTAAACCCAACTTATTTTTGAGGCTTAGGGAAGATGTTTCAGAAAGACCAGAGATTCAGAAAGCTTGGATTTGAATAAATAGTTGAAGTTGACATTAAATCACGTAACATTTGGGTGTTTGCATTTTGCTTTTAGTGTTTGTACTTTGTACAAGATAAAGGACAGGTCTCAGGTGTGGCAGGCTATTGGAGAATTCAGAAACAGTGAATTCAAGAAACAAACAAAGAATGAATATGAGAACTAGACTCTACAATCAAAACCTAAGGGAAAGGGCAAAATCTTCAGGATTTCTACAGCTGGAGAATTCATGGCATTTTGCCTTTCTAGAAAAAGATAAACAGTAGTATACTAATAAACCATGTCAGCAGCAACCTTCAGAATAGCAGAAAAAACACTGTAAGAGAACAATATGTACCAGGAAGGATCACTGGATTATAGAAGCCACCACCTAAGCACCAATTTCTGAAGCCAGGAGGTATTTCTAGGTATAATGAAGAAAAAAAAGTCAGCTTTGGTGGTTAATAGTACTGAACACAGTCTATTCATGAAAATCTTGGAACTCATTAAACATCTGAGTGACACTTTACAGAGTAGCAGTTACAAAACTGGTATTTTGCAACTCTGAATCTAAAATGAGTGGGACATTAAAAAATTTTCCAAGAATAATTTAGCCAAAGACCAGATGGAATGAAAGAGAGAAGCTACCAGAAGTGTCCAAACAATAAAATTTGTTGTTGTTGTTGTTAAGTCAGTCCAATTCTCATTAGGGAAAAACATAAAAACAAAACAAAAAAAAAAACCCAAATCAAGTAAAGGTCAATCTTGGTGGGGGAAAGAGAAGGAAGCACCTCAGACAGCAAAGTGAATCCAAATATATCCATGCTGAAAACTGGAAGATCTTTTTTAAGAAGTTGAAACCTGTCAGAAATACCCAGAAAAACTTTTGACAACCACTAAAATTATTAGCATAACAATCCTCACAAACAGAGTGGGAGAGAAAGATTGGAGATTTCATCTCATGCAAACTCACAAGCAGGTAGGAGTATAGTTTTTTCACAGAGAAGGCAGTATCTAAATCAAAAAACCCCAGCAGGTTAACAGAATAAATGGAAATACACATGCAAGCCTTGATGCTGATGCTGTTTCAGCTTACTCAAAATCAGCATGTTAAAACAGATGCTTACCCTTTCCCCTGTCCCTTACAAATGGTAACATGAAGCTCAGTGCCTGTGAAGAAGTTAATCCCAAACTACAGTATCATTCTGCGTCCCAACGGACTTCCCCCCCTTTTTCCTCCTCGTATTACTTTCTCTCAACTCCATCTGACATGGGTCATGCATTTATGGTAAAAAGAAGCTGTTTCAGTGGTGTGTTTTTGAAAAGTTTTTTGCAGTACTCCAGCCAACCAGCTTCAAACCAGGAAATCAAAGTCCTGCACATTATCTCATATGACTAAAAGTCACAGGTAATCAGGTCGCTATGTGTGCATCCCTCTAAGGAATCCCTAGCTTTGGGGACAAAAATACTACTAAAATCTTTACAATAAACTAATTAAAGAATGGGATGGTATATTTATACATATTTTGTATACCTGTATCTATTTTTATTTTGTATGTATTGACATGCACACATGCCTCTCTGATGCAGGAATTAAAAATTCCCTTTTAACATACCAGTGGCTGAAGAGCTAACATATCAGTATTTCGGAAGTGGCTTGCAGAACAGGAAAAGCGACAGCACAGTAGGAAAATTCCAGCAGGGAGACAACAATCCAACAACAAACAGGACATAAAGCATCAAATGGACAGTGAACTCTTGAGAAGCTAAGACAGATGCAAAAGCTGTTGGTGGTAGTGTGGAAAGATGTATTTGTTTAGCAAGCTTAGGAACATACAGAAGGTGTGGAAATATTTATCAGTGCAATGCTCTGAAAAGACATACTGAAAGAAAGAGTTCACAGTCAGCTATCATGCACAGCTTCTCAAAAGCATCCAGACCAAATTTCCAGATATGACCTTAAACAAATCGAAATGCCACCTGCTAAAGTATACCACCGGTATTCATTTCTGTGCTGGTACAGTCCTGGCACAGCGGGGTTTAGCAGAAAGCTCACAAAAATACTTCCCCTCTCCCAACAAGTATATGTTCATGGAATGCTTCTAGTTGGAAAAAATGTCTGAACTTAAATCCTAAAGCCATGAAATTTACTAACCATTACTTCCAGAAGCGAAATCCACACACCTATCAAACAATGCCAGGTATTCACTTCTCCCAAATTCTATTACGTGGTCATCAGTCAAAACAACTCCTCCAGTAAAAAGGACAAGCTTAAGCCTTTCTGCATAAGCTGAAAATTCTTCTGATCCCCTCTAAAACCATAGTTATCTTGCATGAAAAGTAATAAATCACAGCAAAGAAATATTTTCTGTGTAATTTTACAGTGCTATTGTTTTGATTTTTCTGCTTTGTAGCTCCATTTCATGCACTTCAGCAGTATCCCCAACAACACATTTCAACCCTAGGCCTGTCAAGATCCATGATTCCACATATTTGTTATTAAAAGGTACGTTATTCAGAAAGCTGTTTTGACACTGCACTAGTAATACCGTGCGTAGGCAACCAGTGCATGTGGGGACTGTTAGAATCCCACTAAACACAGACTCTCCCGCTAACTTCAGCATTGCAGCCAGGAAATGGGGCAAGGCAGACTGCAGCAAAGAAATGCCACTTCTCGAGTGACATGGCACTAAGATGAAGCCTAAAAGAAGTATATACGACAGAAACAGCTTCTGCTAAAGCATGCATTGTATTCATTCATTCCTTACCTTTCCCTTTGCATTGCAGAGGCTACATCACCCCTTGAAACACAGTGATAAGCAGGAGCAAGTCTCGTACACGAATCTTTCTTTCCCTGGGTGCTTCGGAGAAGCAGGAGCGTTCACTCAAGTGAGCATTCATGCCTCAGCCAGCTTGAGGACAAGGCTCTGCACCGAAGTCCTTAAGACCTTCTCACGGCTGCTGATTTCATCCACGGAACTGAAAGAGCATCTCAGCAGGACACTGCCAGCCGCCTTTTCAGCTCCCTCTCGCTGACTGCCAGTCTCTGGCAAGTGAAATGTCAAGAACCAGGCAGGGGCGGTGTTTGGAGAAGGAGGGATAAGAGATTCTCACCATCCATCAACCTCAAAACCTATTCAGCCGACAACTTGAATAGAACTGGCATTTCATTCTCCATGGTAACAAGAGATGGAAGGAGGTTGGAAAGAGAGAGAGAGAGCGCACGCAGACGGACCCGGGAAAATCTGATGTTGAAGAAGCAGGGAAAAGTTGTAAACTTTGCAACTTCTCTTTGCTGTGCAAGTTGCATGTAGAAAAGGGAAAAGCCCTTTCCTTGCCTGCACAGTTCCCAAGACAAGCTGTCCCACAGCCACAATGAGATGCCCTTTCTGTGAGCAGTACATTGACGTGAGGAGAGAAAATCCCATATTCTGCACCAGTCCTTCCCAAAGGAAAGGCAAATGCCTCTCGAACACTGGGAAGTAGGGAAAGATGCAGATTATTGCCCCACAGAAAACAGAACTGCCTGAAAGGGAAAAGACACCATCATTCCCTGTACACCACTTCATGTCTACAGATCGAAGCCACTGATGCCGACTCGGTCTGTGTGCCAGCACTGACCACAAACTGGAGCAGAGAATTAGCATTAGCCCCCTTTCCTGCTTTGCACCTTGGGTGGAAGTAAATGTTTGTTACTTCTATTATGCTGAATCATACAGACAGAAGTGAATCACACAGAGAAACGGGGTATTTCTTTTTTTTCCCCAAGGCAGACCAAAATGAAACATGGAAGCAGCCAGACTTAAAATTCGGGCAGCACCTTTGCTGAGCTCACAGGAGCTCTGAGTAAGTCAGTTCTTATTAACATTTCAGGCCTGGCCATCTTCTGAACTTTTTTTCTGCTATTTTACATTCATAACTTGAGCTGTCACAGCCAGAATGTGCACAACAGGGAAATTACATTTGGATTCATGCACGTTTGTGTTCCAAGCTGGCCCCATGCAGCTCCTGAAAGAGTCTCTGGCTAAAGCACTTATGCAAGATAACCAAACAAAAGACTGAAAAGCTCTGCAAATCCTGGCTGCTGCCGCTGCCATCTTATTTCTTTCCCAATTCTTTACACAGATTCTTTCCTGAAGGACACATTTAAATCTCCCTCCCCCACCCAAACCCACCACCTTTCAATTCCGAGTTTGTTCTCACTTTTTTATTGCATACGGGACACGCTGTTGTGTGGTACTTTTTTTATAGCCTTATCTATACAGTGAGCTTTTTGTTAAAGGTGCAGAGCTGTTCTGAGTTCTCCCAGTAGTCCTCATGTATCAGCAAATATATTTTAAAATCACAGTTTTTTTAACAACTATCTCTTTTTCTTCGCTGTTCCCATTTGAATTTTGGACATTTTGCTTTCAGTTTCTTACCTAAGTCTTTATTTAGCATTCATGACAGTGCAACCCATAAGGCATGTTAATACCTGCCCCTGTCCACTGAACTTCAGCCTTTATCCACCACCAACCATCTCAAAGCTGCGTAGATACATTCTTGCTTTTGAAAAAGACTTTCCTCCTCTGAAAAAAATGTGTTTTTCTCCCGTGTCTTCCAAGACCCTAAATCTCCGAGAAACCAAAAGGGAAGCTCGGAAGGAACAATCCTGCTGTTACAGTCACTTCACTTCTGTGGCCACTTTCTATTGCTTTTCAACTCATCTTCCCAAGACAGCCTTTTCCTTAGTTAAAGGGGGGCATATTTACCTTTTGAAATGTACTTCAGGTACATTTGGTTTAGAAGTACTTCCTTATTTCCTGAAGAATTCAGCAAGAAAAAGAGAAATGAGACTGTTACATTCCCTCCCTCCCAGCCAAAGCCAACTAGGAGTGACACACATCAATTGTAAGATGTCGGTCTCCTACAAGTCTAAATAAGCAAATAAATGCTGTTAAACGCATCTGCACAATCAGATGAATTCGGTTCTTTTCACTTACTTGTGAAGATATTTCAGAATTCCAAGGAGATATTTCCATCCCTTTTTAAAATTTATTCTACCCACATCTATTAAGATGAAGATATTTAACAGAAAAAGCTTTTTATGTTCCTTTCATAGAACAATCTTAGAGTACTTTGTTATTTTGCTTTGTTATGGGAGCATAAAAATGAAAGAAGGTATTTTTGCCACTTGTCACAAAGCAGGATCATCTTCTCTGCACTTGCTGTTCACTGAGTTCCACCTTGATCCTCTTGAAGGTTTGAAAGCACTGTTGTTTATCTGTAGCTCAGGGAAGGGATTTTCTTTCTCTCTGAAGTTGATTCTAACGTACTTCAAAGACGTGCCGTCTACTAAAATCATCCACTTGTCTTCCTGTGATCCAGAAACTATACCCATAGAAATGGGGAGCTTTCCCAAATCTGTTCTAGCAGCACGCTTTGGGCAAGGGGGAAGACACTGACAACGTTACCGGTATTCAGAAATGTGCCAAAAAGCACTGCAAGAACAGAGAGCTGTACCAACCATACTGTCCTACAGCCACCAGAAAGAGAATGTGGATGTGTCTCACCAAAGAGATACACATTTTGGAAACGAATCTACTATGAATTGGCTAAAGCTAGCATCTCAAAAGGCACCCTACTGAGAGGTACTGAAGTGAGAAGCGAAGCATGCCCACACAGAAACAAGGTCCTATCCAGCTTCCCAAAACAGAAGAATAAACAGTACAGCACAGCCAACATTCAAAGGACTGCCCACCATCTGTACCTGCCATGCAATAATAAAAGCTGGAATACAGCAATAGCTTCAGGCTGGCTGAAAAAGAAGCTGACTTTGGTTCCGATCGAGTTTGGTGGTCTCCACACGGCTCTCATGTTACAAAAGCTACCATCTCAACTGGCAGCACTTTTACAGAGAAGTGAACCGGTGGTGAACCCGAACCAGCGGTGAACCTCACCAGTGGGACAGCACTGGCAGTGGCATGTCACAGCATCCTGTATTGCACCTGCTCGGGGAACAAACAGAGCTTCCGCTGCCACAGCTGTGAACCCGGAACTAAATTCACTTTTTTCAAGTAGATGCCTGCTCTGAAAACCTCGTCATGCCTACCAAGAAAATTAACACATGAAGTAGCTACGCTTTAACCGTGCTATGATGTAACAGTAGAATGCTTTACTACAGCTATTCCCTGATGTACCGCATTAAAATAGGGAAATGAGCGATCCGGTTCTACGTTACAGAAAGAAAATAAATGCATTAAAACTTAGCAAATATGCCATGTTTTGAGTTAGGTATCCATCCACCGACCAACACAGTTGAGACTGAGCCAGAATTTAGAGTGTCCAAGAGAAGATGTCTTGAAAGGTGTCTTCATACAACAGAGAGAGATACCCCAGACCCAGACTGACTCGCCTGACACATGAAAACGGTGGAGACCAAATACTCTCCTGTTCCTGCTCACAAACTTGAGGGAAGCTCAGTCAATCAGATACTCCATATCCTCAGAGAGTGATACGATGCCTTAAATTAACACAACAGCAAAAATCCCCAGCTAAAAGCCAGAACAGCAGAGGAACTGGCAGGGTAGCCATGCCTGACACTTAGACGAGTCACTGCTCACTAAGGTGCTTTTCTGGTCCTCACTGCCCTCTTATTTCACATAAACCAGAACCCTTCAGCCCCAGAATAATGACACCAGAGAAGGAAAGAGGGCATTTATCAAGTTGACAGGGCAAAAGACTCAAGTCCAGCAATCTCCACCCAGGCCAACAGCTACTCCACTGAATATCATGGGCAAAAACAGGCAGCGTCTCAGGCTTCTACACCTCTGAAGCTTCAATTCAGATTTTCTGGTTTTTTTTAAAAGGCATTTTTACTTCTGGGATTAAACAACACATTAATTTATCATCACCATCTCAGAAATAAACACCCATTTTGCACCACTAACCATCATAGAAATAATTTATGCAGCTGTTAGGTTAACAGCTCTGCAGCTCCTGTCAATGTCAGAAGTTAATCTACTGCGGGAAATGAACATTTATTTTTTGGTTTGACATTCCCAATTTCATCCCAGCTAAACAAAAGACAATTTCTAATAAACATAGCAAAAGAACTACAAATTTACTCTTATGAGCATCGTGGAATAAAACTCGTATTTTACCTGGCTGAAAGGCAGAAGTGAGAAAGAACAAGCAAAAGAGGTAGATACTTAATTATAAAGATTCAGAGGACAAAACAGTAAAAACACTACACATGAATCTTTCAAAGCATACATTAAAATGGCTTCTGTGAATAAAAAAAAAAAGACTGAAACACATGGTTAGAAAGCACACAAAAATCTTTCAAGAAGTCCAGACCTCAAAAAATTCTGAGGACACCATTCTGGAAACCCAAAGCATCTTGATTTAAATTGACAACTATGGCTGAAACATCTCTGAGCTCTTCTCAGTACAAGTCATTTCAAGGTAGGAATGAGTATGGCCAGAGAGTACACAGACTGAGTTGACCTGATGACACAACACCTGTGTCATCAGTAAAAGAACATACCGTACCAATGAATTAACAGTCATTTCCCACTGCAAACACACCACCTTAAAAGGGGAGGGATGGACTACATGCATATGAGTTTATCAAAACATATTTCTCTAATAAGCAAAATGATACCAACTCCATAGCTTCCTAACTTCAAGTGTGCCATGAAATTAATCAGAGAAGAGCTTAATAAAAATTTCTTCAATAGAATGAGCATTAGTTATTCAGACCTTCCCCATAAGGGTAAAGATCTTCTGAATCCCATGGGGTTAAAATCTTAACATACTTTAGGTTAAATACTTTTTTTTCTTTTTTTTTTTTTTTAATTAGTCAGAGTGTTTTAAAAGCTTTTCATAAAACAGGAACTCGTATTCAACATAATCTGTTAAACAATTTTTCCACTAGAAGAATAAATGCAAAATCCTGTGCCTCATGAGAGCTTCATAAGAGACAGAGAGCAAACGACTAGAAGAGTCCTAACAATTTGTTTGGCTAATTCTATCTAAAACAACACAAAGTCACCTCAACCTGTTATCTTAAAACTTGCAATAGCACTAAACATTAATGATACATGGAGAGGTGAAAGCTGTCAACCAGTGAAAGAAGAGCTTTTAGAAGAGCATTTTGTATCTGCAGTAAAGGTTTTCAGTATTTCACATAAACGTTTTCATGCAAATAAAAATATGTTCCTCTAAACTGAAAGAGTTTACAAGGGCACCGTTAGCTGTTTTCATTGAGTATAAATCAGACAGCTGCCTCTAACTGCAACCACTAGCAAAAGATGTAGAAGAAACGCTTTCTTCTTTGCAGATGTTTTTCCATAATTTAAGGGAAAGTTCTACTTCAAGAAATGAATGTAATGTTATCCAAATCTACATGGTCTATGGCTTTAATGGGTAGATTTACATGTGAATGGTTGCTTTCTTTTGTTTTCGTTCCCAATTTCCTCTTGGGTTTTACCTATTTCATATAAGACTAAAACAGCTACAAAGATTCTGCCAGCCAAATTAAGCACACCGTGATACCTCTGCAAATAAAACTATCTTTTAACAAGCAGCAGGGGCGGGTCAATGCAAATGAATCAGCACTAACTGCTGACATTAACAGTGCAAAAAAGAAAAAAACTTCCCCTTCATTCTAAGGGGGATCAGAAAAGTCTGAACATTGTAAGAAAACAGTTTTACAGATGAAGAAATTAGATACAAGTTTCATATGGCAGAGGCATGTGTAAATGTCTATTTCTGTCTACATTTCATAATGCAACTGAAATACGAGGAATGTTCAACATACACTTGGGACACAGGACACTACTTTAAGCATAGCACTAAGCTATGCTTTAAAGGTTCATCAGTGTAAATAACGCAAAAACAATGGGTTTGGGGATTTTTTTTGTGGGGTGGGGCGGGAGTGCAGGGAACACATCCTAACCAGTTGTCTTGATTTCCCACTATGTCAGCATCTCAACAGCTTAACTATCTATAAATGAACCTGTCTCTTAAGAAGGAACTGATTCCATTTAATTCTGTATCATTCTGTAAGTAGGAGGACAGTATTTGGAACAGACGGTACAATTTACCTCAGCCTTTCTGCTACAACTAACTGCTCCCACGACTTCTAAACCGCTTTCCAGTTTTACACACAATGATTCCAGCTGGTACAAAACAGAGAAACTTCCCCTTCAGTGGGGTGAAGGGAAAACTAGAATCACTTTTCAACGCGCCAGCTGACCAAAACGTTGCAGATAAATATAAAAAAGAACCATAAGTTACACATTTTCATGCACCCCCACTCCCAAGATACCAAAATAATGGAAGAACCAGCTGAGGTACCAATGCAGACGTGACCAAAGAGGCCTCAGGCACTGACAAATAAGTTAACTTCTGCAACTTTCAAGGCAACATGAGTTCCCAGCTGCCGGCTTCTCTTCCCCAGTGTAATAAGATGTAACACAAATTTAGTTTACAGTACGATGCCATATTTTGGCTGGAAGGCATAAGAGATCTGAATTTAACAATGTGTTAAATTGGAGTGTAGCACCTGTGTCTTACCACCCGCCTGCTTGATTTCCCCAGGGCCGAAGATGTGCCACCTGGAGACGGGCAGCGCGGGCTGACTCACCCTTCCTAAGAACAACCACCTGGGCACGAGGTCCCAAACCGGATCACAGATCCTAGGCACTGGGACAGCAGTGAGGAGGGAAAGCGCACTTTTGAACGCTACCAAATGCTTCAGAGGAAAGGATTAGTCCCTGAAAGAAAATATTTAGCATAATTCACAAGCATCTCTCGCATCATCTCCTCCCACTTGCCTGTGCTGATACAAAGGTGGGCATATGTTATAATTCAGGCAACTGCTTCAAGTGACGGCACTGTAGACAAGGAGCATCAACACCTACTACAAAAGGACACGTTAGGGAGGCTTGTCTGTCCTACAAAATGTTATAAAACAACCCTCTCTGCTGTAGTATGGACTCTATTCAACCACTTGTATCCTCTCAAGGTACCTCACTGACAAACACGGCTAATATGATGTGTAATGAAAGGGGATAAAGCCTTTCTTCCTACAAAATAAAATCAGGCAGCTGATTTTACCAGAGGAAAAAAAGGAAGTTGAAGCTCTCACTAATGGCTTTGTAAGTGTCTGATTTCTAATGCTAAAAGCTTCCTGCACTTAGGTTACGAATTTAGAAGGGAGAAATTATGACACAAAGGTATGTTACACATTGTCTCACAGGCATGTTAACTTCTTCCTCTTCTGTGAAGGTAATTTGTACATTGCAGTCTTCTGCATTTCAGAATTTCATCATCTTTTGAAGCAGCAAGAAAGAGACGTTCTGAAAACATCTCATATTTTCTAGGCTGGCCTTGTGTTCACAGCTTCCCCACACAGACGAATGCCAAAATACCAAACCAATCCTTCTGTCCTGCTGCCTTTTCTCTCTGACCTCCAAGTAAGTACTCCTAAATATTCTGTGACTGCCTGGAAAAATCTACTGTATTCCCACCCCCTCAAGCCATTCCTCTGTAAAACAGTTAATCTTGAAAATACAATGCTGTCACCTTCCTTTTGCAGGTTTCTGCCATTGCTGTCACTATGGAAACAATCAGAACATCAAGTATGTCAGTAAGCATGATTTATAAAATACGAACGCGCCAAAGGTAAAGACTCTACATAAAAAACAATCAAGACAAAATTAGCTTGTTAGCATGGAAACATTGGCTTTAAAGGATTTTCAAGTTCATATGAATTCCTAGGGCAACGCTGCAGTGAGCTATGGCCAAGGAGAGAGCTGCCAGTGCAGCATCATGCACAAAGTCACACAGCCAAAGGCTGCAGCTCTCCGCCAGGACAAAGTGTTCTAATCATCCCTTTTCCATCCATTTCAAACACAAGAATCAGACACTAAAGAAAAGTTAGTATATCCCCAAAACATTTCACCAACATAAGAAATATTGTAAGACGTACACACATTTGTTTCTTTGAGATTTAGAAATAAATTAAGGAAGGCCCTTGCAGCTTGCACTGCCTGTATCTCAATAGCGCATTCAGTCATCTTCCCCTCTGCTCATCATCTTCATTCACATCTGCATCAGAAGCAAAGTCAGAGCCAATTATTCTTAGCTACCCAACCAACCAAAGATTTAAAGCAATTCTTAGAGAAACATCAGCTATAGAGCTTGATTGGACAGCTATTCTGCTGTGTTGTGGCTTCAGCAATGCAAAAGCAGAGTACTTATTATCGCTGTAAGACAAGGTTCATCCAAGCCCTGTATGTGCAGAAGAAGCAGTTTTCCCCTGCTCCCAGAGCTCGCCACATACTTCACTTTGACATGTTGACTCAATTATAGCACACGGGAGCCTCCAGGGAACAAACACAGCCTTTTGAGACAACTCCCTCTCCAACACACACACATTCTCTCTGTGCTTTTTTAGAAGCTCATTTCAAGGAACGTTTTGCCTTTCATCATCCCATTATTCTCTATTTCTCTCCCCTCACTACATTATGATGATGTACCTACACCCTTCGTGTTGCTGCGTTTCCTCACCTGAACCGGCTTAGAAAGTAAGCCACTATTCCACCTCAAATTCAGCTACTGAAGTTACAATACAGACAGCAAAAGCAAGAGGGACCTCCTTCTTATGCCACGACAAAACATTTCAGCTTAAAAAAGAAGAGCAAGAAAACAGCTCAATCAAGAATGAGAGCCACAGAGCACTAGGAGAAGAGGGGAACAGGCACGCAGCTGTGAAGCACTTTCTAAAAGCAGCATGGAGCCAAAAGAATAAATGTACACTTTTCTTAATAACTACATGGCAAATGGTAAGCTCCAGGTGCCACTTCAGGTAGGGGAGGCAGTTTGCCACCTAGTCAGTGCTGTACAGGCAACCCTGAAGACTGCTCACTGCCTTTGGGACTTGGCTAACGGACTTCTGCACATCCACTGCCTTCAATGCTACGTGCACATAGAGCGAATTCCCTTACATTCAGATTCTCCCAAGTGGCTCAGTAAAAGAAACAGTCTACAGTACTCTTGACTTAAAAACGATTTTTTGACTGGGTATCTTAATGACAGTTGGAAATTCACCACGTTATTCTCTCTTTGCCACAGGACCAGCAACTTCAGCAGTAGTTGAGGTACTCTAAGATGGAGATACTCCCTTCCTCACCTGAAACTTAAGATTTTGATTCCTGATTTCAAAAATATGAGATCACGTGCTTTGTCTGAGATTCCCTCTATTAGATTGCAAGAGTCAGCTGGGATGAATCCAGACAGGAGCTGCAAGGAGAGAGTGACTGAAAGATTTGGAATCCTGCACTATCAACAGGGTAAGGAAGAACAAAAGAAGTTACAAATTAGAGAACTGAGAGGAAAGGTTGAACAGAGGACAAGGTAAGCTGAATCACTAAGACTTCTGGGGGACCTCCCCTTCCACAAAAAGCATCTTCCAGAAACAAAGAGTGAATTTCAATCCATTATTTCCCAGGTAGTTAATGATGACATTAGTTCACAATATCAGGAATCTGTATGATAGTAAGATGACAACTAGAGCTGGAGTTTATCTTGCTCAAATATTGGACAATTTGAAATAAGCCATTTCACCCATTTTGAAAAGTTTCAAGAAACCCTAAATTAAAATATTAATCGAAATAATCAGTCTTTAGAAACTGACTCACATATTGCATCGCGTGAGTTTATATTCTCTTCTATCTGTCTCTTTTCTTCCTGTTTTCCATCAGTCATGCATGCCTGGTCCCACTGATTCCCATTTACACCTCAGAATTAATAACAAGCATAGCCATGACTTCCATGGACAAATCTGGGCACAATAAAAAGCACCTCCTGTTAGCAGTTTAGGTTTGCTTCTGCTCAACTCTTTGTTCTTGCGTAGATAAAGAAATATATAAAAAAAAGGAGGTTTTAAATTACCTGTGCGAAGTATTCACTACTTCCAAAAATATATTCCTTCGCATTTGTCATGTCTTCAAAAAATCTACCTGGAGTCTGAAACACATACACATTTAATCTTCTCAGGCTGTTCTTGCTTAGTACATCCAGAAAATAAGATTGTGTCCATTACCGCTTCCCTCTCACATGATTAGTGAACTACATATCATCTTCTGACTCTGGGTTCTTGGAGTTTAAAGAGATTAATGACAATGGAAAAGCCACAACGATAGGTAGCAAACATTTGCTATTTTCTTTGCCTTTCATATGTTTTCAAACAGCACTCTGAACTAGAAGATACTTTTCATACACATACCCAAGGCTCACAGGTACAGACAGAATCAGATCACAGACAGAAGGGAGGGAACAAGGATGCACTGGATGCAGTATAATTGAGCCACACAAATGTGGGCTAGTTGGTACTGACTATACCTGCAGCAGACTGAACTTGCTCCAGATATTCTGATACTCTGAAACAGAGCACAAACAAGGCAAATAAGCTTCAGAAGATTTATATATTTTGGAAAATGACAGTGACTCTCAGTCATGTAACAGTCGTCTTCAAAGAAAAGAAACGAAATCCAAAGCATCCTACTGATTCTGCGGTGTTTGGGGGCCAGCACTTAACGCTGTCTGTGTCCAAACACAGCTCTATCAGAGCCCAGCAGGCTCTCCAGAGGAATCACACACTACCAGAACAACAACAGTCAAAATCAAAATGTAAACCCAGGTCCCCATTCTACATGGTATACCCCAACTATTTCAAATATCCCTTCACATTAACAAAAGGGGCAAAGGCAATCTGTTTGGTAAAAATGAACAGGTCGCAAAAAAGACAGAATAAAATGTAATTACTCAGTAAATATGTTAATTCTACAAATGGATTACATTGATGACATCTGTGCCCCTTTTCTTTGGCATAAACAAAGTAGTTACCTTGCTGAGAGAACAGAACCTCTAAATCCAAATGCAGTTTGCCATCCATGTAGACGAAGAATAAGATGACAATCATGTGCCATACATTTATCACATTTTTAATGCAGTTCTGGAAACCGGAGATGTTCAGCAGTAAGAACAGTGTAAGAATTTAGACAGAACAAAAAGAAACACGTGGAAGCATGATTGTTGGCAAGGAGCTATTCCCAGGAAGGACTGAAGAAGGACGGCAATTTTTCAGACCCAACACACATTCAAAACTTCTACTTTGTGGAATCTCTGCTGCTCTTCCTAGTTCCTGGGAAATTTCATCTCTGCCAGACAATTCAAGGGAAACTGAACTGCAAATTCCATTAACTTGAACTCTTAGACAGCAACTCGGCTACTGTGAGTCACTGACAGCTGGGAACAATCCTGCCAGCTTGGGAGAGACACCAAATTCTATGCACTATCCACCTCCCGTATACTCTAGTCCACAAAAGCCAGCACATCTGAAAGGAATCACAAGGATGCTACTGCTTACTGAAGATGGAGATGTCAGTCTGCTAGGAAAAAAAAAAACCCTCGGCAGGAAGGGCCTGCTTCAGGCAGCTGCTGATAATACAGCCCCACGTGCCCAGAGCTCCGCAGCAGAAGAGCACTTCGTGTCCAAATCTGTTGTTCCTAACACAGAGGTCTGAAACTTCGCCCTGCACCTGAATTTCTGGTTTGAGTGAGGATCTGAAAAGGGGGCTTAGAAGATTTTCCTGCAGTAAACTTATGTACTTACAATGATCTCCAAACCATCAGTTCTCTGGGTATGGAAAATGAAGAGTAGCATGTAGTACGTTAATGTAAAGACTCACAAGATCCCTCTATAGATTCCACATATCTCAAAGGTGTTCAAGCCTTCCTTCGTCACAAATCAGAGCACAAAGAAATGGATACCACAGAACATCAGGGACAAGCAATCAGCCTCTTTCAATAACTAAAATTACATTGCTAAATCCAACAATATTCCACACAAAGAAATATTTTGGATCTCTGGTCTCATCAGGCTGTCTGATTAACAAATCTGACTTGTGCATTATATACTGCTTTTGTTGGTTGCCTGAAGTTACTGCATGTCTACAGCTCAGCCAATTACACAGATACAACACAAGGCATACAATAACTCATTTAAAAGGGTGAGAGAAATGACAAGAGGAAAGAAGCCATTTGATTCAGATACCTAAAACTCCATCTTTTATAAAAGTATCACATTTGGAAATAAACTTAAGGGAGTTAGTTTGAGGGATTTGGTTTGGGATTGGTTTTTTGTTGGGTTTTTTTTTTTCCTTGTTAAGGAATCCATGCCTTCTAGAGAACAACCACAAAACCACAGGTATCCTCAGTAACTACCCTAACACTTTTCAACGTATAAGCTCTGCTTGCGTTTAGGGCCTTGTCTAGAACAGCAAGTTTTAGAGAAAAAAAATCAAAATGCTATTTCCAACTCAGTTGTACCACTGAGTCTCACGTGATTTAGCTGCTAACGGTAAAAAGACCAAAGATGCATAGCCTCAAGAGTACCACGGTAATTGCTGAACTAAGCCTTATTGGAAATGATTATTCTTCTACAATCCCCCAGGTACATAGAATTATTCTTTATGATTATTTAATAAAATTACAGCCTCATAATTGTAACTTCTTCCAGGCCAGATCCTCACATCTACCTGCCACCTCTTGCTATTAAGCTCGCTCCTTGCTTGCTTGCAAATCCTTCTGCATATTGTATTCCTCATGATTCCTCCTCACCGCTTCCTGACAGAAGAAACATGCCAAACACAACTGGAAACTCTAATTCAGTTCATGTTGTTGTGCCAAATATCAGTCAAGGAGACACCTCAGACACACAGAACTAGTTTTTGAGCTGTGTGCAATAGACTACTTACGTTAGTGTCCTTCTGTTAAGAGACTGTTAAGTGTCCTTAGTCAGAAAGGTTTTTCTCATGAATGTCATAGACCAACAGAATCACAGAACAAGATCTTGCTCTACCAGGTATATTTATCTATACACAAAACCAGGAAAAGAATCTTGCCTTGCCTTTCACGATTTCAAAGATACACCCTGAAATTTACTAGACATCTTTGAAATGACCAAAGCCCAGAAATAACCCAGAAACCAACCAAACAAAAACCAAACCAAAACAAAAAGGAAATAAAAAAGTGTAACACCTTTTGGACACTAAACTCCATGAAGTATTGCTATAAGGTTGAAAACACAATTGTGATACACTAGTGGCACATTAATATGGACTTCTGACATCAACAGACAAATCTTCTGAGACAAGAAGAGGCTCCAGATCACACCAACAGCAAAGCGTATCATGAAAACGCTCTGATTTTTAAAACAAGTGGATTCAAAAAAACCATCCAAATTGCAATTACAGAACGGGAGTTCTTCCAACCTCTTTCCTTTTAACAAATACCCACATCTCTCCTCTAAGAAGTGTTAAACAGCTTCTTACAAGACAAGGCAATACTTAAATAATGATTTTTAGGTAATTAATAAATATTATTATTAATATAATACAGTGATATCTCTATTAAAAACTTTACTACAGGAAAACTTAAGCAAACAATAATAGCAACTGAGAAAATTTAAATCTATGCATCTCAGTACGTTCAAGTTTTATCAAGTATAAAAGTCCAGCTTTCTAATGGAATATACAATATTTGCTTTTAATCTTGAACATTCCCAGATATTTTTCTTCATAAAGTCAAGACATTTACTTTACATTATTTCTAGTGTATAAAAAGCCTTTCTACGCTACTAGTTAGAAGCTTCTAGAATGTTTTACCCGTGACTCTCTTTGGTTCCTGCAATATTAAGCTAATGACTCTAATGCAGAGTGGTTTTACAGGTAGAGGTAGATTAACACCAGTATTTTTAAAGACAGAACACATTTAAGGAAAATTGCTCGCAGAATACCAATACACACCTAACATCTGACAGCATTAAGTTTTACAGATGCTCCTGAAGAACGGTCTTCAAACCTTATGCCTGACATCCTTGTTTCTGATGGTTAATGCAGTCTCCCCGGAAACAGACCAATACAGACTTTACAGCATCACATATTTACTTTCATCCACCCTTCCTTAAAGTACAAATACTCTCCTACAAACAAAGTTTGTTTGCGTGCAGATAAAACACAAACATTATTTCTCAACCATAAAGCACTCAGATGTTTTTAAAAGTTCCTTTCTGTGCTAATCCTCTCTTGTTTTACTCTATTCCCTGCCAACTGGAAACACTTGTAAAACGACACCCCCCCTCCCTGCCCCTCTGCTGGCCTGGCACACTCACCACTGCGCTGATGGAAGGGAAGGATTTGGAGAAATTCCTGCTCAAGTACTCACTGCAGGGCAAAACCATTAAACTTATCCCCCATCTCATAAGTAGCCCTCTCGATTTGATAAAAGGCTGTTTTCGTTTTCTTTCAGTTAATGCCCAGGTACCTCAGCTACTTTCAGCAGACAGCTGATGTGACAGACGTTAGATTTGATGAAGAATTCACACAACTATGCAGGAAATGGGTAGTCAAGCACTCCTCTCAGCCATCCCTTCCCGTGGGGGTCATTGGGTAAGAATCGTATTTTTATTACTGTTTTATTTTCAGGGTCTCGGAGATTTCTCTAGCTCTAAATTCGGATCTGTTCAAGAGATGAAACCTGCCTGCCTTTCAGCTCCTCTGGTCTGCAGTGCTGCAGAATGCCACACAATTTACACTAAACCAGAATTTAGTAGTGCTTTGATGGCTGGCGCTCACGATTTTATGAGCTGGTAGATTAGATTTTCTCCACTGCAAACCTAGATAGAGTTTAAGGTGACAGGTTTGGTGAGTCTAAATTTATCAGTTCCTCTGAACGTAAATCTACATCAAAGAGAATGGAAAGTTAAGTACTCACCTTCTCAGCGGCACCTTTGTTCAGAAGCCAGCACACGGAGCGACAGCCAACAATGCCTGGCTCACACACACACCCTCCAGCTGGGGGGGGAAAGAGTAAAATGGGTCTGGATTATAGACACACAGGGAAGTAAGATCAAAGAGTACTGTAGTTTATACACGTTATGAAAATCACTGCACACGGGCTGAGCAAACAACCACTTTGTTCTAAGCACCAATTATTCACCAAGACAGTGCACACACTATTGTGCCTCCTTAAAAACAAGTGAAAGTAAAGACAATATTTCTTAATCACTGAAACTGATCCCCAATTATATAAAAGGAAAAGCAGGAAGAGATAGAATATGCTAAGAACCTGCTGGCTTACTTTAAGAGCTCACAGCCCACCAGTCAGAGTTGCAACTTCCATGACCGTAAGCATCACAGCACCAAGAATTCGGCTTTAAATTTCACACGAGGACCTTTGTTCATAATGAAAAAGTTAAAACAGACCCTCAGATGAAGTCCTCGATACTGGAGCTCAGACAGCAGCTTAAATCCTCGTACAGATTGCATGCAGAGACCACATACAGCAATGCAATGTAGCACCATAAATTCACTTTCTTTTAGTGCTGTTTGAAAACTAAGGTTTAGGGTTTTTGCTTTACAAAGGAAAACCCCAATATGGGTAGACCTTCCAAATTCTTTAAATAATCTCCAATTAATCCTAGGGCTGCTTTCCAACCAACAGGAGTCAGCCAGCAAATGCCAAGCATAGCCACGTCCTCCCTCCCACAAGCCAGTGTCTTGGACAGCAGCTCTTTGCAACTCCTCCTCACCTTCCCTCGCCACTCCAGAGCCCAGCACGCACCTGACATCCATCCAGACAAGAAGCCACCGAGAGTAGCAGTGAACCTGAACACCTTTTGCTATTTACCCTATTACACAAGCCAAATGGAGCAGTTTAGGGCTGCTCTCCATCAGCTCAGATGCAGTCAAACTGACTTTCTGGCTGCAATTTAAGATGCACTTTGGTTGATTAAGGAAAAAAATCTCTGCTTGCCTTCCGCTATGCTAAAAAGGTTTTGCTCCTGTTCTTACCATTCCATCAATTCCAGGTTGGCCGCACACAACACAAATAGTAGCTCACAGTCTGGGAGCTCCCTCACCATTGTTCACCTAGATATAAACAGGCACAAAACAGTGCAACTAGACCTCTATATCTGGGATTAGTTTGCTCCCATTTATTTGCAGCTACAGCGTTCAGGCAGAATGTAGCAAGACAATGTTCTTGAAAGTCATTCCCAAAGCTTATTCACCTTTCTTCTCCCCTTGTATCTTTTTACATTGTTTGCCCAACTGTTCCTTTTTGAAATATTTTCCCGAAGACAGCATCTGAGATTGGTATGCAATAATGTAGATTTGAATCAGCAGGAAGCTTTAGGGAGGCAAAACTAAAGAGTTAAGAGAAGCTGCCAACTTGCCTTAATACCCCAAAAGCAAACATAAATTAAATGGGTAAAAGAGACTTACTAAATTATTCAATCTATTTTCATCAGAAAGCTGACTCTTTGATGTTAGATTATTTCCTGAGTCTTTCTACCAGTCTTATATATTATATATTTGTTCATATATATTTGCTCTTCCAACCTTTCCTTTGGGCAGACTATTCCATACTTTAATATATTTCATAATCTCATTCCCTTGTTTCCAGTTATGCCCCTTCTCACTTTACAAAATTAATTAGTTTCTGTCTTTCAAGTATGTGCCTCTCAAATATTTGTAGACTCTTATCACATCTCTCAGCTACGCTTCTAGTTATCACATAGCCAAGGTAGGCATGTTTGCCTGTCGGTCCCTTGGTCTGTGCTCATTCGTCATGTGTCCCTCAACTCTCTTCAGTTGGTTTACGACTGTCTAGAAACAAGATGTTTGGGCCTGCACGCTTGGCAAGTTAACCCTCACAGTTGTTCAAGAAAGAACTTCTCTTTAATTTGTATAACCCAAAACCATATTAATTTGATTTTTGCTGCCATGACGCATCTGCAAACTGATTTATCTGGTGCACAGCTACCCACCCCAAAGGCTCCTGGTGCTTGGAAAAACACTAGTGCTTTTCCAGTTTCACTCTTCCCGTGGCCCACACACAAACACGTTTCAGGTTAAACTTTTTTTGACTGTATTCTTTCAGGTGCCTCCCCACAAATGGGAAAGACCTAATTTTGATATACTCTCATTACTTCTCGTATCTCTAGTTCTTCTGCAGTACTGTCTTCATCTACATCTGATTCACCTTCAGCGTCTTAGAAGTTTAAAAAAAAAACACCCGGCCTGTAATAAAGGTGTTAAAAACATACATTTTTCAGTAAGATACCATGAGACAAGTTCTCCACATGGCTAAACATATTTTTGTTCAGCACTACTATGTTTACATTTCTGTGTCTTTCTGTTGTGAATTTCCTACTCTCAGCCTAAATTACCTAATGCAAAAGGAAAAGAACAAAACAGACAATCCGACACATCTTAAGCCAGGTAAGATACACAGTTAACCCAACAGCACTGTCAGAAGGCGGCAAGTATCTCCCTTTCTTCCCCTCCCTTTCCCACACATTAACCAGCCGCACATTGCCTTTGATGTGCTGCCACTGCCCTGTGCTGGCATACGCTGTGACGAGCCAGGTATTTTTCAATTTTACATTTAGTGCACTGTGCATCTGCCCAAATACTTGTAAAGGCACTATGCACCACATTATGCAGGGACAGAAGAAGAGTGGGACTTTGTGAGAACTGACACCACTGAAAAATGTCCAAGGGATACTGGTTCCTGTATTCCCATTTGTAAGCACCATCTCAGCATCGGAAATTAAACCTGAAATCCTGGAAACTGCAAAAAGCCACAGACTTCTCAAGAGCAGAGGGAAGGAGAATCCCTCTGAGCATGTGAACACTGAAGATTTCTGCATAGTTGAGGGGACAAGATGAATTGAACACAAGGTAGATCTGTTAAGAAGCTGAATTCTTTCAAGGATTAGAAAAAACCCGATGGAGTAAAGGAATACAAGAACACATTGTTTATTGGAACTATCTCAAAAGATTTGGTCAAGTCCTTCACAAAGGGCTACTCAAGTCACTGTGCAGGCAAAAAGAACAAAGTACTGTCACAAGCAGGAAACTGGCAAAAAGAAACAAAACAAGAATCACTGATCAGTTTTGAGCGTGGAAGAAGGCTATTTGTGGAGCTCTCACAGATTAGCAGCTATTTTCTTTCAGGTTGTTATTAAATAATTGCAAAAGAAAGCATAAACTGAAATAAAAGTTCAACTGAACACAACTTTCAGTGAGGTTGGTTGAAAACACAGAATAATGTGGATTAGTTTAGGAAATTCTAATAGAGAGAGCTGTTGGGCAGTTTGGGGCCACAGCAACAAAGAAAATGAGAAAGAGAGAGGGAGGTCTTTAATTATGAGCTATAAATTACCTGTAGTTACTCCGTAAGCCTTTATGTTGTGTGTCAGTGAAAAAAAGTCATCTGATCATCATGGTAAAAAAGTACACAAGACATTTAGAAAACACAATATCGACATTATATATATATTAACATTCTTTAACACACTCTTTCTTAACACGTTATCTTCACCTTTAGTGTGTTTAAGTCTACCTTGACCACTGAAAATTATCAGGACAAAGAATATGCTTAAAACTGAAGGGAAACTATACAGAAACAATTTCGGAGTCCTTGAAATTACAGACAACAGGCTTGGAAGGAAGTCCTTTCAGGTGGGATCAGGGATATCTAAAGCATTCCTGACACATTTGCCTGTCATCTCTACTAGCATCTTCCAGGACAGAGCATCCAGAATGTCCCTAGGCAATCCAGTATACTGCTACTGCTTGTGCCGTTGGAAAGTTTTTCCTGAAGTCTACTCTAATCCTCCTATTTAAGCTCTTTACTTCTGGTCTTACCTGTGTGAACAAGGAGAAGAAATTGTTCTTTTTCTCTTTGCAGCGCACTTTAAAATTTTTAAGTAACTTGAACTTCTCCAGCCTGAACAACCCTGGTTGTTCCACTCTTTCCTTGTAGGTCACATTTTCATTGCTATTGCTTTCTCCTGAGCTACTTCCAGTTGGTCCTCATCCCTCCTCAAGTATGATGTGTAAAAACAGCCACAGCAGTCCATCGTTCCAGTACACAGTAGAGAGAAAGACTACGTGTCTCCTTCGTATACACTATTTGCATTCTTGACTCATGTACAAGGTATGATCCACTACACCACCTGCTTCTTTTCCACAAGCATACTACTTAGCTAGCCTTCGCTGCTCAGTATTTGTGCAGCTGATAAATCTTGCCTAAACAAGATGTTTACCTTAAGCAACAACAAAACACACAGTAAAATTAAAAGTCAAATTATTTAAAGTGGAAGGGAGGAATTAAGGGAGAAGAAGCTGTTTGTACCCATGTAATCCATTATCAGAGCAATATTTTAGTAAACGCTAGCAATAAATGTGAAAATAGAAACATCTTTAATGTCTACAAACACCAAGGAGATAGGGATTTATACAGTTTGAGGTGTTTTTTAGCCTCCTTGCCTTTCAGTGAGATGTGTGCGCTTAAATCTCTTAAGTGTTTCTGAAACTCTCACTCATAATTACATAATTGTCCATTATGGAGATTTTATCACTTCCTCCAAAACAACTGATCATCAGGTACTACTGGAAACAGAACACCATATTACACATACCATCTCTCTGACTGGATATGGCATTCTCATCTTCTCCTTTTTTTTTTTTATTTCTCCTAAGTGCATTTATGACGCAAAACAAGCCAAAAAGGAGACTGGGTTTTATAATAAAATGAGTTATGATATCAAAGAAATAAAGTCATGAAATGATGGATAGAAATTTTTCTTTTATGTATTTGTGCATGGACGTATGAGTTCTGGAAGCTGTCATACAGTACTTATGGCAAGACCTAAAAACGTCACCTACAGTTACAAACAGGAAGCAGTATTTTGTGACCAAATTGTTGAGAAAGCATCATATCATTTGTTTCAACTATGCTCTCATTGCTATTTGCACTACAGAACACACCAAAAGGCTTCAGACACGGTTAGGGTTGCTATATATTATGTATCTAACCAAACACATACACAAGCACACAACCCTATCTGTATATGTAAACAGATTTCTGCAAGCCTAACAAAAGACAGTCCCTGTCCCACATACTTTTCAAAAGAAACAGAGATAGCACACAAGCATTAGAACTGAAGTATTATCCTAATTTGACAAAAACAACAGAACCGAGGCAGCACTGAAGTAAACTACCAAAGTTCACATGAAAAGCAGAGCAAGGGACCTAGTTCAAATTTTCTAATCCCAGTTACAGCATATTAACCACAAAACAATCCTCCTGCATTCCTTTCCCTAATCACCAAATAATGCACATGTAAGATGCCAGCATCTAACGCTCACTCACAGTAATACTGGTGGCTAAACAACATGTAGCAATTCTCCAAGAGAAAGCAAGAAATACTTTCATTCTTTACGGTCTGAATTTAAGAAGCCAGTATCACTGTGTTCATTCCTCCTCCTCTGCCAGTTCATACCAAAGGCCTACCCAGACGGCGTTTAAGAGAACAATTTATTTCGCAACTGAAGCAAACTAAGAACTCAGTCACTGCAATCCAACTCCAGCAGTTAAGTCATGAGAGCTAAAAAAATGCTTTAGTTACTTCACCCTTAAAACAAAAGTATCGGGGAGTGCTACTAGAACTGCTGGAAAGAGAAAAATCACACAATCACACCTTAAGTTGAAGTACAGCGCTGCTGTACGTGAACAGACTTTAAGAAATTGAGAATTAACTGAAGAAACATTACCAAAACTGTCGCAGACATTTTCATCTACCCTTGAAAAAAGCATGCAAAAAGAGGTAAGAGTGGCATCAGAACTGAGCATGTATTTTCACGAAGAAAATCGGAAATGCTGCAGGAAATGATGGAAAAGAGAACAGCTGAACCAGAAACTAGGTTAGAAAGGGACATCTCCCCAGAGCCCTAACAAATCCATTACAAGACCCTAGGGAGATGTTAAAAAACAAGGGGCTTTTGTAGCAATGTTTAACACTCCTTTATGCGCCACAGTGCATATATTTACCAAGAGTAATGCAGCACACTGAAACTAAAAATACAATTGCGTACTGAAAGAAGTTAAGAAGACAAGGCGGCGTTTGATCAAAGACACACGCAAGGTAACAGACTACGGAAGGGTACAAATGATGTGAGAAAAACTGATACAGGCTTATTTCAAAGAGCAGGGAAGAAACCACAGAGAGCGAGCTGGCAGAAAGTGTCAGGGAGGTTATACTTGCAGTTTAGGGAAAAGCCTCATGCAGTGTTACAGGCAAAGCACAATCTGCAACAAGCAAGCAAAAAAGCCAAGTACTGATAGGCATGCAGGGAAAACCGTCTAACTGGGTGCTTTTATGACCTATTTTGTTCATTTTATATTAATGATAGGTTTCTAATCACTTTATGTTTGTATCCAGGCAACAGGACCAACCGTGCATGTAAGAGATCAGGATGCTATTAATATATTTTTAAGCTGGGGCAGATGACAATTTTTTACGGAGGCAGTGAAGAATCCCAGGCCTTGTTCTCTATTCCCACCAACCGGAAAAAAACCAAACCATCCCACTCACACTCCAGATTATACGCTCTGCTGCCATACAGCAGCAAACTGCTCCCATCACGCAAATTATCACGTGACAAGCACCAATTCCACTTCTATCCTGTGATACAATTACTTCCAGTCAGAAGACACAAAAAGATCAGTAAAAGTTAGCAGGAAATGGGTAATTGGGACAATTCATAAACTCCACAACTTGCTTTCCAGCAGTCTGCAGAGTCCTGAGAAAATGGGGTGGACCATGGGACAAATTAACTTTTTTGCCACCGTGGATCCAATCTCCTGTCCAACCTTCTCACCTCTGAGTGAGATATTACGGTTCTTGCTCTCACCCTGTATCTCTCACACAGAGCTTTCAATCTAGCAACATCAGAATGATTTACAGAAGAAAATACAGAGTCCTCCCAGTAAAGATAAGGTAATGTATGCGAACAGCTAAATGGCAACGGGATTTTCTGGCTCATGCCAGAGAGAGTAGCACACCGACCTCAGCTAAATACAGAATCCATCCCCTCTATCCAAAAGAAATGCCTGTACGCTATTAATATCACAAGATGAAGCTCAGCTGTATAAATAAAACCTCTCATTTCAGCTGAGTCTTCATCATCTCTCTGGCATCCATCACCTTCTCCTCTTCACAACAAAACTCTCAGGAGGGCCCTTCAGCGTAGGTTTTTCATAGCGAGCCTGTTGCTCAAGTACACTGGACAGGAATGCAAGTCTGGTTTTATTATCTCCTCTTGGCAAGTTAACATTTACGAATGATTAGGTTGGAATTAAGAAAAAAAAAAATCAAACAATGAAGTTCTGAAGGAAACGTTCAAGTAAGTATTTGCAAGTCAGCATGGTGTAAAATGGAAATGTATTGTCTGGAGTCAAGGGGACTGCATGCTCTTTCAAAGGACTTGCTGACGTGCTGGGTGACCTCAAGCACATCACTTGATCTTTCCCACATTAAAAAAAAAAATTTCCTTATATGACCTTCCTAGGTACCTCACTTTGAGAATTAAAAAATAAATACATTGTAAATCCTCCTATTATTATTACTGCTGTTACTATGGGGGCTGGAACTGTCGTCAGCAAACAGGCAGGACATAATTTAATTTTCTTCAAATATTTATTATGCGACAACATATCCATCTGTTTAACACTCACTATATTTAGTTTCTATCTTAAAAAACACAGGGACAGAAAATACCAGCTTCTGCCTCTCACTTCCACATATCCTTTCCAGCCACATATGCACTAATAAATGGCCACTATCCTTTCAACTGTAGGACACAAAAAATCACAGGAAAGCAGACAAAATTTCAGCTTGGATGAAAACAATTCCAACCACAAATTTATTCTCCAATATGTCAAAACCAGAATCCCTAGTTTTAGCAGTATTACATAAATTTTAATTTCAGCATTGAGGACAAAGGACAGATATGAAGGGAAATGGTGGGAAGAAAGGAGATAGATGGCAATAAAGCACTGGGCACAATGACCATATGCTAAAAGAGGACAGATATAAGAATATTACATACCTATACAGAAAAAGTAAGTTTTCAGTAGCATTAATTCCTCTCCACTACATTATAAAATAAACCATCATTCTTAAGTAACAGCTGTTTGACAAAGGTGCCTTTGGCATCTAAATGTATTCTATTTGGACACTTTTATGAAAAGGCTTCTCTTCTCTCGTTTGCACTGTCTTCTTCCATCCGCCTGCATGCAAAAATCTTTAACAAGTCTCACATCGTATCACTGGGACTTTGAGATAATATAAGTCAAGGAGGTAGCAAAAAATCTAAACTAATTAACAGACACTGACTGAATTTGCCAATGAGGAAAATGAAAAAACAGAAGACACCAGCTAAAATGCACTCACCTCCTTTTATTCTTCCCTATTCCCTTCTCTACTATTCCAATCCTGAGATCATGAACTGCTCCCAATGCACCTCAGCTCCTGGCAGCAACATCCCTTCCACCACGCCAGTCCTGGTCTACCAACACAACTCCAACACACAGAGCTCAGCCCTAACTGGGAGTACGCCATAATTTTCTAGAGCTATTTATAAACTGTGATACAACATCAGGTCAGTCATGCCTTTCTCAGAGGCCAGTATCTGATACTGCAACAAAAAAAGAGCATGGAGCTCAGGCCAAAGAAACTCCAGCACATAGGTGAAAATTAATAAGCCAAAGGTATAAATGCAAAACGATGCCCTAAGTTATGATGCTCGGATTGTTTTTAACAGTTCCTCTTCAGATCTTCTATTGCTGACAAGTCTTCCTCCATTTTCACAGAATCAAAAGATAACATCTTATAACAGTCATACACTTACAGCATTTATTAATTTACTGGTATTTGATGGTTTGAATGAATAGCGAACAGTAACTCCCTCACCAAGTGTCAGTATTCTGTCCATCAGCTATGGATGTTTGCTGACTTGTCTTTTTGGTCATGAACTGTGGACACCAAATGCATGAAGAAAGGGAATTTTTAAAAAACTGGGACTAACAGAACCAGCAAGGCTCTAAATATTACATTTTTGCACACAAAACAAAGAGAAACCTCATAATTTAGGAGAGACAGTGATTGTTTTGAATCACTTCTGTGTTTGCAACCATAACCCACCAGCTCAGTTTCTCTCTTGTGGCATTGCTTACTTGTTCAGGAGCCATCTGGCCGGACAAGGTGCAGGTAGCCCTGCCGAGGCCCAGCTGTGCCCCGATGCCGCAAGGGAGCATCAGTGCTACAAACCAACAGAGTCAGGGCTGCTCTGCACCACCACTCTGGCCCCACTGCTTCAGGCATGGCAGAGTAAGACTGGATAATACACAGCCTTTTTATCTGGAAATGACAAAATAACATCAACAGGCTGCTACAGCACCTCTCAATCCACCAGTATCTGACCCATATCAGCAGCACGGAAACACAGCTGCCCACTTAGGAGTCACATTCCTCTGGAGCAAGGGTTGAGCACCGGCCTCTAACCTCTCGTCAGTTTCTCAACAAGGACAAAGGTTCAGACAAACAAACAGCAGATAAACTTCAGTCCAAAATGAGATAAAGCTGGACTTTGTTTAAATAGAACATGATTTGACAACAGGTTAAAGATGTGCCACTGTCTGCCTAATCCATCCGAATTACAACTAGGTCTACTCTATGTGTTACAGGTCTTGAAGATACCTCTAGAAAAAAAAAATCCACATTATTCCTTAACCCCATCAAAAGCTTGCGTTTACTTTAAGTAGCCTGCCTGCATTGTGGAATATGTTTCTACCTAATATTTTATCACCAGTGTAGTAACCTAGATATAACACCTTGGTTTTAGTGGGATATTCATAATTGGTTTGTGGTCTGGTAAGAATCATAGTTATTTAAAACACTTCAAAATTATAAGGGACATAAAAATGTCATTCTGAATTTGGCCTAAAACTCATTCACATCAGTATCCTACCGTCTGTACTGTCCAGTTCCAGGTATTCCCAAGACTACCAGAAGAAAGCCGTGAAGACAAATGTGCAAAACAGTCATCAAGAAAAGTAGTTCTTATTACTGTTTATGCTTAGGAATACCTTAAGCTCAAGGAAGCTGCCTCTCTCTTCCAAAAGGCCTTAAAAGTTTGTTTTCATGTGCAAGATTTGTCTATGTAATATTTACTACTCTTATAACACATAAATATCAGATTACTTTTGACCCCGCAAAGTTTTGGCCTCAATGATGTACTGCAGCAAGAGCGCAGAGTTCCACAGATCAATCTGTGCACTGAATTAAATATTCTTCCTTTGGCCAGAACTGAATGTGTTACTTTCCAGTATCACTGACAGCCTCCCTTTCTGATGACAGGAAGCTGTCTATTCCTAAACCACTACTCAAAACAAGAAATTGTCAATACCCATTTTACAAAGAAACTATTTCATAAATAAAAAGTACTCTGCAATGACTGTAACTCGTAGAGATGCTGTAATCAGTACGAAAGCTACCGACAATGCATATGCTGCGCCTTCTGCATCTGAGATGATGCTTCTTCGCAGCAGCATTACCCTTTCTGTGCCCCTGCACTAGGGCTTAAAGAGCAGAGCTCAGAGCACCTCCCTCACAGCTCAGCACCGAGGCCTAGGAACAACAGGCCCAAAGACCCATCATGAAATTACCAGCAATACCATCGTTTTGAAGAATTATGGTAAATACAGAGTTTTTAAAGGGTTGATGGGTTTTCTGAGCACGTCAGCACAACTGTAGTATACTAGAAAGAGACACTTCTCTCTTGATGGTGGGAACAAGCGTAACAGCTGTACGAATTAGCTATTCACTGGAGTCTTGTTCTTCTGAACTTGCCATCAGACATAATTCCTACCTGCAGGACGTGAAGCATGCAGCAGTCGGTGCCTTCATGATGCCGTTTTACAGAATTAAGAAAGTGGCATATATAAAAACCAGCCAAATGACACCTAAAAATTACTGAAAAAGGTTACTTAGCTAACTGACAGAAAGGAAGAAATACACTGAACAACCCACTCAAGAGATTCTGATTCAGTAATTTGTCCTCTTCATCCATCCCAAATTGTTAGAGCAGGCTGAGTAAGGCATTTCCTTGTACTGTTTGCTGGCACGAAGTGGATCTTCTGTCCTGATCTGGCCAGAACTACTGACAGAAGCTGGAGCCAAACCCCCATCAGCGTGCTGGCTAGCTTCCCCTCCATCATCTGAAAAACTCAATAGGAAGCGTGTGACCCTCTCCCCAACTAAGAAGCCTCACATAGCCAGTAATTCATCTCTTGCAATTACAAGTGGCCCTGAAATAGATTAAATATCTCGCTATCCATCTTCAGACGTACTCTTATTTGATTTCAGTTTTTCTTGTATTGACAACTGGAAAACATGGATGGATATATCTAAATACTGTTAAAGAGATCTGGTATTATCTCCCTGATGTTAGCCATCAGGGCCTTACTTGGGTCAAATAATCTCTCCATTTATTAAAAGAACAATTCCAGACAATTCAACAGTTTTTAAAATATTACATTAAAAGATGGCTCTGATAGGCCTAACAATGAGACCACCCCTAATTCTGAAATGACAGAAGCTTATGCAATGGTTTTGAGTCATTTGATGCTGACAATGACCAAGTAGCGATGACATTGTGGTTTTAGGACATATGAAAAAAGGTCTTTTGGCACTTTAGAGAGGGTTTATGACAAAGACTGCTCAATCTGGATGAGCCAGAGACATTCAAACTGATCATACACCAAAACATCAGTGAAACAGCATTTTTCATGAGTTCTGTCGTGTTTATCTAATGCTAAGAAGTTAAATGTGATGGATATTTGCTGAGTTCCCCCCCTTGTCAACACAGGCTGTAAGTGAAGATGATCCCACCTGCCTGGCTCCACTCCCTCTCTGAGGCAGCAGAGGAACTAACACTGCAGCTTCTGCTACCCTTTCCATTGCACACATGCTTACAGTAAATCTGTGGCACAATCCAGTGACACCTACTTGGAAAACCTTCATTTTTAGCAGGTCCTGTGAAAAAGCAAAACAATACTACATAATCTACCTACAAACACTAAGACGCTACAAAGACCTGCTCTGCGTATAAGCTACTGTTTTCCTGTTTCTTTCCTAGCATCACTAAGAATTCGGTTTAACTACCTCCAAAGAGTAATCTGTGTTCTACTTAACTCACCTGTTTTTACCTTTCCCTGAAACAGTACTGACAAATAACTAAAAATAGTTACTTGCTAATTAAGGAGTCAAGGCTGGGGGGGAACAGTAGACCCAGCAGGCACCTTCCCCTGATGTATGCTATGCAGATGAGATACAAGGCAAGAACATTTTACAAAAAGGCCTCAAGCAAATGCCATTTTCCATTTGATCCCAAAAAATAACTTCTAGCACAAACAGACTACCTAGAGCTTCAAAACAGCTGAATTCAGTGTTGGGCACAAAATGAAAAGGTCGATTACAAATCAACATCTCCTTTAAGTTCCTTTTAAAAGCATTTTAAAAAGGATTTCTCCACATCAATTTTCCCTCTTCTGGTAAAGTTTCTCTTCCAAGCCTCAACATCTTGCACAAAAAGTTTGTTCTTTAATATGGAAAACAGGTATCCAGTGACTTTTTCCTGTGGTGTTGCTGACAGAGGCAGAGGAACATGACTCACTTCCTGTTTGTTTTTTTTTTTAAATTTATCAGCAAAGTGTCTCCCACCATGACTTTCTGCTCCTGAAGATCTGATGCCCGCTCCCACCACCAGCCCTCCTTCCCCCAGTAAAGGGCAGGTGACTCACAGCCAGCCCAGCGCAGCCCTCAGAAGCCCCCACAAGCCATGGGTCAGCACTTCTCATTAAATCTGTATGCTGACTATTCCAAGTAGTAAGCTTCCGGATGCAAGGACCGCCTCTTCCCTTCTGTAGTGGAAATTTCCTATGGCTAAATAAATAAAAATATCATTTAAATACTAATCACAACTCGTGAGAACTAACAAATTTCCACAAAGTTACGAAAGAGGCAGACACCTCAAAATTTGCACACAGGTTGCCAGCAGCAGTCTTACAATAAGGTGGCTTTGTAACAGAGCAGAGGCGAAGCATTTTTTTAACAACTGACTGTTAACCTCTTTGGTCTCTTCAATGTGAAGACATTGATTTGAACTAGGGAATATGGAAAAATGGATCTGCTTTAATTATAGTGGCTAATGAACCACTGATTGCACAGAGATTTTTGTTCAGGACTGCTTAAGAATGAAGAACCCAGACCACAGGACTGCTCAGCTACATCACCAAGTGCAACGCGAAGAGGACTAACGTAACAGAAGATACTCAAGTCTACAGAAAACACAGCAACTCCACTAAGAACTCCCAAATTTAAATCCCTATAGATATAAGTTACAAAAGGAGCAATCCTCCTGGAAAAATAACGTGGAATTCTTGATGTAGAAAACAATAACAAAGAGTGGTATTTTTTTCGTTCCCCTCAAAAGGAAACTTGAAAAAGTGTAACTACTGAAACAACTCCGTGGTAATACGCCATTGAGATGAAAAGGGAGCAATACCTCTCTGAACTATTGCTTCAGTCTTAAGTCTAAAAGGATTTCCTCACACTCACTCACAATAACTTGCTTTGTCTAAAGACTGTGCATGGTAGCTATTACGTTAGAATATATTCTGAAACTGTACACTTCTTCACAGCCAAGACAAACTCAAGGTAGTCAGTGATCCGGGTTGTTAGGACACACAGTAGACGGATTAGGAGAGGGATCTGGTCATCATTTTTCCTACTATCTGTGGGGTCTGCTGCTCCAGCAGTGCATTCCTGCCTGCTTCCTTGCTCTACCTCTTTGTTTCATGGCCTGAAAAACACCTGTGCCACTGTATGCTGTTCTTGCATTTTTTCCCCTAAAGAAACAGGGTAGAAAAAGAGGCTGCCTTGATAAGGAAAAAGAAAATACCCCATCTGGACAAGATGACTGCAAAAGGAAAGGAAATTACTGACTCATAAGCTGTATATTAAGCTGTTTCATAGGACCTCCCACTCTCAGCCTCTCAGCTTCCTTTTTCCCTAAAAGCGCTTAGATTTATAGGGTTTTCTCCCTGTATGCTAGCAAAGCTTCATTATCGTTTAGGCCAAAACACTAATGCTATTATCACAGAAGAGAAGACCAAAGGGCAAAATACAGGAAGTAATTCAAGGTATGACTTTTTTTGCAACTCATTATTCCCCAAAGATGGGGAAAAAAGTCATAGAGAACACAGCAAGCTCAGCTCCCAAGATCTAGTATCTCAAGGCTGCAAATTGCACATACCACTCTGTAATACCAGAAAGAAGAATTAATAGACAAACAATGCCTGCTTAACTCACACCGTTGGGCTCCAAAAGTTCAATTAATACCAGTAGGTATTAAAACCCCCTTAATCTGTAGCATGCTTTCTTCCTTAAAGTAATTACAAAGAAACACGTATAGATGGTAGAATTAAAAGAACAAACTGGGGAAAATGTTTTTTGGGTTTTTTTTTCCCCTGTATTTTCATGATCCATGTCAGTGGGAAATTGTTTTATTTGAGGGGGACGCATTAAGGTTGCATAAGCAAAATGAATTCTGATACATTCTATCTTATAAGTGTTTGTCCTCACAAACTTCAGAATACCTGAATGTGGTAGTATACATCCATACACGTGCCTCTGTGTGTGTCTCTCATCCTGTCTCCAATTTCCATGTTAAAACCAAATCCTCAATGACGAATTCCACTACATAATCATCCCACTGATATCACATGGGCTGAGCTGTGACCTGATCTGCCACAGGGGCATCTTGAGCTAACCAGAAGTTATAGCAACCATAGGTGGCTGTTCTCAGTGCAGAACAACTCTAAAAAGGAAGCAGCATTACCAGAAGGTTTTAGGTATTCTCTGACAGCCAGGTCTTCAGATTCAGAGACCTGGATTCCATTCAAGGCACGAGAAGGTGCTACAAACCTTTGTATCTACTCTTAGTATCTGTATCTCAGCTATTTCATCTTCTTTTCTCCTCCAAAGCCTGTCTCTCCCACCCAACCTGTAATAATCTAACCTTCTCATGTTCCTCATGCCATGCTTGCCCGCCCGAGGGTCACCTGTCAGTTCCCTGTCTAGTGTTTCCCCTTTGGCAACACAAGCTGACAGATGCAGTACCCTCCTGATGGAATATTTTCCATTTCATTAGCACCCAAAAGCCTACTAGCACCTCAGCACATCCACCATTTCCATGAACCCCATTCGTTTCCTAGAATCAAACATCTTTTTTCAACAGCCATAGTCTCCGTTTCCCACACCTTACAGCTTCAGCTCCCGTCTCCTTTAAGGATCAGTCTGGATGCTGGCCTGCTCCAGCTCGCAACCCCTGGATGCCCCAGTACAGGAGCTCCCTCCTGTCCCCTCCACGCAGAGACTGCAGAGCCCGAACTACAGCCCAGGTTCTCCGTTCTGGTGCAACTCCAGCACTGACCATACCCAAAGGGCAGGGACCTGCAGTTCAGGGGAGGAACTAGGGTCAGCCCCAGCCTCATGCATGCACACTGGGGCTGGGATCTTCCAAATTTCTAACCAGCTCTACAAAGTCTTAAGCTTGCTTAAGTTACATTTATTCCCCTGACACTGTATCTTTCATCTAATTCTCATGGGAACATAAGAGAGTATTGTAGCTGTAATGCAATATCAATAACCACACATTATCTATATTTTGTATATACAAAAGTTATGTTCTTTTGATAGTAAAAAACACAGTAACAGATATTCATGATAGTTCATTTTCATTTCCCTGTCCCACCTATCCACATCAGTGAACGAGACACCAGCCTCAATACACAGATTCTCTAGAGTGCAGACGCAAACCCGCTACCTTGCTTACTTCAGTTACCAATTCTCTTCTTATCCGCCTACACAAAAAAAATAAAATTACAAAAAAAAGGTGAGACTACTTTTCCCCTGGAAGGGGAATTGAGGTGTGGTGGTAAAGACTAAAACTTCAGTAGAAAATACTGCCATCATTGTTAAGTACTAGCCCAAAAAAAGACCCCATGCTTCCACCATCTTCTGATGAAAATTCATATTGCAAAGTGCTGAAGTTGACCCAGCTCTATTTACAAATACTTCAAATACTTGTATCTCTTGCTGAAAAGTAAGCTCAAAGTTTTCCAAGGCAAAGGTAATGTGTATTGTATACTTTAAAAACATACAGTGTGGTTTAGTAAATGTTTATCATTACTTACCCACTGGAAGGAAGAAAAAAAAATAATGAAGCGAAGTACAAAAACCTTCTGAAGAGAATCGAATTTTCTCCTTTTCCAATTTGCGCACCTGTGTTGGGAAGGTCTTTTGATAAAGCCAGTGGCCAAGCAGCACATGGTATTTAATTGTGATGAGCAGCATGATGTGGTGTGATAAGAACAGCTCAGAAGGCTGGGAATAGTGCTTGCTGAAAATCAATAGAATCTGTTAGGGGTGGAAATCTTCACAGGACCTCAGATGTATGGACATCACAGATCTCTCTATGCAACGGACTTTCCTGAGATAAAGCTGCTCTTTAGAACAAAGTAAGTCCAATTGTGCAAAGCACAGCCTGTCGAAAGTCACACAACGAAGCGATCTTCTAACCAGAAATAAACTGCTTTAGAAAATGTACCTTTTTATTGGAACTGACTTTTGGGTTTCCTTCTGACAGCTGACATCTTTCTAAAAGGCAACACAACAGAATGTCTGATATCTGTAAACTACTTTAGATCTCATAGTAACAGAAGAAAAACATTACATTCACTGTTTAAACAGCGCAATCAGAAAGCGCTCTTACAGAAATTGCCACGTCAGGTATCACAACTGGGTGGCAACTGGTTTGTAATCTCCGGTACAGGGCCTTCCAGCCCCAGCACCATCTTTCAGAAAAATAGCAGCTGGAACACAAAGATCAGAAACGCCGATATTGATTAAAGCTAAATTCCAATTTTAAAATTTTAAAGCCATATGAAATTTTCAGACTGCTGGGCTTTGAGGGGGGGGGGGGAAGAAATGCTGGCTTTCGAAACAGGTTTCTGATCTCCTAGAAAATCCAGATTGGTAATGTAGTAAAAGCTAACATCCCAGCAAGAACGAAGGTCCCCTGTTGTAGGTGCTCTCAACCTCACCACACGCATCCGCCCGTTCTCACAAACCATCTGCCTGCAAATGGTGAGGAGGAACAGGGTTTACCTCAAATTGTTAAGAAGTTGACACACTTCACTGGAGTAGAAGCAGAAGAATATGGTAGAGGTAATCTTATGACTGCCTGGCTCTTGGAAGGGCCAGGGGGCTCTGATGAATGTATTTATTGCCGTAATCTTGAGCCAAATGCCTAAGGGTGACTGCTATTTCAAATCCTCTAAAGCCTATGAAAACAGATAATCCATTGTTTAAAGACTTTAACTAAAAAAGACCAAGGTTGCAAAGCCTCAGGCAGAAAGAACAATGAAACACCAGACAGCAGAGCACTTAGCATTAGTTTGCTGCCGACATATTGCTATGCTCTGCACACTATACAAGAAATAGCAGCAATTGGACCTCTGTGTCGAGAAAGAGCTTTTACTGAAGAGGAAAGAGAAAGGGGATTCCTCTGCCCAGTCTCACAGCTACCTGCTCCCAGAGGCACTATACACCAAAGGTTTTAAGTCTTAGCAGTGATTAGTTATGCCCAATATGAGCTGCATTAAATAGGCACAGAATTTTTAAAGCACTTGGCACTTGCTTTGGTAATGAGGCCCCTTTAATAAAATGCCTCTGGCTGAATACTTAAATATTGCAGCATTCAAAAAAGAATCAGTAGTCATTTATAACCTCTGCAGCTAGTACATTTAAAGCATGACGATGCTGTGCTACCAGCGCAATGTCAATGCCGACTGTGCTGGTTGTGGCTGGGGTACAGTTAATTTTTTTCATAGTAGCTAACATGGGGCTATGTTTTGGATTTGTGCTGAAAACTGTGGATAACACAGGGATGTTTTAGTTGTTGCTGAGCAGTGCTTACACAGAGTCTTTCTGCTCCTCACACCATCCCACCAGCAAGGCCTGGGAGTGCACAAGCAGCTGGGAGGAGACACAGCCAGGACGGCTGACCCCAACTGACCAAAGGGATATTCCAGACCATATGACATCGTGCTCAACATATAAAGCTGGGAGAAGAAGGAGGAAGGGGGGGACATTCAGAGTGAGGGTATTCGTCTTCCCAAGTAACCATTAGGCATGACGGACCCCTGCTTTCCTGGAGATGGCTGAACACCTGCCTGCCCATGGGAAGTAGTGAATGAATTCCTTGTTTTGCTTTGCTTGCATGCGCAGCTTTTGCTTTACCTATTAAACTGCCTTCATCTCAACCCATGAGTTTTCTGACTTTTACCCTTCTGATCCTCTCCCCCATCCCACTGGGGGGAGTGAGCGAGTGGCCGCGTGGTGCTTAGTTGCCGGCTGGGGTTAAACCATGACACTGACATTGTGCAGGAAGTTTGCCAAGCCAAAAAACCGTATTGTATGACTTGCTCCCCAGGAGAAAGACCCATATCCGAGCAACCGCAACAGGGGAAGAACTACTCCACTTGCTGCTCTCATGTACTGCTTCCTAGAATTTGCCATTTCCAAACCCAATAAAAATTAACAAACATTTCTAAGAATTTTTGATGTGACATTTCCTCATCCCTGTTTAAGATGCTCTTGGGCGACAGTGATACGACAAAAAGTCTTTCGCACCAGTATTACCAACTCGAAGCTAGATTCAGATCAGTACTAGTCAAAAATCATTTCTGCTTTCTTCTCATATTCCCCACTGATCTCTATTTCTGCAGATTCAGTGAGGCCAGCCGTACAGGCAGAAGAAAGGGATGAGAAGTCTCCTCACATTCACACGATGCATTTCACTGCAGTAGCCAGTCTGTTCCTGTAACTTTACATGAAACAGAACATTTCTTTCTGCTTCTCCTTCCTTTTCCTTCAAGACACGTAGAATCAAGCTAGATAGCAAGATTTTCCTAAAAAAATATTACCTAAGGATAATTCATTATAGGAAATATAAATTTAAGATTTGAGCATTAGGAAATATCATCATGTCTGTGCATACAACGTCATTCCCATTTCATTTGGCTGAGAGTTCCCTCATCTTATTCTGGCCATCATGAAAGTCCTGGCATGTGTGCTCACAAGCCTTGCAACCACTTCCCCACCTTTGTCAGAAGTTTCACAGCTACACTGGAAGACAGCTATGGTAAAAGGTCCTGACTGCAAAGGACAACGGAATTCCATACAGCTCCAGGAAAAGTTACAAATATCCCAACAGAGGCTGTGCAACACCAGTGCCAAAGGGTTTTGAAGACAGGACAAAACCAGTAGAGCTCTCAACACTCGTTTTCGAGCTTGGTGCCATCAGTCCCATCCTAGTAGAGCAAGCATGAGGTTTCTAAATCACTAGCCCGTGAGGACCAAACAACCTCTGCATCCCTACCTAATGCTTTCTCCAGATGGAGCCTAATGACAGGGGGAAAAAACAGTCTTGCATTTGTGGTTTACACCCTACAGCTGTATGAAGAGGTGTTTGTCTGTATTTATTTATTTTTAAAAGTTTGCTCATTTTTAAAACTACTCAATAGAGATGTTACAGACATAACCTTCAACAGCCTTGCTTCTAGTGCAGACACCGTATCAGTTTCCACTGTTTTGTCTTTCAGTGTCGCCTCTCGCTGATCTTCACCCTTGCACAGGATGCATTTCAGGAAGATATAATTGCAGGAAGAGGAAGGGGCCCAAGCACTCACAACAATTTCAATCCCTAAAGATCTGTCCAGAATAGTATCATGGGTCAGACTATCAGTGGCAGGTTGCTAGGAAAAGATGTTGAAGAAAACACAGAAACATCTCCCCCCTCCCCCCCCCTTTTTTTTTTTTTATACAAGGTATGGAAAAAACCAAAGCCAGGAACCATTTTATAGAAACATAACTAGTTTTCTGACATAGCATGTCATGTCTTTCTGGTAAATTGCATAGGAACATAAAGATAATGCAGCACTGCTCATCAGAGAAGCTGGCAGGTCCTGGAGTAGGACGCAAAAAACCACAGTGCAGAACCTGTGACCTCAGGTCTGGTCCACACCTTGATCAAAGTGACTGCTTTCCTCTTCCCCTGGACGCATCTCCTTTAGAAACAACCATTACTATGATTTCTTCAACCTTTCCTCTCAGAGGAAATCACTGATATAAAAATTAACCCAGTGTTCAATTAAAAGTGGAAAAGGACAGGCTGCAGTAACTGGCTCTCAGTCTGCTGGGCATGCAGCTCAGCTCTTACCATGCTGCCTGTTTCCGATACCCTTTTGAAGTCTGTCATGACCACTGCTAGTTAAGTCTAACCTAGATAAATTTGACATCTCAAAATTTTGAAGAGCTGATGCAAAGAGAAGTAGCATAACACTCCTCTTCAGCTTACACCATCTGAAATTGTCTTTTAAGGTGATCATCTGGCATGTGTTTAGGTGGTCACACCTCTCCTCTTCTCCAAAGAGAGCAGTCCTGGCACCTCATCAACTCATCCTGTCCCCAAGGCACTCTGTGGTATGCCAGTACAAAAGCATTTGAGCCTGACTGGGTTTCTTACTGATCAACTGAAGAGTAACTTTTTCTCTCCTGGAGAAAGATAACATAGCAAAAAAGGAGGCTTGTTTTGTTCTGTTTATTTTAATTTCCCGATCTGTTTCCTGATCCTGCTTGCTGAGCAGTTATGCCAATATTGAGAAGGGTCAGTATAGGACTGGATTCCTTTCCTCAGTGGTAGCATCAGCTTAAATGCAAACCAAGAGGAGCATGTTCAAAGGGCATCTTCATTCACCCTGTTTTCATTGAGATCTGGGAAAAAGCTAGGACTGACACGTAAGAAAGGTAATTATACAATAGCTCAACAACATGCAAGAGAGTTAACTGTAACAACCTCAGAGAAACATTATACTCAACACCAACTGCAATTACGACAATCCCTGAACGCCAGCTTGTTCTTAACCTGCCCACATACGCGACGCAAGACCGAAAGAGACTCTGAGCTCTGCCTGCTTCCACAGGCACTGTACCATCGCGTGTGGTTCGTGAGAAATTTGTATTTAAGAGTAACACTGGGGAAGGCAAACATCAATATTTTGTTTGAGGCAAAGCGAGTTTTCCTGCAGAAAGCTCTGTGTTTATATGTTTACGTGGACTTGGGCCATGGAAACATACCCTGTTCCACGCAGGGTTACACGATACTAAACTACAGACGCTAACACATGATAACAGCACGTTTTCGTGGTAGCCTTGACTGAGGGAAGTAGGCTTAGTCACATCATGCTTTGATACAAGTGGCCAGGTCTGAAGCAGGAACGTAAAGGAAGGATATGGATGAAAGCCTGCAGACAAAACTAAATCAGGAGACAGTGACAGATCTCTGCTTATGAGGAAGATGATTATGACTCAGCCAAAAGTAAAGCACATGCAGTTTCAGCTGAAGTATCGCTGACTGAATCCAGAACATTTAATTAAAAATTAATAAAACCAATGAAATTACAAGTAACAAATTAAAATATATTATTTGTAACTGAAGTAGGAGGGGCTGGGGGAAGCCTGATGTTTCAGAGATGTTCTGGACAATGCATTAGACATGGAGACTAGCAATTTATGCCAGGCTTCAATGCTGAAATGAATCTGCCTCTTCAGGGCTGCCGGACTGGGCCAGGATCCCACTTTATCCCACTGAAAAGACAGATTCGACACTGTGATAGCTCCCGTCATTCTCCTGAAATGAAGTTCTCACAGCTGATGAAACAGGGAGCTGCAGCAGTCCTCACGCACGGCCTCTCTGCACTGATCGATGCAATGTCTGCACTAGTTTCTGCCCACTCTTTTTAATATCTCTGCAGCCCTCGGTAACTGGAAGGACAAGCAGTTCACGGACAGTAAGGTGCCAGTGATTTCGGTTTTGTAGCTCTGCAGCTGAGACAAACGATGCCACTTCAAAGACTTCTCTACATTTGAAACAGACCCACACACAGGTGATCCCCAGAAGAGAAACACAAACGAGGCACAGGTGATGACAGGTGGAAGAGGACGGCATTTTAAGGAGTCAACCGAGACACCAACCTTTTCTCCACTGAAAATTTCTACCTTTAATTAGATTACACAGAGTTCCCACTCCTACTGTGCTCCTCCTTCACCTTGGTTCATCATATATTAAGAGGTATTCAACTTGCTGTGAAATTACATTATTTATCTCAAGCAGGGATACAGACACAACGTGCCACTGTGTTGGGCCACTCCAAGCCTGACCTCGGCCTTCATTCAAAGTTAAAACTTCCAGCAGTGCAAAACCCAGACTGAGCAGGAGAGAAGCCTGTCTCTTTACAGAAAAAAAAATCACATAGACCACTACCTGACATTTTGACATTCAGCTTACTTCCAGAGCCAACTATAATCTCAGCAGTTAAGGTTCTGAATCGAATGAAGACCTTCTCATGACCTGGTCTGACTTCTCTGGGACAGGCATGGCTGGCCAGGACTGCAGTAAGGTCCTGGTTATCAGATCCAGGGGAATGCTGGCTGTTGAACAACTTAACTACACAGGCAAGGGCAAAGAGACAATCAACAGCTGCAAAGCATACCATAATATTCAGCATTTGCAAAAGCTTTCAGAATAAAGTGTGAGTGGCGCAGAATCACTGCATCACCATTAGCTAAAAAAAAAAAAAAATCTAGAGAAAAAGTGCTCTAAAGACGGGAAAGGTAGTTAAGATTAGAAGAGACACAATTATGTAAATCAATTATCAGTGAAGATATTAAAAATGCTACACTGAAGGCAGTCCATGATTAGGAGCAAGTTAATGTCACTCTGGGAAGCATTCAACTTACCTTCTGCTCAGGTATCTCTCCTGCTGACATTTTCTACATCTGGACTAACATCCTCAGTTTTCATTATACTCAGTGGAAAGACAAAAAAGAACTTCCAGAAAGTGATTCACCTCACGAAATATGGACATCTGCTTTAGAGTGAAATGAATTGCGCCCGAACACACCCTTAATATAAAGGGACCTTACAGTGTACAGCTCAGGTACGGACATTTCAGTTGTAGACCTTCACACGCAGTCAGATGAGTCCAACTCTCATCATCCAAGAGCTGACCGAACTGACTATTTTAAAAGCCCCTTCTGACACGAAATTTCCCACGCACTTTAAAGCACTGGGTAGGACTAGAGAGCTAACGCAAAGCCGTTCACTAAGAGGCTCTTAAGACAAAAATAGACATTTATAAAATGTTCCGGGATTCTTCTATCCTTTCTGAAGCAAATCTCAAGTTTCACTTCTTTTCTAAACTGATCTCTACTACTTGAAATCTATCACAGCTAAAGCCTGTCATCCCACTGTTTCCTTTAAGGAATTTATACCAAAGCGATTGAAAATTTAAGAGTTAAGATCTGCTGAAGAGCTCTAAAAATCCACACACAAGCTCTGATTTTACTTCAGAAGTACTGCCAAGCAAATTAGCATTAATTAGAGACAAGCTGAAAGACCAATAAAATATTAGGCTAATGGAATCATCTGGAAACGTAAGACTAAACATGATCAAAGAAAAACAAGTTGTTCCATCGTATCATCTAATGGTCCTGACATGGACGCCTCCCAACATGAACCACTCAGAGGAACGCCAGATTCTTGGGAGAGTTTCTGATGCAGAAATGAAGGATGTAGGAGATGAAAAACAAACGGAGGAGAAAGGGCAGGGTGCTGGGGTTGCACACTTTCAAAGAGACTGACCAGATGGCAGACCAGAACTGCAAAAAGAGATTAAGAAGGGATAAAATTGTCATTTTGCTGTCCCTCTTTCCTCCTTCCTTGTTGCATCAGCTATGTCAAGCCAGCACCCAAGGGAACTGCTGAATACAGAGGAAAAACATACATCAATAAATAAAAGCAGCAGTGATCCCAAGCCCCGGAGAGGGCTATGACTTGTTGGCATGTCATTTAACACATGCAGTCTCATGTCCTACTCTCCCCCCTGTTGCGGAACCTCCCTGAGGAGGTACCTGTGAGCCCTTGTCTCCTCGTGTGAGCTACAGCACTGGGACGGGAAGGTAGGAGAGGAGGGGACAGACTCTGCTGTCTCTTGCTTTACAGGGAATGCCCAAGACAATCTTTTCCACTAATGCAGACACTTCCAAAGGGAAAGAAAAAAAAAGAATTCAGAATTTTGCACTGCAGTGCAGGGAAAAAACAGATCAGACTAGTGCAGTACAGCTCGATTCAGATCCCACCAAAACCCTAGATCACACTCCCTCATTCCCATCCCACACTCAAAACATGCTCCAAAGCACTGAGGATGGTAACTGCGGCGTGACACACATGCAGAGCACGGGGAGCAGCGTTAGGACCTGCACAAGCCCCGTGAACTGAGCAGAGGACAAAATGTGCCTCTCCTTTTCACCCTCCTTTGTTTCCGGAAAAAGACAATGAACGTTGGTCTCTAATCACTGTTAGTTTTAATGCTTAATTTGTATTTAATGATGAATATTAAATTCACTTAATGGAAAGAAAGTGTGCAGTATTTTAGGCTAAGTTAAAGTGTTAACATTTCAGCTGGAGAGCAGCTGCAAACACTGTTGATATTCAATGTCTGCAACCCCAGCAGGGAGAACAGCTTCGGTTACATACAGCTACAAACACATCTGGAAGAGACAGGTATTTTTGAACATCTTATTGGTGGTGTTAGTACATAAGGAAGTGCTGTGTGAAGCTGTCCTTACTTATTTTGCACTATTCATTTTACTCAACAAATTCAAAATCAGGCTGAGACTATATATATAGACTGTGACCACCCCTCTCCTTGTTTGGAAAGTTCGAGCAGCTTTTAAAAACACGCAAACACCAATTCCCACTTCTGTGAAAACAGATCTTGTGACACTGCCCAGTATATGCCACAAATATTTTGAGAAGGTCCAAACTGCATTCTACAATCTTATCAACCCCTCGCATTCACTGCTAGATCAGTTAGTTACTAAAAACATTAGAGCAGGCAAGAACGTGATGGAGGATACCTTCCCCGCGCAGAAGATTAATTCAATATTCACGTCTAGAGATTTCTACTCCATTTTTAATAAGGCACATATGGATTGAGTCTAGTGATCTATATCATCTCCTTTCAGGATATGGGTCTATATTGAAAAACAGTCCCCAAACAGCAATTGCCAGAGGCCTGAGACCTTCAAATATTGCTATGCAGAAAGAACAGTTAGGGCTCTGATGTATGTACTCCAGTAAATCTTTCAGTGGCGATTTAAGACACAACTGTGCTCCACAGCTCTGCTGGAGATTCCTGCCTCCGGAGCAGGATCAGCAAAGCAGAAAGTCTGACTGTACCTTTGCTGCTGCACCACACAGCCCGGCACCTCAACTCCCGCGGCGGAAGCAGAGGCGCGTATTCCCTTCTGATTTTGCCTCAGTGGGAAAACTGACAGTGTAAGGGCAGGGGCAGAGCTGGAAAAAAAAAAAACAAACCCAAACAAAAAAAACCCACGTTCCCCAGCCCTTGAGACTTCCAGAGCTGATGTGAGAGCACCCAGGACCAGGCGTGCCGTGCCTGCCGACTGTGCTGCAACAGGCCAGAGATGAAGCACCTCGGTGCAGGCATAATGAAACGCGGAGCTTCACCTCTTCACGTTACGTTCAATCAGCCAAAGCAACTGCGTTCAGGAAAGTCAGTGAATTTCACAAAGACAGGTAATGTTGCTCTGAGCCTTCTTAAAACACACTCCCAGCATTAGCCTTCTACCAGTTCTGTGCTGCTCAAAGCCTGTCGTCAGACAACAGCAGCAACTTAGATGTATTTGCATTCAATTGTGGAGACTGGAAAGACGGCTAGAAAGGGAAAAAACTGAGCTCAAAGACCCTTGCATGAGCAAGGGCTACAAAAAGGCTAGAGAAGCAGAGACAGCAAACAGGGGCATTCACCCCAATTATTTCCAGAATCCAGGACGGACCCGGTACTGGTGCCCGGCTCTGCCACCGCAGAGCGCTTGTGTGCTACTGCTGCAGCATCGCTGTCTGACACCCGCCAACTCCACTGCAGCTGCCTGTTGAGCTGGAAATCTGATACACTGCAAAGGTTGCTGACAGCCAGAGGCTGTTCCCTTGTCTATAAAATATCCTGTAATAAATTACATTACAGACTAGGGAAAAGGATTCGGAAGAGAGAGAATTAAAACACAACCTTATGAGAGCTAAATGAGACCAATTAAAAGAGATTTGCTACAAGTGCTGAGGGATTTTGACCTGAGCTGTATTCAGGGATGGATACGCATTCCTTTAAAAGAGGAAAACGAGCGAGAGATCATGTGTAAACAACTCTGCCAATTAAAATGAAACGGATTATCTTATCTATGCAGCTCTGCTCAGAGAATCACCGCATATTCCAGATATATCACAGAGAGATATGAGATAGGCATTTAAATCTCTGAAACAAGGCTCAGTGATGAGGAGATATGCTGTGGTTCAGAACACATCGAGGCCTCATCTGCATTTGGGTATTC